>JANJGN010000199.1:600000-930980 GCA_026770705.1 Isurus oxyrinchus
TTGAATTTGTTGGTGTTTCTAAATGTTGAGGTTATTGTTGAATTTGTTGGTGTTTTTCAATGTTGAGGTTGTTGTTGTTTTTCAATGTTGAGGTTGTTGTTGAATTTGTTGGTGTTTTTCATTGTTGAGGTTGTTGTTGTTTTTCAATGTTGAGGTTGTTGTTGAATTCGTTCGTGTTTTTCAATGCTGAGGTTGTTGTTGTTTTTCAATGTTGAGGTTGTTGAATTTGTTGGTGTTTTTCAATGTTGAGGTTGTTGTAGTTTTTCAATGTTGAGGTTGTTGTTGAATTTGTTGGTATTTTTCAATGTTGAGGTTTTTGTTGTTTTTCAATGTTGAGGTTGTTGTTGAATTTGTTGTTGTTTTTCAACGTTCAGGTTGTTGTTGAATTTGTTCGTGTTTTTCAATGCTGAGGTTGTTGTTGTTTTTCAATGTTGAGGTTGTTGTTGAATTTGTTGGTGTTTTTCAATTTTCAGGTTGTTGTTGTTTTTCAATGTTGAGGTTGTTGCTGAATTTGTTGGTGTTTTTCAATGTTGAGGTTGTTGTTGAATTTGTTGGTGTTTTTCAATGTTGAGGTTGTTGTTGATTTTGTTGGTGTTTTTCAATGTTGAGGTTGTTGTTGAATTTGTTCGTGTTTTTCAATGCTGAGGTTGTTGTTGTTTTTCAATGTTGAGGTTGTTGTTGAATTTGTTGGTGATTTCAATTTTGAGGTAGTTTTTGTTTTTCAATGTTGAGGTTGTTGTTGAATTTTTTGATGTTTTTCAATGTCGAGGTTGTTCTTGAATTTGTTGGTGTTTTTCAATGTTGAGGTTGTTGTTGTTTTTCAATGTTGAGGTTGTTGTTGTTTTTCAATGTTAAGGTTGTTGTTTAATTTGTTGGTGTTTTTCAATGTTGAGGTTGTTGTAGTTTTTCAATGCTGAGGTTGTTGTTGAATTTGTTGGTGTTTTTCAATGTCGAGGTTGTTGTTGAATTTGTTGGTGTTTTTCAATGTTGAAGTTGTTGTTGAATTTGTTGGTGTTTTTCAATGTTGACGTTTTGTTGAATTTGTTGGTGTTTTTAAATGTTGAGGTTGTTCTTGAATTTGTTGGTGTTTTTCAATGTTGAGGTTGTTCTTGTTTTTCAATGTTGAGGTTGTTGTTGAATTTGTTGGTGTTTTTCAATGTTGACGTTGTTGTTGTTTTTCAACGTGGAGGTTGTTGTTGAATTTGTTGGTGTTTTTCAATGTCGAGGTTGTTGTTGAATTTGTTGGTATTTTTCAATGTTGAATTTGTTGTTGAATTTGTTGGTGTTTTTCAATGTTGAGGTTGTTGTTGTTTTTCAATGTTCAGGTTGTTGTTGAATTTGTTGGTGTTTTTCAATGTTGAAGGTTGTTGTTGAATTTGTTGGTGTTTTCTCAATGTTGAGGTTGTTGTTGTTTTTCAATGTTGAGGTTGTTGTTGTATTTGTTGGTGTTTTTCAATGTTCAGGTTGTTGTAGTTTTTCAATGTTGAGGTTGTTGTTGAATTTGTTGGTGTTTTTCAATGTCGAGGTTGTTGTTGAATTTGTTGGTGTTTTTCAATGTCGAGGTTGTTGTTGAATTTGTTGGTGTTTTTCGATGTTGAAGTTGTTTTTGAATATGTTGGTGTTTTTCAATGTTGAGGTTGTTGTTGAATTTGTTGGTGTTTTTCAATGTTGAGGTTGTTGTTGTTTTTCAATGTTGAGGTTGTTGTTGAATTTGTTGGTGTTTTTCAATTTTGAGGTTGTTGTTGTTTTTCAATGTTGAGGTTGTTGTTGAATTTGTTGGTGTTTCTAAATGTTGAGGTTATTGTTGAATTTGTTGGTGTTTTTCAATGTTGAGGTTGTTGTTGTTTTTCAATGTTGAGGTTGTTGTTGAATTTGTTGGTGTTTTTCATTGTTGAGGTTGTTGTTGTTTTTCAATGTTGAGGTTGTTGTTGAATTTGTTGGTGTTTTTCAATTTCGAGGTTGTTGTTGAATTTGTTGGTGTTTTTCAATTTTGAAGTTGTTGTTGAATTTGTTGGTGTTTCTCAATGTTGAGGTTGTTGTTGTTTTTCAATGTTGACGTTGTTGTTGAATTTGTTGGTGTTTTTCAATGTTGAGGTTGTTGTTTTTTTTCAATGTTGAGGTTGTTATTGTTTTTCAATGTTGAGGTTGTTGTTGAATTTGTTGGTGTTTTTCAATGTTGAAGGTTGTTGTTGAATTTGTTGGTGTTTTCTCAATGTTGAGGTTGTTGTTGTTTTTCAATGTTGAGGTTGTGTTTGTATTTGTTGGTGTTTTTCAATGTTGAGGTTGTTGTAGTTTTTCAATGTTGAGGTTGTTGTTGAATTTGTTGGTGTTTTTCAGTGTCGAGGTTGTTGTTGAATTTGTTGGTGTTTTTCAATGTTGAGGTTGTTGTTGTTTTTAAATGTTGAGGTTGTTGTTGAATTTGTTGGTGTTTTTCAATTTTGAGGTTGTTGTTGTTTTTCAATGTTGAGGTTGTTGCTGAATTTGTTTGTGTTTTTCCATGTTGAGGTTGTTGTTGTTTTTCAAAGTTGAGGTTGTTGTTAAATTTGTTGGTGTTTTTCAATGTTGAGGTTGTTGTTGAATTTGTTGGTGTTTTTCATTGTTGAGGTTGTTGTTGAATTTCTTGGTGTTTTTCAATGTTGAGGTTGTTGTTATTTTTCAATGTTGAGGTTGTTGTTGAATTTGTTGGTGTTTTTCAATGTTGAGGTTGTTGTTGTTTTTCAATGTTGAGGTTGTTGTTGAATTTGTTGGTGTTTTTCAATTTCGAGGTTGTTGTTGAATTAGTTGGTGTTTTTCATTGTTGAAGTTGATGTTGAATTTGTTGGTGTTTTTCAATGTTGAGGTTGTTGTTGTTTTTCAATGTTGAGGTTGTTGTTGAATTTGTTGGTGTTTTTCAATGCTGAGGTCGTTGTTGTTTTTCAATGTGGAGGTTGTTGCTGAATTTGTTGGTGTTTTTCAATTTTGAGGTGGATGTTGTTTTTCATTGTTGAAGTTGTTGCTGAATTTGTTGGTATTTTTCAATGTTGAGGTTGTTGTTGAATTTGTTGGTGCTTTTCAATGTTGAGGTTTTTGTTGTTTTTCAATGTTGAAGTTGTTGTTGAATTTGTTGGTGTTTTTCAACGTTGAGGTTATTGTTGAATTTGTTCGTGTTTTTCAATGCTGAGGTTGTTGTTATTTTTCAATGTTGAGGTTGTTGTTGAATTTGTTGCTGTTTTTCAATGTTGAGGTTGTTGTAGTTTTTCAATGTTGAAGTTGTTGTTGAATTTGTTGGTGTTTTTCAATGTTGAGGTTGCAGTTGAATTTGTTGGTGTTTTTCATTGTTGAGGTTGTTGTTGAATTTGTTGGTGTTTTTCAATGTTGAGGTTGTTGTTGTTTTTCAATGTTGAGGTTGCTGTTGAATTTGTTGGTGCTTTTCAATGTTGAGGTTGTTGTTGTTTTTCAATGTTGAGTTTGTGGTTGAATTTGTTGGTGTTTTTCAATTTCGAGGTTGTTGTTGAATTTGTTGGTGTTTTTCAATGTTGAAGTTGTTGTTGAAATTGTTGGTGTTTTTCAATGTTGAGGTTGTTGTTGAATTTGTTCGTGTTTTTCAATGCTGAGGTTGTTGTTGTTTTTCAATGTTGTGGTTGTTGAATTTGTTGGTGTTTTTCAATGTTGAGGTTGTTGTAGTTTTTCAATGTTGAGGTTGTTGTTGAATTTGTTGGTATTTTTCAATGTTGAGGTTTTTGTTGTTTTTCAATGTTGAGGTTGTTGTTGAATTTGTTGGTGTTTTTCAACGTTGAGGTTGTTGTTGAATTTATTCGTGTTTTTCAATGCTGAGGTTGTTGTTGTTTTTCAATGTTGAGGTTGTTGTTGAATTTGTTGGTGTTTTTCAATTTTGAGGTTGTTGTTGTTTTTCAATGTTGAAGTTGTTGCTGAATTTGTTGGTGTTTTTCAATGTTGAGGTTGTTGTTGAATTTGTTGGTGTTTTTCAATGTTGAGGTTGTTGTTGAATTTGTTGGTGTTTTTCAACGTTGAGGTTGTTGTTGAATTTGTTCGTGTTTTTCAATGCTGAGGTTGTTGTTGTTTTTCAATGTTGAGGTTCTTGTTGAATTTGTTGGTGATTTCAATTTTGAGGTTGTTGTTGTTTTTCAATGTTGAGGTTGTTGTTGAATTTTTTGATGTTTTTCAATGTCGAGGTTGTTCTTGAATTTGTTGATGTTTTTCAATGTTGAGGTTGTTCTTGTTCTTCAATGTTGAGGTTGTTGTTGAATTTGTTGGTGTTTTTCAATGTCGAGGTTGTTGTTGTTTTTCAATGTTAAGGTTGTTGTTTAATTTGTTGGTGTTTTTCAATGTTGAATTTGTTGTTGAATTTGTTCGTGTTTTTCAATGTTGAGGTTGTTGTAGTTTTTCAATGCTGAGGTTGTTGTTGAATTTGTTGGTGTTTTTCAATGTCGAGGTTGTTGTTGAATTTGTTGGTGTTTTTCAATGTTGAAGTTGTTGTTGAATTTGTTGGTGTTTTTCAATGTTGACGTTGTTGTTGAATTTGTTGGTGTTTTTGAATGTTGAGGTTGTTCTTGAATTTGTTGATGTTTTTCAATGTTGAGGTTGTTCTTGTTCTTCAATGTTGAGGTTGTTGTTGAATTTGTTGGTGTTTTTCAATGTCGAGGTTGTTGTTGAATATGTTGGTATTTTTCAATGTTGAATTTGTTGTTGAATTTGTTGGTGTTTTTCAATGTTGAGGTTGTTGTTGTTTTTCAATGTTCAGGTTGTTGTTGAATTTGTTGGTGTTTTTCAATGTTGAGGTTGTTGTTGAATTTGTTGGCGTTTTTAAATGTTGAAGTTGTTGTTGAATTTGTTGGTGTTTTTCAATGTTGAGGTTGTTGTTGAATTTGTTGGTGTTTTTCAATGTTGAGGTTGTTGTTGTTTTTCAATTTTTGAGGTCGTTGTTGAATTTGATGGTGTTTTTCAATGTCGAGGTTGTTGTTGAATTTGTTGGTGTTTTTCAATGTTGAAGTTGTTGTTGAATTTGTTGGTGTTTATCAATGTTGAGGTTGTTGTTGTTTTTCAATGTTGAGGTTGTTGTTGAATTTGTTGGTGTTTTTCAATGTTGAGGTTGTTGTTGTTTTTCAATGTTGAGGTTGTTGTTGAATTTGTTGGTGTTTTTAAATGTTGAGGTTATTGTTGAATTTGTTGTTGTTTTTCAATGTTGAGGTTGTTGTTGTTTTTCAATGTTGAGGTTGTTGTTGAATTTGTTGGTGTTTTTCATTGTTGAGATTCTTGTTGTTTTTCAATGTTGAGGTTGTTGTTGAATTTGCTGGTGTTATTCAATTTCGAGGTTGTTGTTGAATTCGTTGGTGTTTTTCAATTTTGAAGTTGTTGTTGAATTTGTTGGTGTTTCTCAATGTTGAGGTTGTTGTTGTTTTTCAATGTTGAGGTTGTTGTTGAATTTGTTGGTGTTTTTCAATGTTGAGGTTGTTGTTGTTTTTCAATTTTGAGGTTGTTATTGTTTTTCAATGTTGAGGTTGTTGTTGAATTTGTTGGTGTTTTTCAATGTTGAAGGTTGTTGTTGAATTTGTTGGTGTTTTCTCAATGTTGAGGTTGTTGTTGTTTTTCAATGTTGAGGTTGTTGTTGTATTTGTTGGTGTTTTTCAATGTTGAGGTTGTTGTAGTTTTTCAATGTTGAGGTTGTTGTTGAATTTGTTGGTGTTTTTCAATGTCGAGGTTGTTGTTGAATTTGTTGGTGTTTTTCAATGTTGACGTTGTTGTTGAATTTGTTGGTGTTTTTCAATGTTGAGGTTGTTGTTGTTTTTCAATGTTGAGGTTGTTGTTGAATTTGTTGGTGTTTTACAATTTTGAGGTTGTTGTTGTTTTTCAATGTTGAGGTTGTTGTTGAATTTGTTGGTGTTTTTCCATGTTGAGGTTGTTGTTGTTTTTCAAAGTTGAGGTTGTTGTTAAATTTGTTGGTGTTTTTCAATGTTGAGGTTGTTGTTGAATTTGTTGGTGTTTTTCATTGTTGAGGTTGTTGTTGAATTTGTTGGTGTTTTTCAATGTTGAGGTTGTTGTTGTTTTTTAATGTTGAGGTTGTTGTTGAATTTGTTGGTGTTTTTCAATGTTGAGGTTGTTGTTGTTTTTCAATGTTGAGGTTGTTGTTGAATTTGTTGCTGTTTTTCAATTTCGAGGTTGTTGTTGAATTTGTTGGTGTTTTTCAATGTTGAAGTTGTTGTTGAATTTGTTGGTGTTTTTCAATGTTGAGGTTGTTGTTGTTTTTCAATGTTGAGGTTGTTGTTGAATTTGTTGGTGTTTTTCAATGTTGAGGTTGTTGTTGTTTTTCAATGTTGAGGTTGTTGTTGTTTTTCAATGTTGAGGTTGTTGTTGAATTTGTTGGTGTTTTTCAATGTTGAGGTTGTTGTTCTTTTTCAATGTTGAGGTTGTTGTTGTATTTGTTGGTGTTATTCAAAGTTGAGGTTGTTGTAGTTTTTCAATGTTGAGGTGGTTGTTGAATTTGTTGGTGTTTTTCAATGTCGAGGTTGTTGTTGAATTTGTTGGTGTTTTTCAAAGTTGAAGTTGTTGTTGAATTTGTTGGTGTTTTTCAATGTTGAGGTTGTTGTTGAATTTGTTGGTGTTTTTCAATGTTGAGGTTGTTGTTGTTTTTAAATGTTGAGGTTGTTGTTGAATTTGTTGGTGTTTTTCAATGTTGAGGTTGTTGTTGAATTTGTTGGTGTTTTTCAATGTTGAGGTTGTTGTAGTTTTTCAATGCTGAGGTTGTTGTTGAATTTGTTGGTGTTTTTCAATGTTGAAGTTGTTGTTGAATTTGTTGGTGTTTTTCAATGTTGACGTTGTTGTTGAATTTGTTGGTGTTTTTGAATGTTGAGGTTGTTCTTGAATTTGTTGATGTTTTTCAATGTTGAGGTTGTTCTTGTTCTTCAATTTGGAGGTTGTTGTTGAATTTGTTGGTGTTTTTCAATGTCGAGGTTGTTGTTGAATATGTTGGTATTTTTCAATGTTGAATTTGTTGTTGAATTTGTTGGTGTTTTTCAATGTTGAGGTTGTTGTTGTTTTTCAATGTTCAGGTTGTTGTTGAATTTGTTGGTGTTTTTCAATGTTGAGGTTGTTGTTGAATTTGTTGGCGTTTTTAAATGTTGAAGTTGTTGTTGAATTTGTTGGTGTTTTTCAATGTTGAGGTTGTTGTTGAATTTGTTGGTGTTTTTCAATGTTGAGGTTGTTGTTGTTTTTCAATTTTTGAGGTCGTTGTTGAATTTGATGGTGTTTTTCAATGTCGAGGTTGTTGTTGAATTTGTTGGTGTTTTTCAATGTTGAAGTTGTTGTTGAATTTGTTGGTGTTTATCAATGTTGAGGTTGTTGTTGTTTTTCAATGTTGAGGTTGTTGTTGAATTTGTTGGTGTTTTTCAATGTTGAGGTTGTTGTTGTTTTTCAATGTTGAGGTTGTTGTTGAATTTGTTGGTGTTTTTAAATGTTGAGGTTATTGTTGAATTTGTTGTTGTTTTTCAATGTTGAGGTTGTTGTTGTTTTTCAATGTTGAGGTTGTTGTTGAATTTGTTGGTGTTTTTCATTGTTGAGATTCTTGTTGTTTTTCAATGTTGAGGTTGTTGTTGAATTTGCTGGTGTTATTCAATTTCGAGGTTGTTGTTGAATTCGTTGGTGTTTTTCAATTTTGAAGTTGTTGTTGAATTTGTTGGTGTTTCTCAATGTTGAGGTTGTTGTTGTTTTTCAATGTTGAGGTTGTTGTTGAATTTGTTGGTGTTTTTCAATGTTGAGGTTGTTGTTGTTTTTCAATTTTGAGGTTGTTATTGTTTTTCAATGTTGAGGTTGTTGTTGAATTTGTTGGTGTTTTTCAATGTTGAAGGTTGTTGTTGAATTTGTTGGTGTTTTCTCAATGTTGAGGTTGTTGTTGTTTTTCAATGTTGAGGTTGTTGTTGTATTTGTTGGTGTTTTTCAATGTTGAGGTTGTTGTAGTTTTTCAATGTTGAGGTTGTTGTTGAATTTGTTGGTGTTTTTCAATGTCGAGGTTGTTGTTGAATTTGTTGGTGTTTTTCAATGTTGACGTTGTTGTTGAATTTGTTGGTGTTTTTCAATGTTGAGGTTGTTGTTGTTTTTCAATGTTGAGGTTGTTGTTGAATTTGTTGGTGTTTTACAATTTTGAGGTTGTTGTTGTTTTTCAATGTTGAGGTTGTTGTTGAATTTGTTGGTGTTTTTCCATGTTGAGGTTGTTGTTGTTTTTCAAAGTTGAGGTTGTTGTTAAATTTGTTGGTGTTTTTCAATGTTGAGGTTGTTGTTGAATTTGTTGGTGTTTTTCATTGTTGAGGTTGTTGTTGAATTTGTTGGTGTTTTTCAATGTTGAGGTTGTTGTTGTTTTTTAATGTTGAGGTTGTTGTTGAATTTGTTGGTGTTTTTCAATGTTGAGGTTGTTGTTGTTTTTCAATGTTGAGGTTGTTGTTGAATTTGTTGCTGTTTTTCAATTTCGAGGTTGTTGTTGAATTTGTTGGTGTTTTTCAATGTTGAAGTTGTTGTTGAATTTGTTGGTGTTTTTCAATGTTGAGGTTGTTGTTGTTTTTCAATGTTGAGGTTGTTGTTGAATTTGTTGGTGTTTTTCAATGTTGAGGTTGTTGTTGTTTTTCAATGTTGAGGTTGTTGTTGTTTTTCAATGTTGAGGTTGTTGTTGAATTTGTTGGTGTTTTTCAATGTTGAGGTTGTTGTTCTTTTTCAATGTTGAGGTTGTTGTTGTATTTGTTGGTGTTCTTCAAAGTTGAGGTTGTTGTAGTTTTTCAATGTTGAGGTGGTTGTTGAATTTGTTGGTGTTTTTCAATGTCGAGGTTGTTGTTGAATTTGTTGGTGTTTTTCAAAGTTGAAGTTGTTGTTGAATTTGTTGGTGTTTGTCAATGTTGAGGTTGTTGTTGAATTTGTTGGTGTTTTTCAATGTTGAGGTTGTTGTTGTTTTTAAATGTTGAGGTTGTTGTTGAATTTGTTGGTGTTTTTCAATTTTGAGGTTGTTGTTGAAATTTTTGGTTTTTTTCCATGTTGAGGCTGTTGTTGTTTTTCAAAGTTGAGGTTGTTGTTAAATTTGTTGGTGTTTTTCAATGTTGAGGTTGTTGTTCAATTTGTTGGTGTTTTTCATTGTTGAGGTTGTTGTTGAATTTGTTGGTGTTTTTCAATGTTGAGGTTGTTGTTGTTTTTCAATGTTGAGGTTGTTGTTGAATTTGTTGGTGTTTTTCAATGTTGAGGTTGTTGTTGTTTTTCAATGTTGAAGTTGTTGTTGTTTTTCAATGTTGAGGTTGTTGTTGAATTTGTTGGTGTTTTTCAATGTTGAGGTTGTTGTTGAATTTGTTGGTGTTTTTGAATGTTGAGGTTGTTGTTGTTTTTCATGGTTGAGGTTGTTATTGTATGTGTTGGTGTTTTTCAATGTTGAGGTTGTTGTAGTTTTGCAATGTCGAGGTTTTTTTGAATTTGTTGGTGTTTTTAAATGTTGAGGTTGTTGTTGAATTTGTTGGTGTTTTTCAATGTTGAGGTTGTTGTTGAATTTGTTGGTGTTTTTCAATGTTGAGGTTGTTGTTGTTTTTCAATGTTGAGATCGTTGTTGAATTTGAAGGTGTTTTTCAATGTCGAGGTTGTTGTTGAATTTGTTGGTGTTTTTCAATGTTGAAGTTGTTGTTGAATTTGTTGGTGTTTTTCTATGTTGTGGTTGTTGTTGTTTTTCAATGTTGAGGTTGTTGTTGAATTTGTTGGTGTTTTTCAATGTTGAGGATGTTGTTGTTTTTCAATGTTGAGGTTGTTGTTGAATTTGTTGGTGTTTTAAAATGTTGAGGTTATTGTTGAATTTGTTGGTGTTTTTCAATGTTGAGGTTGTTGTTGTTTTTCAATGTTGAGGTTGTTGTTGAATTTGTTGGTGTTTTTCAATTTCGAGGTTGTTGTTGAATTTGTTGGTGTTTTTCAATTTTGAAGTTGTTGTTGAATTTGTTGATGTTTTTCAATGTTGAGGTTGTTGTTGTTTTTCAAAGTTGAGGTTGTTGTTGAATTTGCTGGTGTTTTTCAATGTTGAGGTTGTTGTTGTTTTTCAATGTTGAGGTTGTTGTTTTTCAATGTTGAGGTTGTTGAATTTGTTGGTGTTTTTCAATGTTGAAGGTTGTTGTTGAATTTGTTGGTGTTTTCTCAATGTTGAGGTTGTTGTTGTTTTTCAATGTTGAGGTTGTTGTTGTATTTGTTGGTGTTTTTCAATGTTGAGGTTGTTGTAGTTTTTCAATGTTGAGGTTGTTGTTGAATTTGTTGGTGTTTATCAATGTCGAGGTTGTTGTTGAATTTGTTGGTGTTTTTCAAAGTTGAAGTTGTTGTTGAATTTGTTTGTGTTTTTCAATGTTGAGGTTGCTGTTGAATTTGTTGGTGTTTTTCAATGTTGAGGTTTTTGTTGTTTTTAAATGTTGAGGTTGTTGTTGAATTTGTTGTTGTTTTTCAAAGTTGAGGTTGTTGTTGAATTTGTTGGTGTTTTTCAATGTTGAGGTTGTTGTTGTTTTTCAATGTTGAGGTTATTGTTGAATTTGTTGGTGTTTTTCAATGTTGAGGTTGTTGTTGTTTTTCAATGTTGAGGTTGTTGTTGTTTTTCAATGTTGAGGTTGTTGTTGAATTTGTTGGTGTTTTTCAATGTTGAGGTTGTTGTTCTTTTTCAATGTTGAGGTTGTTGTTGTATTTGTTGGTGTTATTCAAAGTTGAGGTTGTTGTAGTTTTTCAATGTTGAGGTTGTTGTTGAATTTGTTGGTGTTTTTCAATGTCGAGGTTGTTGTTAAATTTGTTGGTGTTTTTCAATGTTGAAGTTGTTGTTGAATTTGTTGGTGTTTTTCAATGTTGAAGTTGTTGTTGAATTTGTTGGTGTTTTTCAATGTTGAGGTTGTTGTTGTTTTTAAATGTTGAGGTTGTTGTTGAATTTGTTGGTGTTTTTCAATTTTGAGGTTGTTGTTGAAATTTTTGGTTTTTTTCCATGTTGAGGCTGTTGTTGTTTTTCAAAGTTGAGGTTGTTGTTAAATTTGTTGGTGTTTTTCAATGTTGAGGTTGTTGTTCAATTTGTTGGTGTTTTTCATTGTTGAGGTTGTTGTTGAATTTGTTGGTGTTTTTCAATGTTGAGGTTGTTGTTGTTTTTCAATGTTGAGGTTGTTGTTGAATTTGTTGGTGTTTTTCAATGTTGAGTTTGTTGTTGTTTTTCAATGTTGAAGTTGTTGTTGTTTTTCAATGTTGAGGTTGTTGTTGAATTTGTTGGTGTTTTTCAATGTTGAGGTTGTTGTTGAATTTGTTGGTGTTTTTGAATGTTGAGGTTGTTGTTGTTTTTCATGGTTGAGGTTGTTATTGTATGTGTTGGTGTTTTTCAATGTTGAGGTTGTTGTAGTTTTGCAATGTTGAGGTTTTTTTGAATTTGTTGGTGTTTTTAAATGTTGAGGTTGTTGTTGAATTTGTTGGTGTTTTTCAATGTTGAGGTTGTTGTTGAATTTGTTGGTGTTTTTCAATGTTGAGGTTGTTGTTGTTTTTCAATGTTGAGATCGTTGTTGAATTTGAAGGTGTTTTTCAATGTCGAGGTTGTTGTTGAATTTGTTGGTGTTTTTCAATGTTGAAGTTGTTGTTGAATTTGTTGGTGTTTTTCTATGTTGTGGTTGTTGTTGTTTTTCAATGTTGAGGTTGTTGTTGAATTTGTTGGTGTTTTTCAATGTTGAGGATGTTGTTGTTTTTCAATGTTGAGGTTGTTGTTGAATTTGTTGGTGTTTTTAAATGTTGAGGTTATTGTTGAATTTGTTGGTGTTTTTCAATGTTGAGGTTGTTGTTGTTTTTCAATGTTGAGGTTGTTGTTGAATTTGTTGGTGTTTTTCAATTTCGAGGTTGTTGTTGAATTTGTTGGTGTTTTTCAATTTTGAAGTTGTTGTTGAATTTGTTGATGTTTTTCAATGTTGAGGTTGTTGTTGTTTTTCAAAGTTGAGGTTGTTGTTGAATTTGTTGGTGTTTTTCAATGTTGAGGTTGTTGTTGTTTTTCAATGTTGAGGTTGTTGTTGTTTTTCAATGTTGAGGTTGTTGAATTTGTTGGTGTTTTTCAATGTTGAGGGTTGTTGTTGAATTTGTTGGTGTTTTCTCAATGTTGAGGTTGTTGTTGTTTTTCAATGTTGAGGTTGTTGTTGTATTTGTTGGTGTTTTTCAATGTTGAGGTTGTTGTAGTTTTTCAATGTTGAGGTTGTTGTTGAATTTGTTGGTGTTTATCAATGTCGAGGTTGTTGTTGAATTTGTTGGTGTTTTTCAAAGTTGAAGTTGTTGTTGAATTTGTTTGTGTTTTTCAATGTTGAGGTTGCTGTTGAATTTGTTGGTGTTTTTCAATGTTGAGGTTTTTGTTGTTTTTAAATGTTGAGGTTGTTGTTGAATTTGTTGTTGTTTTTCAAAGTTGAGGTTGTTGTTAAATTTGTTGGTGTTTTTCAATGTTGAAGTTGTTGTTCAATTTGTTGGTGATTTTCATTGTTGAGGTTGTTGTTGAATTTGTTGGTGTTTTTCAATGTTGAGGTTGCTGCTGCTTTTTAATGTTGAGGTTGTTGTTGAATTTGTTGCTGTTTTTCAATGTTGAGGTTGTTGTTGTTTTTCAATGTTGAGGTTGTTGTTGAATTTGTTGCTGTTTTTCAATTTCGAGGTTGTTGTTGAATTTGTTGGTGTTTTTCAATGTTGAAGTTGTTGTTGAATTTGTTGGTGTTTTTCAATGTTGAGGTTGTTGTTGTTTTTCAATGTTGAGGTTGTTGTTGAATTTGTTGGTGTTTTTCAATGTTGAGGTTGTTGTTGTTTTTCAATGTTGAGGTTGTTGTTGTTTTTCAATGTTGAGGTTGTTGTTGAATTTGTTGGTGTTTTTCAATGTTGAGGTTGTTGTTGTTTTTCAATGTTGAGGTTGTTGTTGTATTTGTTGGTGTTTTTCAATGTTGAGGTTGTTGTAGTTTTTCAATGTTGAGGTCGTTGTTGAATTTGTTGGTGTTTTTCAATGTCGAGGTTGTTGTTGAATTTGTTGGTGTTTTTCAATTTTGAGGTTGTTGTTGTTTTTCAATGTTGAGGTTATTGTTGAATTTGTTGGTTTTTTCCATGTTGAGGTTGTTGTTGTTTTTCAAAGTTGAGGTTGTTGTTAAATTTGTTGGTGTTTTTCAATGTTGAGGTTGTTGTTGAATTTGTTGGTGTTTTTCATTGTTGAGGTTGTTGTTGAATTTGTTGGTGTTTTTCAATGTTGAGGTTGTTGTTGTTTTTCAATGTTGAGGTTGTTGTTGAATTTGTTGGTGTTTTTCAATGTTGAGGTTGTTGTTGTTTTTCAATGTTGAAGTTGTTGTTTTTCAATGTTGAGGTTGTTGTTGAATTTGTTGGTGTTTTTCAATGTTGAGGTTGTTGTTGAATTTGTTGGTGTTTTTCAATGTTGAGGTTGTTGTTGTTTTTCAATGTTGAGGTTGTTTTTGTATGTGTTGGTGTTTTTCAATGTTGAGGTTGTTGTTGAATTTGTTGGTGTTTTTCAATGTCGAGGTTGTTGTTGAATTTGTTGGTGTTTTTCAATGTTGAAGTTGTTGTTGAATTTGTTGGTGTTTTTCAATGTTGAGGTTGTTGTTGAATTTGTTGGTGTTTTTAAATGTTGAGGTTGTTGTTGAATTTGTTGGTGTTTTTCAATGTTGAGGTTGTTCTTGTTTTTCAATGTTGAGGTTGTTGTTGAATTTGTTGGTGTTTTTCAATGTTGAGGTTTTTGTTGTTTTTAAATGTTGAGGTTGTTGTTGAATTTGTTGTTGTTTTTCAAAGTTGAGGTTGTTGTTAAATTTGTTGGTGTTTTTCAATGTTGAAGTTGTTGTTCAATTTGTTGGTGATTTTCATTGTTGAGGTTGTTGTTGAATTTGTTGGTGTTTTTCAATGTTGAGGTTGCTGCTGCTTTTTAATGTTGTGGTTGTTGTTGAATTTGTTGCTGTTTTTCAATGTTGAGGTTGTTGTTGTTTTTCAATGTTGAGGTTGTTGTTGAATTTGTTGCTGTTTTTCAATTTCGAGGTTGTTGTTGAATTTGTTGGTGTTTTTCAATGTTGAAGTTGTTGTTGAATTTGTTGGTGTTTTTCAATGTTGAGGTTGTTGTTGTTTTTCAATGTTGAGGTTGTTGTTGAATTTGTTGGTGTTTTTCAATGTTGAGGTTGTTGTTGTTTTTCAATGTTGAGGTTGTTGTTGTTTTTCAATGTTGAGGTTGTTGTTGAATTTGTTGGTGTTTTTCAATGTTGAGGTTGTTGTTCGTTTTCAATGTTGAGGTTGTTGTTGTATTTGTTGGTGTTTTTCAATGTTGAGGTTGTTGTAGTTTTTCAATGTTGAGGTCGTTGTTGAATTTGTTGGTGTTTTTCAATGTCGAGGTTGTTGTTGAATTTGTTGGTGTTTTTCAATTTTGAGGTTGTTGTTGTTTTTCAATGTTGAGGTTATTGTTGAATTTGTTGGTTTTTTCCATCTTGAGGTTGTTGTTGTTTTTCAAAGTTGAGGTTGTTGTTAAATTTGTTGGTGTTTTTCAATGTTGAGGTTGTTGTTGAATTTGTTGGTGTTTTTCATTGTTGAGGTTGTTGTTGAATTTGTTGGTGTTTTTCAATGTTGAGGTTGTTGTTGTTTTTCAATGTTGAGGTTGTTGTTGAATTTGTTGGTGTTTTTCAATGTTGAGGTTGTTGTTGTTTTTCAATGTTGAAGTTGTTGTTTTTCAATGTCGAGGTTGTTGTTGAATTTGTTGGTGTTTTTCAATGTTGAGGTTGTTGTTGAATTTGTTGGTGTTTTTCAATGTTGAGGTTGTTGTTGTTTTTCAATGTTGAGGTTGTTTTTGTATGTGTTGGTGTTTTTCAATGTTGAGGTTGTTGTTGAATTTGTTGGTGTTTTTCAATGTCGAGGTTGTTGTTGAATTTGTTGGTGTTTTTCAATGTTGAAGTTGTTGTTGAATTTGTTGGTGTTTTTCAATGTTGAGGTTGTTTTTGAATTTGTTGGTGTTTTTAAATGTTGAGGTTGTTGTTGAATTTGTTGGTGTTTTTCAATGTTGAGGTTGTTCTTGTTTTTCAATGTTGAGGTTGTTGTTGAATTTGTTGGTGTTTTTCAATGTTGAGGTTGTTGTTGTTGTTCAATGTGGAGGTTGTTGTTGAAGTTGTTGGTGTTTTTCAATGTCGAGGTTGTTGTTGAATTTGTTGGTATTTTTCAATGTTGAATTTGTTGTTGAATTTGTTGGTGTTTTTCAATGTTGAGGTTGTTGTTGTTTTTCAATGTTGAGGTTGTTGTTGAATTTGTTGGTGTTTTTCAATGTTGAGGTTGTTGTTGAATTTGTTGGCGTTTTTAAATGTTGAGGTTGTTGTTGAATTTGTTGGTGTTTTTCAATGTTGAGGTTGTTGTTGAATTTGTCGGTGTTTTTCAATGTTGAGGTTGTTGTTGTTTTTCAAAGTTGAGGTCGTTGTTGAATTTGATGGTCTTTTTCAATGTCGAGGTTGTTGTTGAATTTGTTGGTGGTTTTCAATGTTGAAGTTGTTGTTGAATTTGTTGGTGTTTATCAATGTTGAGGTTGTTGTTGTTTTTCAATGTTGAGGTTGTTGTTGAATTTGTTGGTGTTTTTCAATGTTGAGGTTGTTGTTGTTTTTCAATGTTGATGTTGTTGTTGAATTTGTTGCTGTTTTTAAATGTTGAGGTTATTGTTGAATTTGTTGGTGTTTTTCAATGTTGAGGTTGTTGTTATTTTTCAATGTTGAGGTTGTTGTTGAATTTGTTGGGGTTTTTCATTGTTGAGGTTGTTGTTGTTTTTCAATGTTGAGGTTGTTGTTGAATTTGTCGGTGTTTTTCAATTTCGAGGTTGTTGTTGAATTTGTTGGTGTTTTTCAATTTTGAAGTTGTTGTTAAATTTGTTGGTGTTTTTCAATGTTGAGGTTGTTGTTGAATTTCTTGGTGTTTTTCATTGTTGAGGTTGTTGTTGAATTTGTTGGTGTTTTTCAATGTTGAGGTTGTTGTTGTTTTTTAATGTTGAGGTTGTTGTTGAATTTGTTGGTGTTTTTCAATGTTAAGGTTGTTGTTGTTTTTCAATGTTGAGGTTGTTGTTGAATTTGTTGCTGTTTTTCAATTTCGAGGTTGTTGTTGAAATTGTTGGTGTTTTTCAATGTTGATGTTGTTGTTGAATTTGTTGCTGTTTTTAAATGTTGAGGTTATTGTTGAATTTGTTGGTGTTTTTCAATGTTGAGGTTGTTGTTATTTTTCAATGTTGAGGTTGTTGTTGAATTTGTTGGGGTTTTTCATTGTTGAGGTTGTTGTTGTTTTTCAATGTTGAGGTTGTTGTTGAATTTGTTGGTGTTTTTCAATTTCGAGGTTGTTGTTGAATTTGTTGGTGTTTTTCAATTTTGAAGTTGTTGTTGAATTTGTTGGTGTTTTTCAATGTTGAGGTTGTTGTTGTTTTTCAATGTTGAGGTTGTCGTTGAATTTGTTGGTGTTTTTCAATGTTGAAGGTTGTTGTTGAATTTGTTGGTATTTTCTCAATGTTGAGGTTGTTGTGGTTTTTCAAAGTTGAGGTTGTTGTTAAATTTGTTGGTGTTTTTCAATGTTGAGGTTGTTGTTGAATTTCTTGGTGTTTTTCATTGTTGAGGTTGTTGTTGAATTTGTTGGTGTTTTTCAATGTTGAGGTTGTTGTTGTTTTTTAATGTTGAGGTTGTTGTTGAATTTGTTGGTGTTTTTCAATGTTGAGGTTGTTGTTGTTTTTCAATGTTGAGGTTGTTGTTGAATTTGTTGCTGTTTTTCAATTTCGAGGTTGTTGTTGAAATTGTTGGTGTTTTTCAATGTTGAAGTTTTGTTGAATTTGTTGGTGTTTTTCAATGTTGAGGTTGTTGTTGTTTTTCAATGTTGAGGTTGTTGTTGAATTTGTTGGTGTTTTTCAATGTTGAGGTTGTTGTTGTTTTTCAATGTTGAGGTTGTTGTTGAATTTTTTGGTGTTTTTCCATGTTGAGGTTGTTGTTGTTTTTCAAAGTTGAGGTTGTTGTTAAATTTGTTGGTGTTTTTCAATGTTGAGGTTGTTGTTGAATTTGTTGGTGTTTTTCATTGTTGAGGTTGTTGTTGAATTTGTTGGTGTTTTTCAATGTTGAGGTTGTTGTTGTTTTTTACTGTTGAGGTTGTTGTTGAATTTGTTGGTGTTTTTCAATGTTGAGGTTGTTGTTGTTTTTCAATGTTGAGGTTGTTGTTGAATTTGTTGCTGTTTTTCAATTTCGAGGTTGCTGTTGAATTTGTTGGTGTTTTTCAATGTTGAAGTTGTTGTTGAATTTGTTGGTGTTTTTCAATGTTGAGGTTGTTGTTGTTTTTCAATGTTGAGGTTGTTGTTGAATTTGTTGGTGTTTTTCAATGTTGAGGTTGTTGTTGTTTTTCAATGTTGAGGTTGTTGTTGTTTTTCAATGTTGAGGTTGTTGTTGAATTTGTTGGTGTTTTTCAATGTTGAGGTTGTTGTTCTTTTTCAATGTTGAGGTTGTTGTTGTATTTGTTGGTGTTATTCAAAGTTGAGGTTGTTGTAGTTTTTCAATGTTGAGGTTGTTGTTGAATTTGTTGGTGTTTTTCAATGTCGAGGTTGTTGTTGAATTTGTTGGTGTTTTTCAATGTTGAAGTTGTTGTTGAATTTGTTGGTGTTTTTCAATGTTGAGGTTGTTGTTGAATTTGTTGGTGTTTTTCAATGTTGAGGTTGTTGTTGTTTTTAAATGTTGAGGTTGTTGTTGAATTTGTTGGTGTTTTTCAATTTTGAGGTTGTTGTTGAAATTTTTGGTTTTTTTCCATGTTGAGGCTGTTGTTGTTTTTCAAAGTTGAGGTTGTTGATAAATTTGTTGGTGTTTTTCAATGTTGAGGTTGTTGTTGAATTTGTTGGTGTTTTTCATTGTTGAGGTTGTTGTTGAATTTGTTGGTGTTTTTCAATGTTGAGGTTGTTGTTGTTTTTCAATGTTGAGGTTGTTGTTCAATTTGTTGGTGTTTTCAATGTTGAGGTTGTTGTTGTTTTTCAATGTTGAAGTTGTTGTTGTTTTTCAATGTTGAGGTTGTTGTTGAATTTGTTGGTGTTTTTCAATGTTGAGGTTGTTGTTGTTTTTCAATGTTGAGATCGTTGTTGAATTTGATGGTGTTTTTCAATGTCGAGGTTGTTGTTGAATTTGTTGGTGTTTTTCAATGTTGAAGTTGTTGTTGAATTTGTTGGTGTTTTTCTATGTTGTGGTTGTTGTTGTTTTTCAATGTTGAGGTTGTTGTTGAATTTGTTGGTGTTTTTCAATGTTGAGGTTGTTGTTGTTTTTCAATGTTGAGGTTGTTGTTGAATTTGTTGGTGTTTTTAAATGTTGAGGTTATTGTTGAATTTGTTGGTGTTTTTCAATGTTGAGGTTGTTGTTGTTTTTCAATGTTGAGGTTGTTGTTGAATTTGTTGGTGTTTTTCAATTTCGAGGTTGTTGTTGAATTTGTTGGTGTTTTTCAATTTTGAAGTTGTTGTTGAATTTGTTGATGTTTTTCAATGTTGAGGTTGTTGTTGTTTTTCAAAGTTGAGGTTGTTGTTGAATTTGATGGCGTTTTTCAATGTTGAGGTTGTTGTTGTTTTTCAATGTTGAGGTTGTTGTTGTTTTTCAATGTTGAGGTTGTTGAATTTGTTGGTGTTTTTCAATGTTGAAGGTTGTTGTTGAATTTGTTGTTGTTTTCTCAATGTTGAGGTTGTTGTTGGTTTTCAATGTTGAGGTTGTTGTTGTATTTGTTGGTGTTTTTCAATGTAGAGTTTGTTGTAGTTTTTCAATGTTGAGGTTGTTGTTGAATTTGTTGGTGTTTATCAATGTCGAGGTTGTTGTTGAATTTGTTGGTGTTTTTCAAAGTTGAAGTTGTTGTTGAATTTGTTTGTGTTTTTCAATGTTGAGGTTGCTGTTGAATTTGTTGGTGTTTTTCAATTTTGAGGTTCTTGTTGTTTTTCAATGTTGAGGTTGTTGTTGAATTTGTTGGTGTTTTTCCATGTTGAGGTTGTTGTTGTTTTTCAAAGTTGAGGTTGTTGTTAAATTTGTTGGTGTTTTTCAATGTTGAAGTTGTTGTTCAATTTGTTGGTGTTTTTCATTGTTGAGGTTGTTGTTGAATTTGTTGGTGTTTTTCAATGTTGCGTTGTTGCTGCTTTTTAATGTTGAGGTTGTTGTTGAATTTGTTGCTGTTTTTCAATGTTGAGGATGTTGTTGTTTTTCAATGTTGAGGTTGTTGTTGAATTTGTTGCTGTTTTTCAATTTCGAGGTTGTTGTTGAATTTGTTGGTGTTTTTCAATGTTGAAGTTGTTGTTGAATTTGTTGGTGTTTTTCAATGTTGAGGTTGTTGTTGTTTTTCAATGTTGAGGTTGTTGTTGAATTTGTTGGTGTTTTTCAATGTTGAGGTTGTTGTTGTTTTTCAATGTTGAGGTTGTTGTTGTTTTTCAATGTTGAGGTTGTTGTTGTTTTTCAATGTTGAGGTTGTTGTTGAATTTGTTGGTGTTTTTCAATGTTGAGGTTGTTGTTCGCTTTCAATGTTGAGGTTGTTGTTGTATTTGTTGGTGTTATTCAATGTTGACGTTGTTGTAGTTTTTCAATGTTGAGGTCGTTGTTGAATTTGTGGGTGTTTTTCAATGTCGAGGTTGTTGTTGAATTTGTTGGTGTTTTTCAATTTTGAGGTTGTTGTTGTTTTTCAATGTTGAGGTTATTGTTGAATTTGTTGGTTTTTTCCATGTTGAGGTTGTTGTTGTTTTTCAAAGTTGAGGTTGTTGTTAAATTTGTTGGTGTTTTTCAATGTTGAGGTTGTTGTTGAATTTGTTGGTGTTTTTCATTGTTGAGGTTGTTGTTGAATTTGTTGGTGTTTTTCAATGTTGAGGTTGTTGTTGTTTTTCAATGTTGAGGTTGTTGTTGAATTTGTTGGTGTTTTTCAATGTTGAGGTTGTTGTTGTTTTTCAATGTTGAAGTTGTTGTTTTTCAATGTTGAGGTTGTTGTTGAATTTGTTGGTGTTTTTCAATGTTGAGGTTGTTGTTGAATTTGTTGGTGTTTTTCAATGTTGAGGTTGTTGTTGTTTTTCAATGTTGAGGTTGTTTTTGTATGTGTTGGTGTTTTTCAATGTTGAGGTTGTTGTTGAATTTGTTGGTGTTTTTCAATGTCGAGGTTGTTGTTGAATTTGTTGGTGTTTTTCAATGTTGAAGTTGTTGTTGAATTTGTTGGTGTTTTTCAATGTTGAGGTTGTTGTTGAATTTGTTGGTGTTTTTAAATGTTGAGGTTGTTGTTGAATTTGTTGGTGTGTTTCAATGTTGAGGTTGTTCTTGTTTTTCAATGTTGAGGTTGTTGTTGAATTTGTTGGTGTTTTTCAATGTTGAGGTTGTTGTTGTTGTTCAATGTGGAGGTTGTTGTTGAAGTTGTTGGTGTTTTTCAATGTCGAGGTTGTTGTTGAATTTGTTGGTATTTTTCAATGTTGAATTTGTTGTTGAATTTGTTGGTTTTTTTCCATGTTGAGGCTGTTGTTGTTTTTCAAAGTTGAGGTTGTTGTTAAATTTGTTGGTGTTTTTCAATGTTGAGGTTGTTGTTGAATTTGTTGGTGTTTTTCATTGTTGAGGTTGTTGTTGAATTTGTTGGTGTTTTTCAATGTTGAGGTTATTGTTGTTTTTCAATGTTGAGGTTGTTGTTCAATTTGTTGGTGTTTTCAATGTTGAGGTTGTTGTTGTTTTTCAAAGTTGAAGTTGTTGTTGTTTTTCAATGTTGAGGTTGTTGTTGAATTTGTTGGTGGTTTTCAATGTTGAGGTTGTTGTTGAATTTGTTGGTGTTTTTGAATGTTGAGGTTGTTGTTGTTTTTCATGGTTGAGGTTGTTGTTGTATGTGTTGGTGTTTTTCAATGTTGAGGTTGTTGTAGTTTTGCAATGTTGAGGTTTTTTTGAATTTGTTGGTGTTTTTAAATGTTGAGGTTGTTGTTGAATTTGTTGGTGTTTTTCAATGTTGAGGTTGTTGTTGAATTTGTTGGTGTTTTTCAATGTTGAGGTTGTTGTTGTTTTTCAATGTTGAGATCGTTGTTGAATTTGATGGTGTTTTTCAATGTCGAGGTTGTTGTTGAATTTGTTGGTGTTTTTCAATGTTGAAGTTGTTGTTGAATTTGTTGGTGTTTTTCTATGTTGTGGTTGTTGTTGTTTTTCAATGTTGAGGTTGTTGTTGAATTTGTTGGTGTTTTTCAATGTTGAGGTTGTTGTTGTTTTTCAATGTTGAGGTTGTTGTTGAATTTGTTGGTGTTTTTAAATGTTGAGGTTATTGTTGAATTTGTTGGTGTTTTTCAATGTTGAGGTTGTTGTTGTTTTTCAATGTTGAGGTTGTTGTTGAATTTGTTGGTGTTTTTCAATTTCGAGGTTGTTGTTGAATTTGTTGGTGTTTTTCAATTTTGAAGTTGTTGTTGAATTTGTTGATGTTTTTCAATGTTGAGGTTGTTGTTGTTTTTCAAAGTTGAGGTTGTTGTTGAATTTGATGGCGTTTTTCAATGTTGAGGTTGTTGTTGTTTTTCAATGTTGAGGTTGTTGTTGTTTTTCAATGTTGAGGTTGTTGAATTTGTTGGTGTTTTTCAATGTTGAAGGTTGTTGTTGAATTTGTTGGTGTTTTCTCAATGTTGAGGTTGTTGTTGGTTTTCAATGTTGAGGTTGTTGTTGTATTTGTTGGTGTTTTTCAATGTAGAGTTTGTTGTAGTTTTTCAATGTTGAGGTTGTTGTTGAATTTGTTGGTGTTTATCAATGTCGAGGTTGTTGTTGAATTTGTTGGTGTTTTTCAAAGTTGAAGTTGTTGTTGAATTTGTTTGTGTTTTTCAATGTTGAGGTTGCTGTTGAATTTGTTGGTGTTTTTCAATTTTGAGGTTCTTGTTGTTTTTCAATGTTGAGGTTGTTGTTGAATTTGTTGGTGTTTTTCCATGTTGAGGTTGTTGTTGTTTTTCAAAGTTGAGGTTGTTGTTAAATTTGTTGGTGTTTTTCAATGTTGAAGTTGTTGTTCAATTTGTTGGTGTTTTTCATTGTTGAGGTTGTTGTTGAATTTGTTGGTGTTTTTCAATGTTGAGGTTGTTGCTGCTTTTTAATGTTGAGGTTGTTGTTGAATTTGTTGCTGTTTTTCAATGTTGAGGATGTTGTTGTTTTTCAATGTTGAGGTTGTTGTTGAATTTGTTGCTGTTTTTCAATTTCGAGGTTGTTGTTGAATTTGTTGGTGTTTTTCAATGTTGAAGTTGTTGTTGAATTTGTTGGTGTTTTTCAATGTTGAGGTTGTTGTTGTTTTTCAATGTTGAGGTTGTTGTTGAATTTGTTGGTGTTTTTCAATGTTGAGGTTGTTGTTGTTTTTCAATGTTGAGGTTGTTGTTGTTTTTCAATGTTGAGGTTGTTGTTGTTTTTCAATGTTGAAGTTGTTGTTGAATTTGTTGGTGTTTTTCAATGTTGAGGTTGTTGTTCGCTTTCAATGTTGAGGTTGTTGTTGTATTTGTTGGTGTTATTCAATGTTGACGTTGTTGTAGTTTTTCAATGTTGAGGTCGTTGTTGAATTTGTGGGTGTTTTTCAATGTCGAGGTTGTTGTTGAATTTGTTGGTGTTTTTCAATTTTGAGGTTGTTGTTGTTTTTCAATGTTGAGGTTATTGTTGAATTTGTTGGTTTTTTCCATGTTGAGGTTGTTGTTGTTTTTCAAAGTTGAGGTTGTTGTTAAATTTGTTGGTGTTTTTCAATGTTGAGGTTGTTGTTGAATTTGTTGGTGTTTTTCATTGTTGAGGTTGTTGTTGAATTTGTTGGTGTTTTTCAATGTTGAGGTTGTTGTTGTTTTTCAATGTTGAGGTTGTTGTTGAATTTGTTGGTGTTTTTCAATGTTGAGGTTGTTGTTGTTTTTCAATGTTGAAGTTGTTGTTTTTCAATGTTGAGGTTGTTGTTGAATTTGTTGGTGTTTTTCAATGTTGAGGTTGTTGTTGAATTTGTTGGTGTTTTTCAATGTTGAGGTTGTTGTTGTTTTTCAATGTTGGGGTTGTTTTTGTATGTGTTGGTGTTTTTCAATGTTGAGGTTGTTGTTGACTTTGTTGGTGTTTTTCACTGTCGAGGTTGTTGTTGAATTTGTTGGTGTTTTTCAATGTTGAAGTTGTTGTTGAATTTGTTGGTGTTTTTCAATGTTGAGGTTGTTGTTGAATTTGTTGGTGTTTTTAAATGTTGAGGTTGTTGTTGAATTTGTTGGTGTTTTTCAATGTTGAGGCTGTTCTTGTTTTTCAATGTTGAGGTTGTTGTTGAATTTGTTGGTGTTTTTCAATGTTGAGGTTGTTGTTGTTGTTCAATGTGGAGGTTGTTGTTGAAGTTGTTGGTGTTTTTCAATGTCGAGGTTGTTGTTGAATTTGTTGGTATTTTTCAATGTTGAATTTGTTGTTGAATTTGTTGGTGTTTTTCAATGTTGAGGTTGTTGTTGTTTTTCAATGTTGAGGTTGTTGTTGAATTTGTTGGTGTTTTTCAATGTTGAGGTTGTTGTTGAATTTGTTGGCGTTTTTAAATGTTGAGGTTGTTGTTGAATTTGTTGTTGTTTTTTAATGTTGAGGTTGTTGTTGAATTTGTTGGTGTTTTTCAATGTTGAAGTTGTTGTTGAATTTGTTGGTGTTTTTCAATGTTGAGGTTGTTGTTGTTTTTCAATGTTGAGGTTGTTGTTGAATTTGTTGGTGTTTTTCAATGTTGAGGTTGTTGTTGTTTTTCAATGTTGAGGTTGTTGTTGTTTTTCAATGTTGAGGTTGTTGTTGTTTTTCAATGTTGAGGTTGTTGTTGAATTTGTTGGTGTTTTTCAATGTTGAGGTTGTTGTTCGCTTTCAATGTTGAGGTTGTTGTTGTATTTGTTGGTGTTATTCAATGTTGACGTTGTTGTAGTTTTTCAATGTTGAGGTCGTTGTTGAATTTGTGGGTGTTTTTCAATGTCGAGGTTGTTGTTGAATTTGTTGGTGTTTTTCAATTTTGAGGTTGTTGTTGTTTTTCAATGTTGAGGTTATTGTTGAATTTGTTGGTTTTTTCCATGTTGAGGTTGTTGTTGTTTTTCAAAGTTGAGGTTGTTGTTAAATTTGTTGGTGTTTTTCAATGTTGAGGTTGTTGTTGAATTTGTTGGTGTTTTTCATTGTTGAGGTTGTTGTTGAATTTGTTGGTGTTTTTCAATGTTGAGGTTGTTGTTGTTTTTCAATGTTGAGGTTGTTGTTGAATTTGTTGGTGTTTTTCAATGTTGAGGTTGTTGTTGTTTTTCAATGTTGAAGTTGTTGTTTTTCAATGTTGAGGTTGTTGTTGAATTTGTTGGTGTTTTTCAATGTTGAGGTTGTTGTTGAATTTGTTGGTGTTTTTCAATGTTGAGGTTGTTGTTGTTTTTCAATGTTGAGGTTGTTTTTGTATGTGTTGGTGTTTTTCAATGTTGAGGTTGTTGTTGAATTAGTTGGTGTTTTTCAATGTCGAGGTTGTTGTTGAATTTGTTGGTGTTTTTCAATGTTGAAGTTGTTGTTGAATTTGTTGGTGTTTTTCAATGTTGAGGTTGTTGTTGAATTTGTTGGTGTTTTTAAATGTTGAGGTTGTTGTTGAATTTGTTGGTGTTTTTCAATGTTGAGGTTGTTCTTGTTTTTCAATGTTGAGGTTGTTGTTGAATTTGTTGGTGTTTTTCAATGTTGAGGTTGCTGTTGAATTTGTTGGTGTTTTTCAATTTTGAGGTTCTTGTTGTTTTTCAATGTTGAGGTTGTTGTTGAATTTGTTGGTGTTTTTCCATGTTGAGGTTGTTGTTGTTTTTCAAAGTTGAGGTTGTTGTTAAATTTGTTGGTGTTTTTCAATGTTGAAGTTGTTGTTCAATTTGTTGGTGTTTTTCATTGTTGAGGTTGTTGTTGAATTTGTTGGTGTTTTTCAATGTTGAGGTTGTTGCTGCTTTTTAATGTTGAGGTTGTTGTTGAATTTGTTGCTGTTTTTCAATGTTGAGGATGTTGTTGTTTTTCAATGTTGAGGTTGTTGTTGAATTTGTTGCTGTTTTTCAATTTCGAGGTTGTTGTTGAATTTGTTGGTGTTTTTCAATGTTGAAGTTGTTGTTGAATTTGTTGGTGTTTTTCAATGTTGAGGTTGTTGTTGTTTTTCAATGTTGAGGTTGTTGTTGAATTTGTTGGTGTTTTTCAATGTTGAGGTTGTTGTTGTTTTTCAATGTTGAGGTTGTTGTTGTTTTTCAATGTTGAGGTTGTTGTTGTTTTTCAATGTTGAGGTTGTTGTTGAATTTGTTGGTGTTTTTCAATGTTGAGGTTGTTGTTCGCTTTCAATGTTGAGGTTGTTGTTGTATTTGTTGGTGTTATTCAATGTTGACGTTGTTGTAGTTTTTCAATGTTGAGGTCGTTGTTGAATTTGTGGGTGTTTTTCAATGTCGAGGTTGTTGTTGAATTTGTTGGTGTTTTTCAATTTTGAGGTTGTTGTTGTTTTTCAATGTTGAGGTTATTGTTGAATTTGTTGGTTTTTTCCATGTTGAGGTTGTTGTTGTTTTTCAAAGTTGAGGTTGTTGTTAAATTTGTTGGTGTTTTTCAATGTTGAGGTTGTTGTTGAATTTGTTGGTGTTTTTCATTGTTGAGGTTGTTGTTGAATTTGTTGGTGTTTTTCAATGTTGAGGTTGTTGTTGTTTTTCAATGTTGAGGTTGTTGTTGAATTTGTTGGTGTTTTTCAATGTTGAGGTTGTTGTTGTTTTTCAATGTTGAAGTTGTTGTTTTTCAATGTTGAGGTTGTTGTTGAATTTGTTGGTGTTTTTCAATGTTGAGGTTGTTGTTGAATTTGTTGGTGTTTTTCAATGTTGAGGTTGTTGTTGTTTTTCAATGTTGGGGTTGTTTTTGTATGTGTTGGTGTTTTTCAATGTTGAGGTTGTTGTTGACTTTGTTGGTGTTTTTCACTGTCGAGGTTGTTGTTGAATTTGTTGGTGTTTTTCAATGTTGAAGTTGTTGTTGAATTTGTTGGTGTTTTTCAATGTTGAGGTTGTTGTTGAATTTGTTGGTGTTTTTAAATGTTGAGGTTGTTGTTGAATTTGTTGGTGTTTTTCAATGTTGAGGCTGTTCTTGTTTTTCAATGTTGAGGTTGTTGTTGAATTTGTTGGTGTTTTTCAATGTTGAGGTTGTTGTTGTTCAATGTGGAGGTTGTTGTTGAAGTTGTTGGTGTTTTTCAATGTCGAGGTTGTTGTTGAATTTGTTGGTATTTTTCAATGTTGAATTTGTTGTTGAATTTGTTGGTGTTTTTCAATGTTGAGGTTGTTGTTGTTTTTCAATGTTGAGGTTGTTGTTGAATTTGTTGGTGTTTTTCAATGTTGAGGTTGTTGTTGAATTTGTTGGCGTTTTTAAATGTTGAGGTTGTTGTTGAATTTGTTGTTGTTTTTTAATGTTGAGGTTGTTGTTGAATTTGTTGGTGTTTTTCAATGTTGAAGTTGTTGTTGAATTTGTTGGTGTTTTTCAATGTTGAGGTTGTTGTTGTTTTTCAATGTTGAGGTTGTTGTTGAATTTGTTGGTGTTTTTCAATGTTGAGGTTGTTGTTGTTTTTCAATGTTGAGGTTGTTGTTGTTTTTCAATGTTGAGGTTGTTGTTGTTTTTCAATGTTGAGGTTGTTGTTGAATTTGTTGGTGTTTTTCAATGTTGAGGTTGTTGTTCGCTTTCAATGTTGAGGTTGTTGTTGTATTTGTTGGTGTTATTCAATGTTGACGTTGTTGTAGTTTTTCAAT
The DNA here is from genome assembly GCA_026770705.1 of Isurus oxyrinchus. NCBI lineage: Eukaryota > Metazoa > Chordata > Chondrichthyes > Lamniformes > Lamnidae > Isurus > Isurus oxyrinchus. The sequence goes on from JANJGN010000199.1 coordinate 626,675, forward strand.
GTTGAGGTCGTTGTTGAATTTGTGGGTGTTTTTCAATGTCGAGGTTGTTGTTGAATTTGTTGGTGTTTTTCAATTTTGAGGTTGTTGTTGTTTTTCAATGTTGAGGTTATTGTTGAATTTGTTGGTTTTTTCCATGTTGAGGTTGTTGTTGTTTTTCAAAGTTGAGGTTGTTGTTAAATTTGTTGGTGTTTTTCAATGTTGAGGTTGTTGTTGAATTTGTTGGTGTTTTTCATTGTTGAGGTTGTTGTTGAATTTGTTGGTGTTTTTCAATGTTGAGGTTGTTGTTGTTTTTCAATGTTGAGGTTGTTGTTGAATTTGTTGGTGTTTTTCAATGTTGAGGTTGTTGTTGTTTTTCAATGTTGAAGTTGTTGTTTTTCAATGTTGAGGTTGTTGTTGAATTTGTTGGTGTTTTTCAATGTTGAGGTTGTTGTTGAATTTGTTGGTGTTTTTCAATGTTGAGGTTGTTGTTGTTTTTCAATGTTGAGGTTGTTTTTGTATGTGTTGGTGTTTTTCAATGTTGAGGTTGTTGTTGAATTTGTTGGTGTTTTTCAATGTCGAGGTTGTTGTTGAATTTGTTGGTGTTTTTCAATGTTGAAGTTGTTGTTGAATTTGTTGGTGTTTTTTAATGTTGAGGTTGTTGTTGAATTTGTTGGTGTTTTTAAATGTTGAGGTTGTTGTTGAATTTGTTGGTGTTTTTCAATGTTGAGGTTGTTCTTGTTTTTCAATGTTGAGGTTGTTGTTGAATTTGTTGGTGTTTTTCAATGTTGAGGTTGTTGTTGTTGTTCAATGTGGAGGTTGTTGTTGAAGTTGTTGGTGTTTTTCAATGTCGAGGTTGTTGTTGAATTTGTTGGTATTTTTCAATGTTGAATTTGTTGTTGAATTTGTTGGTTTTTTTCCATGTTGAGGCTGTTGTTGTTTTTCAAAGTTGAGGTTGTTTTTAAATTTGTTGGTGTTTTTCAATGTTGAGGTTGTTGTTGAATTTGTTGGTGTTTTTCATTGTTGAGGTTGTTGTTGAATTTGTTGGTGTTTTTCAATGTTGAGGTTGTTGTTGTTTTTCAATGTTGAGGTTGTTGTTCAATTTGTTGGTGTTTTCAATGTTGAGGTTGTTGTTGTTTTTCAATGTTGAAGTTGTTGTTGTTTTTCAATGTTGAGGTTGTTGTTGAATTTGTTGGTGTTTTTCAATGTTGAGGTTGTTGTTGAATTTGTTGGTGTTTTTGAATGTTGAGGTTGTTGTTGTTTTTCATGGTTGAGGTTGTTGTTGTATGTGTTGGTGTTTTTCAATGTTGAGGTTGTTGTAGTTTTGCAATGTTGAGGTTTTTTTGAATTTGTTGGTGTTTTTAAATGTTGAGGTTGTTGTTGAATTTGTTGGTGTTTTTCAATGTTGAGGTTGTTGTTGAATTTGTTGGTGTTTTTCAATGTTGAGGTTGTTGTTGTTTTTCAATGTTGAGATCGTTGTTGAATTTGATGGTGTTTTTCAATGTCGAGGTTGTTGTTGAATTTGTTGGTGTTTTTCAATGTTGAAGTTGTTGTTGAATTTGTTGGTGTTTTTCTATGTTGTGGTTGTTGTTGTTTTTCAATGTTGAGGTTGTTGTTGAATTTGTTGGTGTTTTTCAATGTTGAGGTTGTTGTTGTTTTTCAATGTTGAGGTTGTTGTTGAATTTGTTGGTGTTTTTAAATGTTGAGGTTATTGTTGAATTTGTTGGTGTTTTTCAATGTTGAGGTTGTTGTTGTTTTTCAATGTTGAGGTTGTTGTTGAATTTGTTGGTGTTTTTCAATTTCGAGGTTGTTGTTGAATTTGTTGGTGTTTTTCAATTTTGAAGTTGTTGTTGAATTTGTTGATGTTTTTCAATGTTGAGGTTGTTGTTGTTTTTCAAAGTTGAGGTTGTTGTTGAATTTGATGGCGTTTTTCAATGTTGAGGTTGTTGTTGTTTTTCAATGTTGAGGTTGTTGTTGTTTTTCAATGTTGAGGTTGTTGAATTTGTTGGTGTTTTTCAATGTTGAAGGTTGTTGTTGAATTTGTTGGTGTTTTCTCAATGTTGAGGTTGTTGTTGGTTTTCAATGTTGAGGTTGTTGTTGTATTTGTTGGTGTTTTTCAATGTAGAGTTTGTTGTAGTTTTTCAATGTTGAGGTTGTTGTTGAATTTGTTGGTGTTTATCAATGTCGAGGTTGTTGTTGAATTTGTTGGTGTTTTTCAAAGTTGAAGTTGTTGTTGAATTTGTTTGTGTTTTTCAATGTTGAGGTTGCTGTTGAATTTGTTGGTGTTTTTCAATTTTGAGGTTCTTGTTGTTTTTCAATGTTGAGGTTGTTGTTGAATTTGTTGGTGTTTTTCCATGTTGAGGTTGTTGTTGTTTTTCAAAGTTTAGGTTGTTGTTAAATTTGTTGGTGTTTTTCAATGTTGAAGTTGTTGTTCAATTTGTTGGTGTTTTTCATTGTTGAGGTTGTTGCTGCTTTTTAATGTTGAGGTTGTTGTTGAATTTGTTGCTGTTTTTCAATGTTGAGGATGTTGTTGTTTTTCAATGTTGAGGTTGTTGTTGAATTTGTTGCTGTTTTTCAATTTCGAGGTTGTTGTTGAATTTGTTGGTGTTTTTCAATGTTGAAGTTGTTGTTGAATTTGTTGGTGTTTTTCAATGTTGAGGTTGTTGTTGTTTTTCAATGTTGAGGTTGTTGTTGAATTTGTTGGTGTTTTTCAATGTTGAGGTTGTTGTTGTTTTTCAATGTTGAGGTTGTTGTTGTTTTTCAATGTTGAGGTTGTTGTTGTTTTTCAATGTTGAGGTTGTTGTTGAATTTGTTGGTGTTTTTCAATGTTGAGGTTGTTGTTCGCTTTCAATGTTGAGGTTGTTGTTGTATTTGTTGGTGTTATTCAATGTTGAAGTTGTTGTAGTTTTTCAATGTTGAGGTCGTTGTTGAATTTGTGGGTGTTTTTCAATGTCGAGGTTGTTGTTGAATTTGTTGGTGTTTTTCAATTTTGAGGTTGTTGTTGTTTTTCAATGTTGAGGTTATTGTTGAATTTGTTGGTTTTTTCCATGTTGAGGTTGTTGTTGTTTTTCAAAGTTGAGGTTGTTGTTAAATTTGTTGGTGTTTTTCAATGTTGAGGTTGTTGTTGAATTTGTTGGTGTTTTTCATTGTTGAGGTTGTTGTTGAATTTGTTGGTGTTTTTCAATGTTGAGGTTGTTGTTGTTTTTCAATGTTGAGGTTGTTGTTGAATTTGTTGGTGTTTTTCAATGTTGAGGTTGTTGTTGTTTTTCAATGTTGAAGTTGTTGTTTTTCAATGTTGAGGTTGTTGTTGAATTTGTTGGTGTTTTTCAATGTTGAGGTTGTTGTTGAATTTGTTGGTGTTTTTCAATGTTGAGGTTGTTGTTGTTTTTCAATGTTGAGGTTGTTTTTGTATGTGTTGGTGTTTTTCAATGTTGAGGTTGTTGTTGAATTTGTTGGTGTTTTTCACTGTCGAGGTTGTTGTTGAATTTGTTGGTGTTTTTCAATGTTGAAGTTGTTGTTGAATTTGTTGGTGTTTTTCAATGTTGAGGTTGTTGTTGAATTTGTTGGTGTTTTTAAATGTTGAGGTTGTTGTTGAATTTGTTGGTGTTTTTCAATGTTGAGGCTGTTCTTGTTTTTCAATGTTGAGGTTGTTGTTGAATTTGTTGGTGTTTTTCAATGTTGAGGTTGTTGTTGTTGTTCAATGTGGAGGTTGTTGTTGAAGTTGTTGGTGTTTTTCAATGTCGAGGTTGTTGTTGAATTTGTTGGTATTTTTCAATGTTGAATTTGTTGTTGAATTTGTTGGTGTTTTTCAATGTTGAGGTTGTTGTTGTTTTTCAATGTTGAGGTTGTTGTTGAATTTGTTGGTGTTTTTCAATGTTGAGGTTGTTGTTGAATTTGTTGGCGTTTTTAAATGTTGAGGTTGTTGTTGAATTTGTTGTTGTTTTTTAATGTTGAGGTTGTTGTTGAATTTGTCGGTGTTTTTCAATGTTGAGGTTGTTGTTGTTTTTCAAAGTTGAGGTCGTTGTTGAATTTGATGGTGTTTTTCAATGTCGAGGTTGTTGTTGAATTTGTTGGAGGTATTCAATGTTGAAGTTGTTGTTGAATTTGTTGGTGTTTATCAATGTTGAGGTTGTTGTTGTTTTTCAATGTTGAGGTTGTTGTTGAATTTGTTGGTGTTTTTCAATTTCGAGGTTGTTGTTGTTTTTCAATGTTGATGTTGTTGTTGAATTTGTTGCTGTTTTTAAATGTTGAGGGTATTGTTGAATTTGTTGGTGTTTTTCAATGTTGAGGTTGTTGTTATTTTTCAATGTTGAGGTTGTTGTTGAATTTGTTGGGGTTTTTCATTGTTGAGGTTGTTGTTGTTTTTCAATGTTGAGGTTGTTGTTGAATTTGTTGGTGTTTTTCAATTTCGAGGTTGTTGTTGAATTTGTTGGTGTTTTTCAATTTTGAAGTTGTTGTTGAATTTGTTGGTGTTTTTCAATGTTGAGGTTGTTGTTGTTTTTCAATGTTGAGGTTGTTGTTGAATTTGTTGGTGTTTTTCAATGTTGAAGGTTGTTGTTGAATTTGTTCGTATTTTCTCAATGTTGAGGTTGTTGTTGTTTTTCAAAGTTGAGGTTGTTCTTAAATTTGTTGGTGTTTTTCAATGTTGAGGTTGTTGTTGAATTTGTTAGTGTTTTTCATTGTTGAGGTTGTTGTTGAATTTGTTGGTGTTTTTCAATGTTGAGGTTGTTGTTGTTTTTTAATGTTGAGGTTGTTGTTGAATTTGTTGGTGTTTTTCAATGTTGAGGTTGTTGTTGTTTTTCAATGTTGAGGTTGTTGTTGAATTTGTTGCTGTTTTTCAATTTCGAGGTTGCTGTTGAATTTGTTGGTGTTTTTCAATGTTGAAGTTGTTGTTGAATTTGTTGGTATTTTTCAATGTTGAGGTTGTTGTTGTTTTTCAATGTTGAGGTTGTTGTTGAATTTGTTGGTGTTTTTCAATGTTGAGGTTGTTGTTGTTTTTCAATGTTGAGGTTGTTGTTGTTTTTCAATGTTGAGGTTGTTGTTGAATTTGTTGGTGTTTTTCAATGTTGAGGTTGTTGTTGAATTTGTTGGCGTTTTTAAATGTTGAGGTTGTTGTTGAATTTGTTGTTGTTTTTTAATGTTGAGGTTGTTGTTGAATTTGTCGGTGTTTTTCAATGTTGAGGTTGTTGTTGTTTTTCAAAGTTGAGGTCGTTGTTGAATTTGATGGTGTTTTTCAATGTCGAGGTTGTTGTTGAATTTGTTGGAGGTATTCAATGTTGAAGTTGTTGTTGAATTTGTTGGTGTTTATCAATGTTGAGGTTGTTGTTGTTTTTCAATGTTGAGGTTGTTGTTGAATTTGTTGGTGTTTTTCAATTTCGAGGTTGTTGTTGTTTTTCAATGTTGATGTTGTTGTTGAATTTGTTGCTGTTTTTAAATGTTGAGGGTATTGTTGAATTTGTTGGTGTTTTTCAATGTTGAGGTTGTTGTTATTTTTCAATGTTGAGGTTGTTGTTGAATTTGTTGGGGTTTTTCATTGTTGAGGTTGTTGTTGTTTTTCAATGTTGAGGTTGTTGTTGAATTTGTTGGTGTTTTTCAATTTCGAGGTTGTTGTTGAATTTGTTGGTGTTTTTCAATTTTGAAGTTGTTGTTGAATTTGTTGGTGTTTTTCAATGTTGAGGTTGTTGTTGTTTTTCAATGTTGAGGTTGTTGTTGAATTTGTTGGTGTTTTTCAATGTTGAAGGTTGTTGTTGAATTTGTTGGTATTTTCTCAATGTTGAGGTTGTTGTTGTTTTTCAAAGTTGAGGTTCTTCTTAAATTTGTTGGTGTTTTTCAATGTTGAGGTTGTTGTTGAATTTGTTAGTGTTTTTCATTGTTGAGGTTGTTGTTGAATTTGTTGGTGTTTTTCAATGTTGAGGTTGTTGTTGTTTTTTAATGTTGAGGTTGTTGTTGAATTTGTTGGTGTTTTTCAATGTTGAGGTTGTTGTTGTTTTTCAATGTTGAGGTTGTTGTTGAATTTGTTGCTGTTTTTCAATTTCGAGGTTGCTGTTGAATTTGTTGGTGTTTTTCAATGTTGAAGTTGTTGTTGAATTTGTTGGTATTTTTCAATGTTGAGGTTGTTGTTGTTTTTCAATGTTGAGGTTGTTGTTGAATTTGTTGGTGTTTTTCAATGTTGAGGTTGTTGTTGTTTTTCAATGTTGAGGTTGTTGTTGTTTTTCAATGTTGAGGTTGTTGTTGAATTTGTTGGTGTTTTTCAATGTTGAGGTTGTTGTTCTTTTTCAATGTTGAGGTTGTTGTTGTATTTGTTGGTGTTATTCAAAGTTGAGGTTGTTGTAGTTTTTCAATGTTGAGGTTGTTGTTGAATTTGTTGGTGTTTTTCAATGTCGAGGTTGTTGTTGAATTTGTTGGTGTTTTTCAATGTTGAAGTTGTTGTTGAATTTGTTGGTGTTTTTCAATGTTGAGGTTGTTGTTGAATTTGTTGGTTATTTCAATGTTGAGGTTGTTGTTGTTTTTAAATGTTGAGGTTGTTGTTGAATTTGTTGGTGTTTTTCAATTTTGAGGTTGTTGTTGAAATTTTTGGTTTTTTTCCATGTTGAGGTTGTTGTTGTTTTTCAAAGTTGAGGTTGTTGTTAAACTTGTTGGTGTTTTTCAATGTTGAGGTTGCTGTTGAATTTGTTGGTGTTTTTCATTGTTGAGGTTGTTGTTGAATTTGTTGGTGTTTTTCAATGTTGAGGTTGTTGTTGTTTTTCAATGTTGAGGTTGTTGTTGAATTTGTTGGTGTTTTTCAATGTTGAGGTTGTTGTTGAATTTGTTGGTGTTTTTGAATGTTGAGGTTGTTGTTGTTTTTCAATGTTGAGGTTGTTGTTGTATGTGTTCGGGTTTTTCAATGTTGAGGTTGTTGTAGTTTTGCAATGTTGAGGTTTTTTTGAATTTGTTGGCGTTTTTAAATGTTGAGGTTGTTGTTGAATTTGTTGTTGTTTTTTCATGTTGAGGTTGTTGTTGAATTTGTCGGTGTTTTTCAATGTTGAGGTTGTTGTTGTTTTTCAAAGTTGAGGTCGTTGTTGAATTTGATGGTGTTTTTCAATGTCGAGGTTGTTGTTGAATTTGTTGGAGGTTTTCAATGTTGAAGTTGTTGTTGAATTTGTTGGTGTTTATCAATGTTGAGGTTGTTGTTGTTTTTCAATGTTGAGGTTGTTGTTGAATTTGTTGGTGTTTTTCAATGTTGAGGTTGTTGTTGTTTTTCAATGTTGATGTTGTTGTTGAATTTGTTGCTGTTTTTAAATGTTGAGGTTATTGTTGAATTTGTTGGTGTTTTTCAATGTTGAGGTTGTTGTTATTTTTCAATGTTGAGGTTGTTGTTGAATTTGTTGGGGTTTTTCATTGTTGAGGTTGTTGTTGTTTTTCAATGTTGAGGTTGTTGTTGAATTTGTTGGTGTTTTTCAATTTCGAGGTTGTTGTTGAATTTGTTGGTGTTTTTCAATTTTGAAGTTGTTGTTGAATTTGTTGGTGTTTTTCAATGTTGAGGTTGTTGTTGTTTTTCAATGTTGAGGTTGTTGTTGAATTTGTTGGTGTTTTTCAATGTTGAAGGTTGTTGTTGAATTTGTTGGTATTTTCTCAATGTTGAGGTTGTTGTTGTTTTTCAAAGTTGAGGTTGTTGTTAAATTTGTTGGTGTTTTTCAATGTTGAGGTTGTTGTTGAATTTGTTAGTGTTTTTCATTGTTGAGGTTGTTGTTGAATTTGTTGGTGTTTTTCAATGTTGAGGTTGTTGTTGTTTTTTAATGTTGAGGTTGTTGTTGAATTTGTTGGTGTTTTTCAATGTTGAGGTTGTTGTTGTTTTTCAATGTTGAGGTTGTTGTTGAATTTGTTGCTGTTTTTCAATTTCGAGGCTGTTGTTGTTTTTCAATGTTGAGGTTGTTGTTGTTTTTCAATGTTGAGGTTGTTGTTGAATTTGTTGGTGTTTTTCAATTTTGAGGTTGTTGTTGTTTTTCAATGTTGAGGTTGTTGTTGATTTGGTGGTGTTTTTCCATGTTGAGGTTGATGCTGTTTTTCAAAGTTGAAGTTGTTGTTAAATTTGTTGGTGTTTTTCAATGTTGAGGTTGTTGTTGAATTTGTTGGTGTTTTTCATTGTTGAGGTTGTTGTTGAATTTGTTGGTGTTTTTCAATGTTGAGGTTTTTGTTGTTTTTAAATGTTGAGGTTGTTGTTGAATTTGTTGGTGTTTTTCAATTTTGAGGTTGTTGTTGTTTTTCAATGTTGAGGTTGTTGTTGATTTGGTGGTGTTTTTCCATGTTGAGGTTGTTGCTGTTTTTCAAAGTTGAAGTTGTTGTTAAATTTGTTGGTGTTTTTCAATGTTGAGGTTGTTGTTGAATTTGTTGGTGTTTTTCATTGTTGAGGTTGTTGTTGAATTTGTTGGTGTTTTTCAATGTTGAGGTTGTTGTTGTTTTTTAATGTTGAGGTTGTTGTTGAATTTGTTGCTGTTTTTCAATGTTGAGGTTGTTGTTGTTTTTCAATGTTGAGGTTGTTGTTGAATTTGTTGCTGTTTTTCAATTTCGATGTTGTTGTTGAATTTGTTGGTGTTTTTCAATGTTGAAGTTGTTGTTGAATTTGTTGGTGTTTTTCAATTTTGAGGTTGTTGTTGTTTTTCAATGTTGAGGTTGTTGTTGATTTGGTGGTGTTTTTCCATGTTGAGGTTGATGCTGTTTTTCAAAGTTGAAGTTGTTGTTAAATTTGTTGGTGTTTTTCAATGTTGAGGTTGTTGTTGAATTTGTTGGTGTTTTTCATTGTTGAGGTTGTTGTTGAATTTGTTGGTGTTTTTCAATGTTGAGGTTTTTGTTGTTTTTAAATGTTGAGGTTGTTGTTGAATTTGTTGGTGTTTTTCAATTTTGAGGTTGTTGTTGTTTTTCAATGTTGAGGTTGTTGTTGATTTGGTGGTGTTTTTCCATGTTGAGGTTGTTGCTGTTTTTCAAAGTTGAAGTTGTTGTTAAATTTGTTGGTGTTTTTCAATGTTGAGGTTGTTGTTGAATTTGTTGGTGTTTTTCATTGTTGAGGTTGTTGTTGAATTTGTTGGTGTTTTTCAATGTTGAGGTTGTTGTTGTTTTTTAATGTTGAGGTTGTTGTTGAATTTGTTGCTGTTTTTCAATGTTGAGGTTGTTGTTGTTTTTCAATGTTGAGGTTGTTGTTGAATTTGTTGCTGTTTTTCAATTTCGATGTTGTTGTTGAATTTGTTGGTGTTTTTCAATGTTGAAGTTGTTGTTGAATTTGTTGGTGTTTTTCAATGTTGAGGTTGTTGTTGTTTTTCAATGTTGAGGTTGTTGTTGAATTTGTTTGTGTTTTTCAATGTTGAGGTTGTTGTAGTTTTGCAATGTTGAGGTTTTTTTGAATTTGTTGGCGTTTTTAAATGTTGAGGTTGTTGTTGAAATTGTTGGTGTTTTTCAATGTTGAGGTTGTTGTTGAATTTGTTGGTGTTTTTGAATGTTGAGGTCGTTGTTGAATTTGATGGTGTTTTTCAATGTCGAGGTTGATGTTGAATTTGTTGGTGTTTTTCAATGTTGAAGTTGTTGTTGAATTTGTTGGTGTTTTTCTATGTTGTGGTTGTTGTTGTTTTTCAATGTTGAGGTTGTTGTTGAATTTGTTGGTGTTTTTCAATGTTGAGGTTGTTGTTTTTCAATGTTGAGGTTGTTGTTGAATTTGTTGGTGTTTTTAAATGTTGAGGTTATTGTTGAATTTGTTGGTGTTTTTCAATGTTGAGGTTGTTGTTGTTTTTCAATGTTGAGGCTGTTGTTGAATTTGTTGGTGTTTTTCATTGTTGAGGTTGTTGTTGTTTTTCAATGTTGAGGTTGTTGTTGAATTTGTTGGTGTTTTTAAATGTTGAGGTTATTGTTGAATTTTTTGGTGTTTTTCAATGTTGAGGTTGTTGTTGTTTTTCAATGTTGAGGTTGTTGTTGAATTTGTCGGTGTTTTTCAATGTTGAGGTTGTTGTTGTTTTTCAAAGTTGAGGTCGTTGTTGAATTTGATGGTGTTTTTCAATGTCGAGGTTGTTGTTGAATTTGTTGGAGGTTTTCAATGTTGAAGTTGTTGTTGAATTTGTTGGTGTTTATCAATGTTGAGGTTGTTGTTGTTTTTCAATGTTGAGGTTGTTGTTGAATTTGTTGGTGTTTTTCAATGTTGAGGTTGTTGTTGTTTTTCAATGTTGATGTTGTTGTTGAATTTGTTGCTGTTTTTAAATGTTGAGGTTATTGTTGAATTTGTTGGTGTTTTTCAATGTTGAGGTTGTTGTTATTTTTCAATGTTGAGGTTGTTGTTGAATTTGTTGGGGTTTTTCATTGTTGAGGTTGTTGTTGTTTTTCAATGTTGAGGTTGTTGTTGAATTTGTTGGTGTTTTTCAATTTCGAGGTTGTTGTTGAATTTGTTGGTGTTTTTCAATTTTGAAGTTGTTGTTGAATTTGTTGGTGTTTTTCAATGTTGAGGTTGTTGTTGTTTTTCAATGTTGAGGTTGTTGTTGAATTTGTTGGTGTTTTTCAATGTTGAAGGTTGTTGTTGAATTTGTTGGTATTTTCTCAATGTTGAGGTTGTTGTTGTTTTTCAAAGTTGAGGTTGTTGTTAAATTTGTTGGTGTTTTTCAATGTTGAGGTTGTTGTTGAATTTGTTAGTGTTTTTCATTGTTGAGGTTGTTGTTGAATTTGTTGGTGTTTTTCAATGTTGAGGTTGTTGTTGTTTTTTAATGTTGAGGTTGTTGTTGAATTTGTTGGTGTTTTTCAATGTTGAGGTTGTTGTTGTTTTTCAATGTTGAGGTTGTTGTTGAATTTGTTGCTGTTTTTCAATTTCGAGGCTGTTGTTGTTTTTCAATGTTGAGGTTGTTGTTGTTTTTCAATGTTGAGGTTGTTGTTGAATTTGTTGGTGTTTTTCAATTTTGAGGTTGTTGTTGTTTTTCAATGTTGAGGTTGTTGTTGATTTGGTGGTGTTTTTCCATGTTGAGGTTGATGCTGTTTTTCAAAGTTGAAGTTGTTGTTAAATTTGTTGGTGTTTTTCAATGTTGAGGTTGTTGTTGAATTTGTTGGTGTTTTTCATTGTTGAGGTTGTTGTTGAATTTGTTGGTGTTTTTCAATGTTGAGGTTTTTGTTGTTTTTAAATGTTGAGGTTGTTGTTGAATTTGTTGGTGTTTTTCAATTTTGAGGTTGTTGTTGTTTTTCAATGTTGAGGTTGTTGTTGATTTGGTGGTGTTTTTCCATGTTGAGGTTGTTGCTGTTTTTCAAAGTTGAAGTTGTTGTTAAATTTGTTGGTGTTTTTCAATGTTGAGGTTGTTGTTGAATTTGTTGGTGTTTTTCATTGTTGAGGTTGTTGTTGAATTTGTTGGTGTTTTTCAATGTTGAGGTTGTTGTTGTTTTTTAATGTTGAGGTTGTTGTTGAATTTGTTGCTGTTTTTCAATGTTGAGGTTGTTGTTGTTTTTCAATGTTGAGGTTGTTGTTGAATTTGTTGCTGTTTTTCAATTTCGATGTTGTTGTTGAATTTGTTGGTGTTTTTCAATGTTGAAGTTGTTGTTGAATTTGTTGGTGTTTTTCAATTTTGAGGTTGTTGTTGTTTTTCAATGTTGAGGTTGTTGTTGATTTGGTGGTGTTTTTCCATGTTGAGGTTGATGCTGTTTTTCAAAGTTGAAGTTGTTGTTAAATTTGTTGGTGTTTTTCAATGTTGAGGTTGTTGTTGAATTTGTTGGTGTTTTTCATTGTTGAGGTTGTTGTTGAATTTGTTGGTGTTTTTCAATGTTGAGGTTTTTGTTGTTTTTAAATGTTGAGGTTGTTGTTGAATTTGTTGGTGTTTTTCAATTTTGAGGTTGTTGTTGTTTTTCAATGTTGAGGTTGTTGTTGATTTGGTGGTGTTTTTCCATGTTGAGGTTGTTGCTGTTTTTCAAAGTTGAAGTTGTTGTTAAATTTGTTGGTGTTTTTCAATGTTGAGGTTGTTGTTGAATTTGTTGGTGTTTTTCATTGTTGAGGTTGTTGTTGAATTTGTTGGTGTTTTTCAATGTTGAGGTTGTTGTTGTTTTTTAATGTTGAGGTTGTTGTTGAATTTGTTGCTGTTTTTCAATGTTGAGGTTGTTGTTGTTTTTCAATGTTGAGGTTGTTGTTGAATTTGTTGCTGTTTTTCAATTTCGATGTTGTTGTTGAATTTGTTGGTGTTTTTCAATGTTGAAGTTGTTGTTGAATTTGTTGGTGTTTTTCAATGTTGAGGTTGTTGTTGTTTTTCAATGTTGAGGTTGTTGTTGAATTTGTTTGTGTTTTTCAATGTTGAGGTTGTTGTAGTTTTGCAATGTTGAGGTTTTTTTGAATTTGTTGGCGTTTTTAAATGTTGAGGTTGTTGTTGAAATTGTTGGTGTTTTTCAATGTTGAGGTTGTTGTTGAATTTGTTGGTGTTTTTGAATGTTGAGGTCGTTGTTGAATTTGATGGTGTTTTTCAATGTCGAGGTTGATGTTGAATTTGTTGGTGTTTTTCAATGTTGAAGTTGTTGTTGAATTTGTTGGTGTTTTTCTATGTTGTGGTTGTTGTTGTTTTTCAATGTTGAGGTTGTTGTTGAATTTGTTGGTGTTTTTCAATGTTGAGGTTGTTGTTTTTCAATGTTGAGGTTGTTGTTGAATTTGTTGGTGTTTTTAAATGTTGAGGTTATTGTTGAATTTGTTGGTGTTTTTCAATGTTGAGGTTGTTGTTGTTTTTCAATGTTGAGGCTGTTGTTGAATTTGTTGGTGTTTTTCATTGTTGAGGTTGTTGTTGTTTTTCAATGTTGAGGTTGTTGTTGAATTTGTTGGTGTTTTTAAATGTTGAGGTTATTGTTGAATTTTTTGGTGTTTTTCAATGTTGAGGTTGTTGTTGTTTTTCAATGTTGAGGTTGTTGTTGAATTTGTTGGTGTTTTTCATTGTTGAGGTTGTTGTTGTTTTTCAATGTTGAGGTTGTTGTTGAATTTGTTGGTGTTTTTCAATTTCGAGGTTGTTGTTGAATTTGTTGGTGTTTTTCAATTTTGAAGTTGTTGTTGAATTTGTTGGTGTTTTTCAATGTTGAGGTTGTTGTTGTTTTTCAATGTTGAGGTTGTTGTTGAATTTGTTGGTGTTTTTCAATGTTGAAGGTTGTTGTTGAATTTGTTGGTATTTTCTCAATGTTGAGGTTGTTGTTGTTTTTCAATGTTGAGGTTATTGTTGTATTTGTTGGTGTTTTTCAATGTTGAATTTGTTGGTGTTTTTCAATGTCGAGGTTGTTGTTGAATTTGTTGGAGTTTTTCAATGTCGAGGTTGTTGTTGAATTTGTTGCTGTTTTTCAATGTCGAGGTTGTTGTTGAATTTGTTGGTGTTTTTCAATGTTGAAGTTGTTGTTGAATGTGTTTGTGTTTTTCAATGTTGAGGTTGTTGTTGAATTTGTTGGTGTTTTTCAATATTGAGGTTGTTGTTGTTTTTAAATGTTGAGGTTGTTGTTGAATTTGTTGGTGTTTTTCAATTTTGAGGTTGTTGTTGTTTTTCAATGTTGAGGTTGTTGTTGAATTTGTTGGTGTTTTTCCATGTTGAGGTTGTTGTTGTTTTTCAAAGTTGAGGTTGTTGTTAAATTTGTTGGTGTTTTTCAATGTTGAGGTTGTTGTTGAATTTGTTGGTGTTATTCATTGTTGAGGTTGTTGTTGAATTTGTTGGTGTTTTTCAATGTTGTGGTTCTTGTTGTTTTTTAATGTTGAGGTTGTTGTTGAATTTGTTGGTGTTTTTCAATGTTGAGGTTGTTGTTGTTTTTCAATGTTGAGGTTGTTGTTGAATTTGTTGCTGTTTTTCAATTTCGAGGTTGTTGTTGAATTTGTTGGTGTTTTTCAATGTTGAAGTTGTTGTTGAATTTGTTGGTGTTATTCAATGTTGAGGTTGTTGTTGTTTTTCAATGTTGAGGTTGTTGTTGAATTTGTTGGTGTTTTTCAATGTTGAGGTTGTTGTTGAATTTGTTGGTGTTTTTCAATGTTGAGGTTGTTGTTGTTTTTCAATGTTGAGGTTGTTGTTGTATGTGTTGGTGTTTTTCAATGTTGAGGATGTTGTAGTTTTTCAATGTTGAAGTTGTTGTTGAATTTGTTGGTGTTTTTCAATGTTGAGGTTGTTGTTGTTTTTCAATGTTGAGGTTGTTGTTGAATTTGTTGGTGTTTTTAAATGTTGAGGTTATTGTTGAATTTGTTGGTGTTTTTCAATGTTGAGGTTGTTGTTGTTTTTCAATGTTGAGGTTGTTGTTGAATTTGTTGGTGTTTTTCAATGTTGAGGTTGTTGTTGTTTTTCAATGTTGAGGTTGTTGTTGTTTTTCAATGTTGAGGTTGTTGTTGAATTTGTTGGTGTTTTTCAATGTTGAGGTTGTTGTTCTTTTTCAATGTTGAGGTTGTTGTTGTATTTGTTGGTGTTATTCAAAGTTGAGGTTGTTGTAGTTTTTCAATGTTGAGGTTGTTGTTGAATTTGTTGGTGTTTTTCAATGTCGAGGTTGTTGTTGAATTTGTTGGTGTTTTTCAATGTTGAAGTTGTTGTTGAATTTGTTGGTGTTTTTCAATGTTGAGGTTGTTGTTGAATTTGTTGGTTATTTCAATGTTGAGGTTGTTGTTGTTTTTAAATGTTGAGGTTGTTGTTGAATTTGTTGGTGTTTTTCAATTTTGAGGTTGTTGTTGAAATTTTTCGTTTTTTCCATGTTGAGGTTGTTGTTGTTTTTCAAAGTTGAGGTTGTTGTTAAACTTGTTGGTGTTTTTCAATGTTGAGGTTGTTGTTGAATATGTTGGTGTTTTTCATTGCTGAGGATGTTGTTGTTTTTCAATGTTGAGGTTGTTGTTGTATGTGTTGGTGTTTTTCAATGTTGAGGTTGTTGTAGTTTTGCAATGTTGAGGTTTTTTTGAATTTGTTGGCGTTTTTAAATGTTGAGGTTGTTGTTGAAATTGTTGGTGTTTTTCAATGTTGAGGTTGTTGTTGAATTTGTTGGTGTTTTTGATTGTTGAGGTCGTTGTTGAATTTGCTGGTGTTTTTCAATGTCGAGGTTGATGTTGAATTTGTTGGTGTTTTTCAATGTTGAAGTTGTTGTTGAATTTGTTGGTGTTTTTCTATGTTGTGGTTGTTGTTGTTTTTCAATGTTGAGGTTGTTGTTGAATTTGTTGGTGTTTTTCAATGTTGAGGTTGTTGTTGTTTTTCAATGTTGAGGTTGTTGTTGAATTTGTTGGTGTTTTTAAATGTTGAGGTTATTGTTGAATTTGTTGGTGTTTTTCAATGTTGAGGTTGTTGTTGTTTTTCAATGTTGAGGCTGTTGTTGAATTTGTTGGTGTTTTTCAATTTCGAGGTTGTTGTTGAATTTGTTGGTGTTTTTCAATTTTGAAGTTGTTGTTGAATTTGTTGATGTTTTTCAATGTTGAGGTTGTTGTTGTTTTTCAAAGTTGAGGTTGTTGTTGAATTTGTTGGTGTTTTTCAATGTTGAGGTTGTTGTTGGTTTTCAATGTTGAGGTTGTTGTTGGTTTTCAATGTTGAGGTTGTTGAATTTGGTGGTGTTTTTCAATGTTGAAGGTTGTTGTTGAATTTGTTGGTGTTTTCTCAATGTTGAGGTTGTTGTTGTTTTTCAATGTTGAAGTTGTTGTTTTTCAATGTTGAGGTTGTTGTTGAATTTGTTGGTGTTTTTCAATGTTGAGGTTGTTGTTGAATTTGTTGGTGTTTTTGAATGTTGAGGTTGTTGTTGTTTTTCAATGTTGAGGTTGTTGTTGTATGTGTTGGTGTTTTTCAATGTTGAGGTTGTTGTTGAATTTGTTGGTGTTTTTCAATGTCGAGGTTGTTGTTGAATTTGTTCGTGTTTTTCAATGTTGAAGTTGTTGTTGAATTTGTTGGTGTTTTTCAATGTTGAGGTTGTTGTTGAATTTGTTGGTGTTTTTAAATGTTGAGGTTGTTGTTGAATTTGTTGGTGTTTTTCAATGTTGAGGTTGTTCTCGTTTTTCAATGTTGACGTTGTTGTTGAATTTGTTGGTGTTTTTCAATGTTGAGGTTGTTGTTGTTGGTCAATGTGGAGGTTGTTGTTGAAGTTGTTGGTGTTTTTCAATGTCGAGGTTGTTGTTGAATTTGTTGGTATTTTTCAATGTTGAATTTGTTGTTGAATTTGTTGGTGTTTTTCAATGTTGAGGTTGTTGTTGTTTTTCAATGTTGAGGTTGTTGTTGAATTTGTTGGTGTTTTTCAATGTTGAGGTTGTTGTTGAATTTGTTGGCGTTTTTAAATGTTGAGGTTGTTGTTGAATTTGTTGGTGTTTTTCAATGTTGAGGTTGTTGTTGAATTTGATGGTGTTTTTCAATGTTGAGGTTGTTGTTGTTTTTCAAAGTTGAGGTCGTTGTTGAATTTGATGGTGTTTTTCCATGTCGAGGTTGTTGTTGAATTTGTTGGTGGTTTTCAGTGTTGAAGTTGTTGTTGAATTTGTTGGTGTTTATCAATGTTGAGGTTGTTGTTGTTTTTCAATGTTGAGGATGTTGTTGAATTTGTTGGTGTTTTTCAATGTTGAGGTTGTTGTTCTTTTTCAATGTTGATGTTGTTGTTGAATTTGTTGGTGTTTTTAAATGTTGAGGTTATTGTTGAATTTGTTGGTGTTTTTCAATGTTGAGGTTTTTGTTATTTTTCAATGTTGAGGTTGTTGTTGAATTTGTTGGTGTTTTTCATTGTTGAGGTTGTTGTTGTTTTTCAATGTTGAGGTTGTTGTTGAATTTGTTGGTGTTTTTCAATTTCGAGGTTGTTGTTGAATTTGTTGGTGCTTTTCAATTTTGAAGTTGTTGTTGAATTTGTTGGTGTTTTTCAATGTTGAGGTTGTTGTTGTTTTTCAATGTTGAGGTTGTTGTTGAATTTGTTGGTGTTTTTCAATGTTGAAGGTTGTTGTTGAATGTGTTGGTATTTTCTCAATGTTGAGGTTGTTGTTGTTTTTCAAAGTTGAGGTTGTTGTTAAATTTGTTGGTGTTTTTCAATGTTGAGGTTGTTGTTGAATTTGTTGGTGTTTTTCATTGTTGAGGTTGTTGTTGAATTTGTTGGTGTTTTTCAATGTTGAGGTTGTTGTTGTTTTTTAATGTTGAGGTTGTTGTTGAATTTGTTGCTGTTTTTCAATTTCGAGGTTGTTGTTGTTTTTCAATGTTGAGGTTGTTGTTGAATTTGTTGCTGTTTTTCAATTTCGAGGTTGTTGTTGAATTTGTTGGTGTTTTTCAATGTTGAAGTTGTTGTTGAATTTGTTGGTGTTTTTCAATGTTGAGGTTGTTGTTGTTTTTCAATGTTGAGGTTGTTGTTGAATTTGTTGGTGTTTTTCAATGTTGAGGTTGTTGTTGTTTTTCAATGTTGAGGTTGTTGTTGTTTTTCAATGTTGAGGTTGTTGTTGAATTTGTTGGTGTTTTTCAATGTTGAGGTTGTTGTTCTTTTTCAATGTTGAGGTTGTTGTTGTATTTGTTGGTGTTATTCAAAGTTGAGGTTGTTGTAGTTTTTCAATGTTGAGGTTGTTGTTGAATTTGTTGGTGTTTTTCAATGTCGAGGTTGTTGTTGAATTTGTTGGTGTTTTTCAATGTTGAAGTTGTTGTTGAATTTGTTGGTGTTTTTCAATGTTGAGGTTGTTGTTGAATTTGTTGGTTATTTCAATGTTGAGGTTGTTGTTGTTTTTAAATGTTGAGGTTGTTGTTGAATTTGTTGGTGTTTTTCAATTTTGAGGTTGTTGTTGAAATTTTTGTTTTTTTTCCATGTTGAGGTTGTTGTTGCTTTTCAAAGTTGAGGTTGTTGTTAAACTTGTTGGTGTTTTTCAATGTTGAGGTTGTTGTTGAATTTGTTGGTGTTTTTCATTGCTGAGGTTGTTGTTGTTTTTCAATGTTGAGGTTGTTGTTGTATGTGTTGGTGTTTTTCAATGTTGAGGTTGTTGTAGTTTTGCAATGTTGAGGTTTTTTTGACTTTGTTGGCGTTTTTAAATGTTGAGGTTGTTGTTGAAATTGTTGGTGTTTTTCAATGTTGAGGTTGTTGTTGAATTTGTTGGTGTTTTTGAATGTTGAGGTCGTTGTTGAATTTGATGGTGTTTTTCAATGTCGAGGTTGATGTTGAATTTGTTGGTGTTTTTCAATGTTGAAGTTGTTGTTGAATTTGTTGGTGTTTTTCTATGTTGTGGTTGTTGTTGTTTTTCAATGTTGAGGTTGTTGTTGAATTTGTTGGTGTTTTTCAATGTTGAGGTTGTTGTTGTTTTTCAATGTTGAGGTTGTTGTTGAATTTGTTGGTGTTTTTAAATGTTGAGGTTATTGTTGAATTTGTTGGTGTTTTTCAATGTTGAGGTTGTTGTTGTTTTTCAATGTTGAGGCTGTTGTTGAATTTGTTGGTGTTTTTCATTGTTGAGGTTGTTGTTGTTTTTCAATGTTGAGGTTGTTGTTGAATTTGTTGGTGTTTTTCAATTTCGAGGTTGTTGTTGAATTTGTTAGTGTTTTTCAATTTTGAAGTTGTTGTTGAATTTGTTGATGTTTTTTAATGTTGAGGTTGTTGTTGTTTTTCAAAGTTGAGGTTGTTGTTGAATTTGTTGGTGTTTTTCAATGTTGAGGTTGTTTTTGGTTTTCAATGTTGAGGTTGTTGTTGGTTTTCAATGTTGAGGTTGTTGAATTTGGTGGTGTTTTTCAATGTTGAAGGTTGTTGTTGAATTTGTTGGTGTTTTCTCAATGTTGAGGTTGTTGTTGTTTTTCAATGTTGAAGTTGTTGTTTTTCAATGTTGAGGTTGTTGTTGAATTTGTTGGTGTTTTTCAATGTTGAGGTTGTTGTTGAATTTGTTGGTGTTTTTGAATGTTGAGGTTGTTGTTGTTTTTCAATGTTGATGTTGTTGTTGTATGTGTTGGTGTTTTTCAATGTTGAGGTTGTTGTTGAATTTGTTGATGTTTTTCAATGTCGAGGTTGTTGTTGAATTTGTTCGTGTTTTTCAATGTTGAAGTTGTTGTTGAATTTGTTGGTGTTTTTCAATGTTGAGGTTGTTGTTGAATTTGTTGGTGTTTTTAAATGTTGAGGTTGTTGTTGAATTTGTTGGTGTTTTTCAATGTTGAGGTTGTTCTCGTTTTTCAATGTTGACGTTGTTGTTGAATTTGTTGGTGTTTTTCAATGTTGAGGTTGTTGTTGTTGGTCAATGTGGAGGTTGTTGCTGAAGTTGTTGGTGTTTTTCAATGTCGAGGTTGTTGTTGAATTTGTTGGTATTTTTCAATGTTGAATTTGTTGTTGAATTTGTTGGTGTTTTTCAATGTTGAGGTTGTTGTTGTTTTTCAATGTTGAGGTTGTTGTTGAATTTGTTGGTGTTTTTCAATGTTGAGGTTGTTGTTGAATTTGCTGGCTTTTTTAAATGTTGAGGTTGTTGTTGAATTTGTTGGTGTTTTTCAATGTTGAGGTTGTTGTTGAATTTGTTGGTGTTTTTCAATGTTGAGGTTGTTGTTGTTTTTCAAAGTTGAGGTCGTTGTTGAATTTGATGGTGTTTTTCCATTTCGAGGTTGTTGTTGAATTTGTTGGTGGTTTTCAATGTTGAAGTTGTTGTTGAATTTGTTGGTGTTTATCAATGTTGAGGTTGTTGTTGTTTTTCAATGTTGAAGATGTTGTTGAATTTGTTGGTGTTTTTCAATGTTGAGGTTGTTGTTCTTTTTCAATGTTGATGTTGTTGATGAATTTGTTGGTGTTTTTAAATGTTGAGGTTATTGTTGAATTTGTTGGTGTTTTTCAATGTTGAGGTTTTTGTTATTTTTCAATGTTGAGGTTGTTGTTGAATTTGTTGGTGTTTTTCATTGTTGAGGTTGTTGTTGTTTTTCAATGTTGAGGTTGTTGTTGAATTTGTTGGTGTTTTTCAATTTCGAGGTTGCTGTTGAATTTGTTGGTGCTTTTCAATTTTGAAGTTGTTGTTGAATTTGTTGGTGTTTTTCAATGTTGAGGTTGTTGTTGTTTTTCAATGTTGAGGTTGTTGTTGAATTTGTTGGTGTTTTTCAATGTTGAAGGTTGTTGTTGAATTTGTTGGTATTTTCTCAATGTTGAGGTTGTTGTTGTTTTTCAAAGTTGAGGTTGTTGTTAAATTTGTTGGTGTTTTTCAATGTTGAGGTTGTTGTTGAATTTGTTGGTGTTTTTCATTGTTGAGGTTGTTGTTGAATTTGTTGGTGTTTTTCAATGTTGAGGTTGTTGTTGTTTTTTAATGTTGAGGTTGTTGTTGAATTTGTTGCTGTTTTTCAATTTCGAGGTTGTTGTTGAATTTGTTGGTGTTTTTCAATGTTGAAGTTGTTGTTGAATTTGTTGGTGTTTTTCAATGTTGAGGTTGTTGTTGTTTTTCAATGTTGAGGTTGTTGTTGTATGTGTTGGTGTTTTTCAATGTTGAGGTTGTTGTTGAATTTGTTGGTGTTTTTCAATGTCGAGGTTGTTGTTGAATTTGTTCGTGTTTTTCAATGTTGAAGTTGTTGTTGAATTTGTTGGTGTTTTTCAATGTTGAGGTTGTTGTTGAATTTGTTGGTGTTTTTAAATGTTGAGGTTGTTGTTGAATTTGTTGGTGTTTTTCAATGTTGAGGTTGTTCTCGTTTTTCAATGTTGACGTTGTTGTTGAATTTGTTGGTGTTTTTCAATGTTGAGGTTGTTGTTGTTGGTCAATGTGGAGGTTGTTGCTGAAGTTGTTGGTGTTTTTCAATGTCGAGGTTGTTGTTGAATTTGTTGGTATTTTTCAATGTTGAATTTGTTGTTGAATTTGTTGGTGTTTTTCAATGTTGAGGTTGTTGTTGTTTTTCAATGTTGAGGTTGTTGTTGAATTTGTTGGTGTTTTTCAATGTTGAGGTTGTTGTTGAATTTGTTGGCTTTTTTAAATGTTGAGGTTGTTGTTGAATTTGTTGGTGTTTTTCAATGTTGAGGTTGTTGTTGAATTTGTTGGTGTTTTTCAATGTTGAGGTTGTTGTTGTTTTTCAAAGTTGAGGTCGTTGTTGAATTTGATGGTGTTTTTCCATGTCGAGGTTGTTGTTGAATTTGTTGGTGGTTTTCAATGTTGAAGTTGTTGTTGAATTTGTTGGTGTTTATCAATGTTGAGGTTGTTGTTGTTTTTCAATGTTGAAGATGTTGTTGAATTTGTTGGTGTTTTTCAATGTTGAGGTTGTTGTTCTTTTTCAATGTTGATGTTGTTGTTGAATTTGTTGGTGTTTTTAAATGTTGAGGTTATTGTTGAATTTGTTGGTGTTTTTCAATGTTGAGGTTTTTGTTATTTTTCAAAGTTGAGGTTGTTGTTGAATTTGTTGGTGTTTTTCAATGTTGAGGTTGTTGTTGGTTTTCAATGTTGAGGTTGTTGTTGGTTTTCAATGTTGAGGTTGTTGAATTTGTTGGTGTTTTTCAATGTTGAAGGTTGTTGTTGAATTTGTTGGTGTTTTCTCAATGTTGAGGGTTTGTTGTTTTTCAATGTTGAGGTTGTTGTTGTATTTGTTGGTGTTTTTCAATGTTGAGGTTGTTGTAGTTTTTCAATGTTGAGGTTGTTGTTGAATTTGTTGGTGTTTATCAATGTCGAGGTTGTTGTTTAATTTGTTGGTGTTTTTCAAAGTTGAAGTTGTTGTTGAATTTGTTTGTGTTTTTCAATGTTGAGGTTGCAGTTGAATTTGTTGGTGTTTTTCAATGTTGAGGTTTTTGTTGTTTTTAAATGTTGAGGTTGTTGTTGAATTTGTTGGTGTTTTTCAATTTTGAGGTTGTTGTTGTTTTTCAATGTTGAGGTTGTTGTTGAATTTGTTGGTGTTTTTCCATGTTGAGGTTGTTGTTGTTTTTCAAAGTTGAAGTTGTTGTTAAATTTGTTGGTGTTTTTCAATGTTGAGGTTGTTGTTGAATTTGTTGGTGTTTTTCATTGTTGAGGTTGTTGTTGAATTTGTTGGTGTTTTTCAATGTTGAGGTTGTTGTTGTTTTTTAATGTTGAGGTTGTTGTTGAATTTGTTGCTGTTTTTCAATGTTGAGGTTGTTGTTGTTTTTCAATGTTGAGGTTGTTGTTGAATTTGTTGCTGTTTTTCAATTTCGAGGTTGTTGTTGAATTTGTTGGTGTTTTTCAATGTTGAAGTTGTTGTTGAATTTGTTGGTGTTTTTCAATGTTGAGGTTGTTGTTGTTTTTCAATGTTGAGGTTGTTGTTGAATTTGTTGGTGTTTTTCAATGTTGAGGTTGTTGTTGTTTTTCAATGTTGAGGTTGTTGTTGTTTTTCAATGTTGAGGTTGTTGTTGAATTTGTTGGTGTTTTTCAATGTTGAGGTTGTTGTTCGTTTTCAATGTTGAGGTTGTTGTTGTATTTGTTGGTGTTTTTCAATGTTGAGGTTGTTGTAGTTTTTCAATGTTGAGGTTGTTGTTGAATTTGTTGGTGTTTTTCAATGTCGAGGTTGTTGTTGAATTTGTTGGTGTTTTTCAATGTTGAAGTTGTTGTTTTTAAATGTTGAGGTTGTTGTTGAATTTGTTGGTGTTTTTCAATTTTGAGGTTGTTGTTGTTTTTCAATGTTGAGGTTATTGTTGAATTTGTTGGTTTTTTCCATGTTGAGGTTGTTGTTGTTTTTCAAAGTTGAGGTTGTTGTTAAATTTGTTGGTGTTTTTCAATGTTGAGGTTGTTGTTGAATTTGTTGGTGTTTTTCATTGTTGAGGTTGTTGTTGAATTTGTTGGTGTTTTTCAATGTTGAGGTTGTTGTTGTTTTTCAATGTTGAGGTTGTTGTTGAATTTGTTGGTGTTTTTCAATGTTGAGGTTGTTGTTGTTTTTCAATGTTGAAGTTGTTGTTGTATGTGTTGGTGTTTTTCAATGTTGAGGTTGTTGTTGAATTTGTTGGTGTTTTTCAATGTCGAGGTTGTTGTTGAATTTGTTGGTGTTTTTCAATGTTGAAGTTGTTGTTGAATTTGTTGGTGTTTTTCAATGTTGAGGTTGTTGTTGAATTTGTTGGTGTTTTTAAATGTTGAGGTTGTTGTTGAATTTGTTGGTGTTTTTCAATGTTGAGGTTGTTCTTGTTTTTCAATGTTGAGGTTGTTGTTGAATTTGTTGGTGTTTTTCAATGTTGAAGGTTGTTGTTGAATTTGTTGGTATTTTCTCAATGTTGAGGTTGTTGTTGTTTTTCAAAGTTGAGGTTGTTGTTAAATTTGTTGGTGTTTTTCAATGTTGAGGTTGTTGTTGAATTTGTTGGTGTTTTTCATTGTTGAGGTTGTTGTTGAATTTGTTGGTGTTTTTCAATGTTGAGGTTGTTGTTGTTTTTTAATGTTGAGGTTGTTGTTGAATTTGTTGCTGTTTTTCAATTTCGAGGTTGTTGTTGAATTTGTTGGTGTTTTTCAATGTTGAAGTTGTTGTTGAATTTGTTGGTGTTTTTCAATGTTGAGGTTGTTGTTGTTTTTCAATGTTGAGGTTGTTGTTGTATGTGTTGGTGTTTTTCAATGTTGAGGTTGTTGTTGAATTTGTTGGTGTTTTTCAATGTCGAGGTTGTTGTTGAATTTGTTCGTGTTTTTCAATGTTGAAGTTGTTGTTGAATTTGTTGGTGTTTTTCAATGTTGAGGTTGTTGTTGAATTTGTTGGTGTTTTTAAATGTTGAGGTTGTTGTTGAATTTGTTGGTGTTTTTCAATGTTGAGGTTGTTCTCGTTTTTCAATGTTGACGTTGTTGTTGAATTTGTTGGTGTTTTTCAATGTTGAGGTTGTTGTTGTTGGTCAATGTGGAGGTTGTTGCTGAAGTTGTTGGTGTTTTTCAATGTCGAGGTTGTTGTTGAATTTGTTGGTATTTTTCAATGTTGAATTTGTTGTTGAATTTGTTGGTGTTTTTCAATGTTGAGGTTGTTGTTGTTTTTCAATGTTGAGGTTGTTGTTGAATTTGTTGGTGTTTTTCAATGTTGAGGTTGTTGTTGAATTTGTTGGCTTTTTTAAATGTTGAGGTTGTTGTTGAATTTGTTGGTGTTTTTCAATGTTGAGGTTGTTGTTGAATTTGTTGGTGTTTTTCAATGTTGAGGTTGTTGTTGTTTTTCAAAGTTGAGGTCGTTGTTGAATTTGATGGTGTTTTTCCATGTCGAGGTTGTTGTTGAATTTGTTGGTGGTTTTCAATGTTGAAGTTGTTGTTGAATTTGTTGGTGTTTATCAATGTTGAGGTTGTTGTTGTTTTTCAATGTTGAAGATGTTGTTGAATTTGTTGGTGTTTTTCAATGTTGAGGTTGTTGTTCTTTTTCAATGTTGATGTTGTTGTTGAATTTGTTGGTGTTTTTAAATGTTGAGGTTATTGTTGAATTTGTTGGTGTTTTTCAATGTTGAGGTTTTTGTTATTTTTCAATGTTGAGGTTGTTGTTGAATTTGTTGGTGTTTTTCATTGTTGAGGTTGTTGTTGTTTTTCAATGTTGAGGTTGTTGTTGAATTTGTTGGTGTTTTTCAATTTCGAGGTTGTTGTTGAATTTGTTGGTGCTTTTCAATTTTGAAGTTGTTGTTGAATTTGTTGGTGTTTTTCAATGTTGAGGTTGTTGTTGTTTTTCAATGTTGAGGTTGTTGTTGAATTTGTTGGTGTTTTTCAATGTTGAAGGTTGTTGTTGAATTTGTTGGTGTTTTTCATTGTTGAGGTTGTTGTTGAATTTGTTGGTGTTTTTCAATGTTGAGGTTGTTGTTGTTTTTTAATGTTGAGGTTGTTGTTGAATTTGTTGCTGTTTTTCAATTTCGAGGTTGTTGTTGAATTTGTTGGTGTTTTTCAATGTTGAAGTTGTTGTTGAATTTGTTGGTGTTTTTCAATGTTGAGGTTGTTGTTGTTTTTCAATGTTGAGGTTGTTGTTGAATTTGTTGGTGTTTTTCAATGTTGAGGTTGTTGTTGTTTTTCAATGTTGAGGTTGTTGTTGTTTTTCAATGTTGAGGTTGTTGTTGAATTTGTTGGTGTTTTTCAATGTTGAGGTTGTTGTTCTTTTTCAATGTTGAGGTTGTTGTTGTATTTGTTGGTGTTATTCAAAGTTGAGGTTGTTGTAGTTTTTCAATGTTGAGGTTGTTGTTGAATTTGTTGGTGTTTTTCAATGTCGAGGTTGTTGTTGAATTTGTTGGTGTTTTTCAATGTTGAAGTTGTTGTTGAATTTGTTGGTGTTTTTCAATGTTGAGGTTGTTGTTGAATTTGTTGGTTATTTCAATGTTGAGGTTGTTGTTGTTTTTAAATGTTGAGGTTGTTGTTGAATTTGTTGGTGTTTTTCAATTTTGAGGTTGTTGTTGAAATTTTTGGTTTTTTTCCATGTTGAGGTTGTTGTTGTTTTTCAAAGTTGAGGTTGTTGTTAAACTTGTTGGTGTTTTTCAATGTTGAGGTTGTTGTTGAATTTGTTGGTGTTTTTCATTGCTGAGGTTGTTGTTGTTTTTCAATGTTGAGGTTGTTGTTGTATGTGTTGGTGTTTTTCAATGTTGAGGTTGTTGTAGTTTTGCAATGTTGAGGTTTTTTTGAATTTGTTGGCGTTTTTAAATGTTGAGGTTGTTGTTGAAATTGTTGGTGTTTTTCAATGTTGAGGTTGTTGTTGAATTTGTTGGTGTTTTTGAATGTTGAGGTCGTTGTTGAATTTGATGGTGTTTTTCAATGTCGAGGTTGATGTTGAATTTGTTGGTGTTTTTCAATGTTGAAGTTGTTGTTGAATTTGTTGGTGTTTTTCAATGTTGTGGTTGTTGTTGTTTTTCAATGTTGAGGTTGTTGTTGAATTTGTTGGTGTTTTTCAATGTTGAGGTTGTTGTTGTTTTTCAATGTTGAGGTTGTTGTTGAATTTGTTGGTGTTTTTAAATGTTGAGGTTATTGTTGAATTTGTTGGTGTTTTTCAATGTTGAGGTTGTTGTTGTTTTTCAATGTTGAGGCTGTTGTTGAATTTGTTGGTGTTTTTCAATTTCGAGGTTGTTGTTGAATTTGTTGGTGTTTTTCAATTTTGAAGTTGTTGTTGAATTTGTTGTTGTTTTTCAAAGTTGAGGTTGTTGTTGAATTTGTTGGTGTTTTTCAATGTTGAGGTTGTTGTTGGTTTTCAATGTTGAGGTTGTTGTTGGTTTTCAATGTTGAGGTTGTTGAATTTGTTGGTGTTTTTCAATGTTGAAGGTTGTTGTTGAATTTGTTGGTGTTTTCTCAATGTTGAGGGTTTGTTGTTTTTCAATGTTGAGGTTGTTGTTGTATTTGTTGGTGTTTTTCAATGTTGAGGTTGTTGTAGTTTTTCAATGTTGAGGTTGTTGTTGAATTTGTTGGTGTTTATCAATGTCGAGGTTGTTGTTTAATTTGTTGGTGTTTTTCAAAGTTGAAGTTGTTGTTGAATTTGTTTGTGTTTTTCAATGTTGAGGTTGCAGTTGAATTTGTTGGTGTTTTTCAATGTTGAGGTTTTTGTTGTTTTTAAATGTTGAGGTTGTTGTTGAATTTGTTGGTGTTTTTCAATTTTGAGGTTGTTGTTGTTTTTCAATGTTGAGGTTGTTGTTGAATTTGTTGGTGTTTTTCCATGTTGAGGTTGTTGTTGTTTTTCAAAGTTGAAGTTGTTGTTAAATTTGTTGGTGTTTTTCAATGTTGAGGTTGTTGTTGAATTTGTTGGTGTTTTTCATTGTTGAGGTTGTTGTTGAATTTGTTGGTGTTTTTCAATGTTGAGGTTGTTGTTGTTTTTTAATGTTGAGGTTGTTGTTGAATTTGTTGCTGTTTTTCAATGTTGAGGTTGTTGTTGTTTTTCAATGTTGAGGTTGTTGTTGAATTTGTTGCTGTTTTTCAATTTCGAGGTTGTTGTTGAATTTGTTGGTGTTTTTCAATGTTGAAGTTGTTGTTGAATTTGTTGGTGTTTTTCAATGTTGAGGTTGTTGTTGTTTTTCAATGTTGAGGTTGTTGTTGAATTTGTTGGTGTTTTTCAATGTTGAGGTTGTTGTTGTTTTTCAATGTTGAGGTTGTTGTTGTTTTTCAATGTTGAGGTTGTTGTTGAATTTGTTGGTGTTTTTCAATGTTGAGGTTGTTGTTCGTTTTCAATGTTGAGGTTGTTGTTGTATTTGTTGGTGTTTTTCAATGTTGAGGTTGTTGTAGTTTTTCAATGTTGAGGTTGTTGTTGAATTTGTTGGTGTTTTTCAATGTCGAGGTTGTTGTTGAATTTGTTGGTGTTTTTCAATGTTGAAGTTGTTGTTTTTAAATGTTGAGGTTGTTGTTGAATTTGTTGGTGTTTTTCAATTTTGAGGTTGTTGTTGTTTTTCAATGTTGAGGTTATTGTTGAATTTGTTGGTTTTTTCCATGTTGAGGTTGTTGTTGTTTTTCAAAGTTGAGGTTGTTGTTAAATTTGTTGGTGTTTTTCAATGTTGAGGTTGTTGTTGAATTTGTTGGTGTTTTTCATTGTTGAGGTTGTTGTTGAATTTGTTGGTGTTTTTCAATGTTGAGGTTGTTGTTGTTTTTCAATGTTGAGGTTGTTGTTGAATTTGTTGGTGTTTTTCAATGTTGAGGTTGTTGTTGTTTTTCAATGTTGAAGTTGTTGTTGTATGTGTTGGTGTTTTTCAATGTTGAGGTTGTTGTTGAATTTGTTGGTGTTTTTCAATGTCGAGGTTGTTGTTGAATTTGTTGGTGTTTTTCAATGTTGAAGTTGTTGTTGAATTTGTTGGTGTTTTTCAATGTTGAGGTTGTTGTTGAATTTGTTGGTGTTTTTAAATGTTGAGGTTGTTGTTGAATTTGTTGGTGTTTTTCAATGTTGAGGTTGTTCTTGTTTTTCAATGTTGAGGTTGTTGTTGAATTTGTTGGTGTTTTTCAATGTTGAGGTTGTTGTTGTTGTTCAATGTGGAGGTTGTTGTTGAAGTTGTTGGTGTTTTTCAATGACGAGGTTGTTGTTGAATTTGTTGGTATTTTTCAATGTTGAATTTGTTGTTGAATTTGTTGGTGTTTTTCAATGTTGAGGTTGTTGTTGTTTTTCAATGTTGAGGTTGTTGTTGAATTTGTTGGTGTTTTTAAATGTTGAGGTTGTTGTTGAATTTGTTGGCGTTTTTAAATGTTGAGGTTGTTGTTGAATTTGTTGGTGTTTTTCAATGTTGAGGTTGTTGTTGAATTTGTTGGTGTTTTTCAATGTTGAGGTTGTTGTTGTTTTTCAATGTTGAGGTCGTTGTTGAATTTGATGGTGTTTTTCAATGTCGAGGTTGTTGTTGAATTTGTTGGTGGTTTTCAATGTTGAAGTTGTTGTTGAATTTGTTGGTGTTTATCAATGTTGAGGTTGTTGTTGTTTTTCAATGTTGAGGTTGTTGTTGAACTTGTTGGTGTTTTTCAATGTTGAGGTTGTTGTTGTTTTTCAAAGTTGAGGTTGCTGTTGAATTTGTTGGTGTTTTTAAATGTTGAGGTTGTTATTGTTGAATTTTTTGGTGTTTTTCAATGTTGAGGTTGTTGTTGTTTTTCAATGTTGAAGGTTGTTGTTGAATTTGTTGGTGTTTTCTCAATGTTGAGGGTTTGTTGTTTTTCAATGTTGAGGTTGTTGTTGTATTTGTTGGTGTTTTTCAATGTTGAGGTTGTTGTAGTTTTTCAATGTTGAGGTTGTTGTTGAATTTGTTGGTGTTTATCAATGTCGAGGTTGTTGTTTAATTTGTTGGTGTTTTTCAAAGTTGAAGTTGTTGTTGAATTTGTTTGTGTTTTTCAATGTTGAGGTTGCAGTTGAATTTGTTGGTGTTTTTCAATGTTGAGGTTTTTGTTGTTTTTAAATGTTGAGGTTGTTGTTGAATTTGTTGGTGTTTTTCAATTTTGAGGTTGTTGTTGTTTTTCAATGTTGAGGTTGTTGTTGAATTTGTTGGTGTTTTTCCATGTTGAGGTTGTTGTTGTTTTTCAAAGTTGAAGTTGTTGTTAAATTTGTTGGTGTTTTTCAATGTTGAGGTTGTTGTTGAATTTGTTGGTGTTTTTCATTGTTGAGGTTGTTGTTGAATTTGTTGGTGTTTTTCAATTTTGAGGTTGTTGTTGAAATTTTTGGTTTTTTTCCATGTTGAGGTTGTTGTTGTTTTTCAAAGTTGAGGTTGTTGTTAAACTTGTTGGTGTTTTTCAATGTTGAGGTTGTTGTTGAATTTGTTGGTGTTTTTCATTGCTGAGGTTGTTGTTGTTTTTCAATGTTGAGGTTGTTGTTGTATGTGTTGGTGTTTTTCAATGTTGAGGTTGTTGTAGTTTTGCAATGTTGAGGTTTTTTTGAATTTGTTGGCGTTTTTAAATGTTGAGGTTGTTGTTGAAATTGTTGGTGTTTTTCAATGTTGAGGTTGTTGTTGAATTTGTTGGTGTTTTTGAATGTTGAGGTCGTTGTTGAATTTGATGGTGTTTTTCAATGTCGAGGTTGATGTTGAATTTGTTGGTGTTTTTCAATGTTGAAGTTGTTGTTGAATTTGTTGGTGTTTTTCTATGTTGTGGTTGTTGTTGCTTTTCAATGTTGAGGTTGTTGTTGAATTTGTTGGTGTTTTTCAATGTTGAGGTTGTTGTTGTTTTTCAATGTTGAGGTTGTTGTTGAATTTGTTGGTGTTTTTAAATGTTGAGGTTATTGTTGAATTTGTTGGTGTTTTTCAATGTTGAGGTTGTTGTTGTTTTTCAATGTTGAGGCTGTTGTTGAATTTGTTGGTGTTTTTCAATTTCGAGGTTGTTGTTGAATTTGTTGGTGTTTTTCAATTTTGAAGTTGTTGTTGAATTTGTTGTTGTTTTTCAAAGTTGAGGTTGTTGTTGAATTTGTTGGTGTTTTTCAATGTTGAGGTTGTTGTTGGTTTTCAATGTTGAGGTTGTTGTTGGTTTTCAATGTTGAGGTTGTTGAATTTGTTGGTGTTTTTCAATGTTGAAGGTTGTTGTTGAATTTGTTGGTGTTTTCTCAATGTTGAGGGTTTGTTGTTTTTCAATGTTGAGGTTGTTGTTGTATTTGTTGGTGTTTTTCAATGTTGAGGTTGTTGTAGTTTTTCAATGTTGAGGTTGTTGTTGAATTTGTTGGTGTTTATCAATGTCGAGGTTGTTGTTTAATTTGTTGGTGTTTTTCAAAGTTGAAGTTGTTGTTGAATTTGTTTGTGTTTTTCAATGTTGAGGTTGCAGTTGAATTTGTTGGTGTTTTTCAATGTTGAGGTTTTTGTTGTTTTTAAATGTTGAGGTTGTTGTTGAATTTGTTGGTGTTTTTCAATTTTGAGGTTGTTGTTGTTTTTCAATGTTGAGGTTGTTGTTGAATTTGTTGGTGTTTTTCCATGTTGAGGTTGTTGTTGTTTTTCAAAGTTGAAGTTGTTGTTAAATTTGTTGGTGTTTTTCAATGTTGAGGTTGTTGTTGAATTTGTTGGTGTTTTTCATTGTTGAGGTTGTTGTTGAATTTGTTGGTGTTTTTCAATGTTGAGGTTGTTGTTGTTTTTTAATGTTGAGGTTGTTGTTGAATTTGTTGCTGTTTTTCAATGTTGAGGTTGTTGTTGTTTTTCAATGTTGAGGTTGTTGTTGAATTTTTTGCTGTTTTTCAATTTCGAGGTTGTTGTTGAATTTGTTGGTGTTTTTCAATGTTGAAGTTGTTGTTGAATTTGTTGGTGTTTTTCAATGTTGAGGTTGTTGTTGTTTTTCAATGTTGAGGTTGTTGTTGAATTTGTTGGTGTTTTTCAATGTTGAGGTTGTTGTTGTTTTTCAATGTTGAGGTTGTTGTTGTTTTTCAATGTTGAGGTTGTTGTTGAATTTGTTGGTGTTTTTCAATGTTGAGGTTGTTGTTCGTTTTCAATGTTGAGGTTGTTGTTGTATTTGTTGGTGTTTTTCAATGTTGAGGTTGTTGTAGTTTTTCAATGTTGAGGTTGTTGTTGAATTTGTTGGTGTTTTTCAATGTCGAGGTTGTTGTTGAATTTGTTGGTGTTTTTCAATGTTGAAGTTGTTGTTTTTAAATGTTGAGGTTGTTGTTGAATTTGTTGGTGTTTTTCAATTTTGAGGTTGTTGTTGTTTTTCAATGTTGAGGTTATTGTTGAATTTGTTGGTTTTTTCCATGTTGAGGTTGTTGTTGTTTTTCAAAGTTGAGGTTGTTGTTAAATTTGTTGGTGTTTTTCAATGTTGAGGTTGTTGTTGAATTTGTTGGTGTTTTTCAAAGTTGAAGTTGTTGTTGAATTTGTTTGTGTTTTTCAATGTTGAGGTTGCAGTTGAATTTGTTGGTGTTTTTCAATGTTGAGGTTTTTGTTGTTTTTAAATGTTGAGGTTGTTGTTGAATTTGTTGGTGTTTTTCAATTTTGAGGTTGTTGTTGTTTTTCAATGTTGAGGTTGTTGTTGAATTTGTTGGTGTTTTTCCATGTTGAGGTTGTTGTTGTTTTTCAAAGTTGAAGTTGTTGTTAAATTTGTTGGTGTTTTTCAATGTTGAGGTTGTTGTTGAATTTGTTGGTGTTTTTCATTGTTGAGGTTGTTGTTGAATTTGTTGGTGTTTTTCAATGTTGAGGTTGTTGTTGTTTTTTAATGTTGAGGTTGTTGTTGAATTTGTTGCTGTTTTTCAATGTTGAGGTTGTTGTTGTTTTTCAATGTTGAGGTTGTTGTTGAATTTGTTGCTGTTTTTCAATTTCGAGGTTGTTGTTGAATTTGTTGGTGTTTTTCAATGTTGAAGTTGTTGTTGAATTTGTTGGTGTTTTTCAATGTTGAGGTTGTTGTTGTTTTTCAATGTTGAGGTTGTTGTTGAATTTGTTGGTGTTTTTCAATGTTGAGGTTGTTGTTGTTTTTCAATGTTGAGGTTGTTGTTGTTTTTCAATGTTGAGGTTGTTGTTGAATTTGTTGGTGTTTTTCAATGTTGAGGTTGTTGTTCGTTTTCAATGTTGAGGTTGTTGTTGTATTTGTTGGTGTTTTTCAATGTTGAGGTTGTTGTAGTTTTTCAATGTTGAGGTTGTTGTTGAATTTGTTGGTGTTTTTCAATGTCGAGGTTGTTGTTGAATTTGTTGGTGTTTTTCAATGTTGAAGTTGTTGTTTTTAAATGTTGAGGTTGTTGTTGAATTTGTTGGTGTTTTTCAATTTTGAGGTTGTTGTTGTTTTTCAATGTTGAGGTTATTGTTGAATTTGTTGGTTTTTTCCATGTTGAGGTTGTTGTTGTTTTTCAAAGTTGAGGTTGTTGTTAAATTTGTTGGTGTTTTTCAATGTTGAGGTTGTTGTTGAATTTGTTGGTGTTTTTCATTGTTGAGGTTGTTGTTGAATTTGTTGGTGTTTTTCAATGTTGAGGTTGTTGTTGTTTTTCAATGTTGAGGTTGTTGTTGAATTTGTTGGTGTTTTTCAATGTTGAGGTTGTTGTTGTTTTTCAATGTTGAAGTTGTTGTTGTATGTGTTGGTGTTTTTCAATGTTGAGGTTGTTGTTGAATTTGTTGGTGTTTTTCAATGTCGAGGTTGTTGTTGAATTTGTTGGTGTTTTTCAATGTTGAAGTTGTTGTTGAATTTGTTGGTGTTTTTCAATGTTGAGGTTGTTGTTGAATTTGTTGGTGTTTTTAAATGTTGAGGTTGTTGTTGAATTTGTTGGTGTTTTTCAATGTTGAGGTTGTTCTTGTTTTTCAATGTTGAGGTTGTTGTTGAATTTGTTGGTGTTTTTCAATGTTGAGGTTGTTGTTGTTGTTCAATGTGGAGGTTGTTGTTGAAGTTGTTGGTGATTTTCAATGACGAGGTTGTTGTTGAATTTGTTGGTATTTTTCAATGTTGAATTTGTTGTTGAATTTGTTGGTGTTTTTCAATGTTGAGGTTGTTGTTGTTTTTCAATGTTGAGGTTGTTGTTGAATTTGTTGGTGTTTTTCAATGTTGAGGTTGTTGTTGAATTTGTTGGCGTTTTTAAATGTTGAGGTTGTTGTTGAATTTGTTGGTGTTTTTCAATGTTGAGGTTGTTGTTGAATTTGTTGGTGTTTTTCAATGTTGAGGTTGTTGTTGTTTTTCAATGTTGAGGTCGTTGTTGAATTTGATGGTGTTTTTCAATGTCGAGGTTGTTGTTGAATTTGTTGGTGGTTTTCAATGTTGAAGTTGTTGTTGAATTTGTTGGTGTTTATCAATGTTGAGGTTGTTGTTGTTTTTCAATGTTGAGGTTGTTGTTGAACTTGTTGGTGTTTTTCAATGTTGAGGTTGTTGTTGTTTTTCAAAGTTGAGGTTGTTGTTGAATTTGTTGGTGTTTTTAAATGTTGAGGTTATTGTTGAATTTTTTGGTGTTTTTCAATGTTGAGTTTGTTGTTGTTTTTCAATGTTGAAGGTTGTTGTTGAATTTGTTGGTGTTTTCTCAATGTTGAGGGTTTGTTGTTTTTCAATGTTGAGGTTGTTGTTGTATTTGTTGGTGTTTTTCAATGTTGAGGTTGTTGTAGTTTTTCAATGTTGAGGTTGTTGTTGAATTTGTTGGTGTTTATCAATGTCGAGGTTGTTGTTTAATTTGTTGGTGTTTTTCAAAGTTGAAGTTGTTGTTGAATTTGTTTGTGTTTTTCAATGTTGAGGTTGCAGTTGAATTTGTTGGTGTTTTTCAATGTTGAGGTTTTTGTTGTTTTTAAATGTTGAGGTTGTTGTTGAATTTGTTGGTGTTTTTCAATTTTGAGGTTGTTGTTGTTTTTCAATGTTGAGGTTGTTGTTGAATTTGTTGGTGTTTTTCCATGTTGAGGTTGTTGTTGTTTTTCAAAGTTGAAGTTGTTGTTAAATTTGTTGGTGTTTTTCAATGTTGAGGTTGTTGTTGAATTTGTTGGTGTTTTTCATTGTTGAGGTTGTTGTTGAATTTGTTGGTGTTTTTAAATGTTGAGGTTGTTGTTGAATTTGTTGGTGTTTTTCAATGTTGAGGTTGTTCTTGTTTTTCAATGTTGAGGTTGTTGTTGAATTTGTTGGTGTTTTTCAATGTTGAGGTTGTTGTTGTTGTTCAATGTGGAGGTTGTTGTTGAAGTTGTTGGTGTTTTTCAATGACGAGGTTGTTGTTGAATTTGTTGGTATTTTTCAATGTTGAATTTGTTGTTGAATTTGTTGGTGTTTTTCAATGTTGAGGTTGTTGTTGTTTTTCAATGTTGAGGTTGTTGTTGAATTTGTTGGTGTTTTTCAATGTTGAGGTTGTTGTTGAATTTGTTGGCGTTTTTAAATGTTGAGGTTGTTGTTGAATTTGTTGGTGTTTTTCAATGTTGAGGTTGTTGTTGAATTTGTTGGTGTTTTTCAATGTTGAGGTTGTTGTTGTTTTTCAATGTTGAGGTCGTTGTTGAATTTGATGGTGTTTTTCAATGTCGAGGTTGTTGTTGAATTTGTTGGTGGTTTTCAATGTTGAAGTTGTTGTTGAATTTGTTGGTGTTTATCAATGTTGAGGTTGTTGTTGTTTTTCAATGTTGAGGTTGTTGTTGAACTTGTTGGTGTTTTTCAATGTTGAGGTTGTTGTTGTTTTTCAAAGTTGAGGTTGTTGTTGAATTTGTTGGTGTTTTTAAATGTTGAGGTTATTGTTGAATTTTTTGGTGTTTTTCAATGTTGAGGTTGTTGTTGTTTTTCAATGTTGAAGGTTGTTGTTGAATTTGTTGGTGTTTTCTCAATGTTGAGGGTTTGTTGTTTTTCAATGTTGAGGTTGTTGTTGTATTTGTTGGTGTTTTTCAATGTTGAGGTTGTTGTAGTTTTTCCATGTTGAGGTTGTTGTTGAATTTGTTGGTGTTTATCAATGTCGAGGTTGTTGTTTAATTTGTTGGTGTTTTTCAAAGTTGAAGTTGTTGTTGAATTTGTTTGTGTTTTTCAATGTTGAGGTTGCAGTTGAATTTGTTGGTGTTTTTCAATGTTGAGGTTTTTGTTGTTTTTAAATGTTGAGGTTGTTGTTGAATTTGTTGGTGTTTTTCAATTTTGAGGTTGTTGTTGTTTTTCAATGTTGAGGTTGTTGTTGAATTTGTTGGTGTTTTTCCATGTTGAGGTTGTTGTTGTTTTTCAAAGTTGAAGTTGTTGTTAAATTTGTTGGTGTTTTTCAATGTTGAGGTTGTTGTTGAATTTGTTGGTGTTTTTCATTGTTGAGGTTGTTGTTGAATTTGTTGGTGTTTTTCAATGTTGAGGTTGTTGTTGTTTTTTAATGTTGAGGTTGTTGTTGAATTTGTTGCTGTTTTTCAATGTTGAGGTTGTTGTTGTTTTTCAATGTTGAGGTTGTTGTTGAATTTGTTGCTGTTTTTCAATTTCGAGGTTGTTGTTGAATTTGTTGGTGTTTTTCAATGTTGAAGTTGTTGTTGAATTTGTTGGTGTTTTTCAATGTTGAGGTTGTTGTTGTTTTTCAATGTTGAGGTTGTTGTTGAATTTGTTGGTGTTTTTCAATGTTGAGGTTGTTGTTGTTTTTCAATGTTGAGGTTGTTGTTGTTTTTCAATGTTGAGGTTGTTGTTGAATTTGTTGGTGTTTTTCAATGTTGAGGTTGTTGTTCGTTTTCAATGTTGAGGTTGTTGTTGTATTTGTTGGTGTTTTTCAATGTTGAGGTTGTTGTAGTTTTTCAATGTTGAGGTTGTTGTTGAATTTGTTGGTGTTTTTCAATGTCGAGGATGTTGTTGAATTTGTTGGTGTTTTTCAATGTTGAGGTTGTTGTTTTTAAATGTTGAGGTTGTTGTTGAATTTGTTGGTGTTTTTCAATTTTGAGGTTGTTGTTGTTTTTCAATGTTGAGGTTATTGTTGAATTTGTTGGTTTTTTCCATGTTGAGGTTGTTGTTGTTTTTCAAAGTTGAGGTTGTTGTTAAATTTGTTGGTGTTTTTCAATGTTGAGGTTGTTGTTGAATTTGTTGGTGTTTTTCATTGTTGAGGTTGTTGTTGAATTTGTTGGTGTTTTTCAATGTTGAGGTTGTTGTTGTTTTTCAATGTTGAGGTTGTTGTTGAATTTGTTGGTGTTTTTCAATGTTGAGGTTGTTGTTGTTTTTCAATGTTGAAGTTGTTGTTGTATGTGTTGGTGTTTTTCAATGTTGAGGTTGTTGTTGAATTTGTTGGTGTTTTTCAATGTCGAGGTTGTTGTTGAATTTGTTGGTGTTTTTCAATGTTGAAGTTGTTGTTGAATTTGTTGGTGTTTTTCAATGTTGAGGTTGTTGTTGAATTTGTTGGTGTTTTTAAATGTTGAGGTTGTTGTTGAATTTGTTGGTGTTTTTCAATGTTGAGGTTGTTCTTGTTTTTCAATGTTGAGGTTGTTGTTGAATTTGTTGGTGTTTTTCAATGTTGAGGTTGTTGTTGTTGTTCAATGTGGAGGTTGTTGTTGAAGTTGTTGGTGTTTTTCAATGACGAGGTTGTTGTTGAATTTGTTGGTATTTTTCAATGTTGAATTTGTTGTTGAATTTGTTGGTGTTTTTCAATGTTGAGGTTGTTGTTGTTTTTCAATGTTGAGGTTGTTGTTGAATTTGTTGGTGTTTTTCAATGTTGAGGTTGTTGTTGAATTTGTTGGCGTTTTTAAATGTTGAGGTTGTTGTTGAATTTGTTGGTGTTTTTCAATGTTGAGGTTGTTGTTGAATTTGTTGGTGTTTTTCAATGTTGAGGTTGTTGTTGTTTTTCAATGTTGAGGTCGTTGTTGAATTTGATGGTGTTTTTCAATGTCGAGGTTGTTGTTGAATTTGTTGGTGGTTTTCAATGTTGAAGTTGTTGTTGAATTTGTTGGTGTTTATCAATGTTGAGGTTGTTGTTGTTTTTCAATGTTGAGGTTGTTGTTGAACTTGTTGGTGTTTTTCAATGTTGAGGTTGTTGTTGTTTTTCAAAGTTGAGGTTGTTGTTGAATTTGTTGGTGTTTTTAAATGTTGAGGTTATTGTTGAATTTTTTGGTGTTTTTCAATGTTGAGGTTGTTGTTGTTTTTCAATGTTGAGGTTGTTGTTGAATTTGTTGGTGTTTTTCATTGTTGAGGTTGTTGTTGTTTTTCAATGTTGAGGTTGTTGTTGAATTTGTTGGTGTTTTTCAATTTTGAAGTTGTTGTTGAATTTGTTGGTGTATTTCAATGTTGAGGTTGTTGTTGTTTTTCAATGTTGAGGTTGTTGTTGAATTTGTTGGTGTTTTTCAATGTTGAAGGTTGTTGTTGAATTTGTTGGTATTTTCTCAATGTTGAGGTTGTTGTTGTTTTTCAATGTTGAGGTTGTTGTTGTATTTGTTGGTGTTTTTCAATGTTGAATTTGTTGGTGTTTTTCAATGTCGAGGTTGTTGTTGAATTTGTTGGAGTTTTTCAATGTCGAGGTTGTTGTTGAATTTGTTGGTGTTTTTCAATGTTGAGGTTGTTGTTCGTTTTCAATGTTGAGGTTGTTGTTGTATTTGTTGGTGTTTTTCAATGTTGAGGTTGTTGTAGTTTTTCAATGTTGAGGTTGTTGTTGAATTTGTTGGTGTTTTTCAATGTCGAGGTTGTTGTTGAATTTGTTGGTGTTTTTCAATGTTGAAGTTGTTGTTTTTAAATGTTGAGGTTGTTGTTGAATTTGTTGGTGTTTTTCAATTTTGAGGTTGTTGTTGTTTTTCAATGTTGAGGTTATTGTTGAATTTGTTGGTTTTTTCCATGTTGAGGTTGTTGTTGTTTTTCAAAGTTGAGGTTGTTGTTAAATTTGTTGGTGTTTTTCAATGTTGAGGTTGTTGTTGAATTTGTTGGTGTTTTTCATTGTTGAGGTTGTTGTTGAATTTGTTGGTGTTTTTCAATGTTGAGGTTGTTGTTGTTTTTCAATGTTGAGGTTGTTGTTGAATTTGTTGGTGTTTTTCAATGTTGAGGTTGTTGTTGTTTTTCAATGTTGAAGTTGTTGTTGTATGTGTTGGTGTTTTTCAATGTTGAGGTTGTTGTTGAATTTGTTGGTGTTTTTCAATGTCGAGGTTGTTGTTGAATTTGTTGGTGTTTTTCAATGTTGAAGTTGTTGTTGAATTTGTTGGTGTTTTTCAATGTTGAGGTTGTTGTTGAATTTGTTGGTGTTTTTAAATGTTGAGGTTGTTGTTGAATTTGTTGGTGTTTTTCAATGTTGAGGTTGTTCTTGTTTTTCAATGTTGAGGTTGTTGTTGAATTTGTTGGTGTTTTTCAATGTTGAGGTTGTTGTTGTTGTTCAATGTGGAGGTTGTTGTTGAAGTTGTTGGTGTTTTTCAATGACGAGGTTGTTGTTGAATTTGTTGGTATTTTTCAATGTTGAATTTGTTGTTGAATTTGTTGGTGTTTTTCAATGTTGAGGTTGTTGTTGTTTTTCAATGTTGAGGTTGTTGTTGAATTTGTTGGTGTTTTTCAATGTTGAGGTTGTTGTTGAATTTGTTGGCGTTTTTAAATGTTGAGGTTATTGTTGAATTTGTTGGTGTTTTTCAATGTTGAGGTTGTTGTTGAATTTGTTGGTGTTTTTCAATGTTGAGGTTGTTGTTGTTTTTCAATGTTGAGGTCGTTGTTGAATTTGATGGTGTTTTTCAATGTCGAGGTTGTTGTTGAATTTGTTGGTGGTTTTCAATGTTGAAGTTGTTGTTGAATTTGTTGGTGTTTATCAATGTTGAGGTTGTTGTTGTTTTTCAATGTTGAGGTTGTTGTTGAACTTGTTGGTGTTTTTCAATGTTGAGGTTGTTGTTGTTTTTCAAAGTTGAGGTTGTTGTTGAATTTGTTGGTGTTTTTAAATGTTGAGGTTATTGTTGAATTTTTTGGTGTTTTTCAATGTTGAGGTTGTTGTTGTTTTTCAATGTTGAAGGTTGTTGTTGAATTTGTTGGTGTTTTCTCAATGTTGAGGGTTTGTTGTTTTTCAATGTTGAGGTTGTTGTTGTATTTGTTGGTGTTTTTCAATGTTGAGGTTGTTGTAGTTTTTCAATGTTGAGGTTGTTGTTGAATTTGTTGGTGTTTATCAATGTCGAGGTTGTTGTTTAATTTGTTGGTGTTTTTCAAAGTTGAAGTTGTTGTTGAATTTGTTTGTGTTTTTCAATGTTGAGGTTGCAGTTGAATTTGTTGGTGTTTTTCAATGTTGAGGTTTTTGTTGTTTTTAAATGTTGAGGTTGTTGTTGAATTTGTTGGTGTTTTTCAATTTTGACGTTGTTGTTGTTTTTCAATGTTGAGGTTGTTGTTGAATTTGTTGGTGTTTTTCCATGTTGAGGTTGTTGTTGTTTTTCAAAGTTGAAGTTGTTGTTAAATTTGTTGGTGTTTTTCAATGTTGAGGTTGTTGTTGAATTTGTTGGTGTTTTTCATTGTTGAGGTTGTTGTTGAATTTGTTGGTGTTTTTAAATGTTGAGGTTGTTGTTGAATTTGTTGGTGTTTTTCAATGTTGAGGTTGTTCTTGTTTTTCAATGTTGAGGTTGTTGTTGAATTTGTTGGTGTTTTTCAATGTTGAGGTTGTTGTTGTTGTTCAATGTGGAGGTTGTTGTTGAAGTTGTTGGTGTTTTTCAATGACGAGGTTGTTGTTGAATTTGTTGGTATTTTTCAATGTTGAATTTGTTGTTGAATTTGTTGGTGTTTTTCAATGTTGAGGTTGTTGTTGTTTTTCAATGTTGAGGTTGTTGTTGAATTTGTTGGTGTTTTTCAATGTTGAGGTTGTTGTTGAATTTGTTGGCGTTTTTAAATGTTGAGGTTGTTGTTGAATTTGTTGGTGTTTTTCAATGTTGAGGTTGTTGTTGAATTTGTTGGTGTTTTTCAATGTTGAGGTTGTTGTTGTTTTTCAATGTTGAGGTCGTTGTTGAATTTGATGGTGTTTTTCAATGTCGAGGTTGTTGTTGAATTTGTTGGTGGTTTTCAATGTTGAAGTTGTTGTTGAATTTGTTGGTGTTTATCAATGTTGAGGTTGTTGTTGTTTTTCAATGTTGAGGTTGTTGTTGAACTTGTTGGTGTTTTTCAATGTTGAGGTTGTTGTTGTTTTTCAAAGTTGAGGTTGTTGTTGAATTTGTTGGTGTTTTTAAATGTTGAGGTTATTGTTGAATTTTTTGGTGTTTTTCAATGTTGAGGTTGTTGTTGTTTTTCAATGTTGAAGGTTGTTGTTGAATTTGTTGGTGTTTTCTCAATGTTGAGGGTTTGTTGTTTTTCAATGTTGAGGTTGTTGTTGTATTTGTTGGTGTTTTTCAATGTTGAGGTTGTTGTAGTTTTTCAATGTTGAGGTTGTTGTTGAATTTGTTGGTGTTTATCAATGTCGAGGTTGTTGTTTAATTTGTTGGTGTTTTTCAAAGTTGAAGTTGTTGTTGAATTTGTTTGTGTTTTTCAATGTTGAGGTTGCAGTTGAATTTGTTGGTGTTTTTCAATGTTGAGGTTTTTGTTGTTTTTAAATGTTGAGGTTGTTGTTGAATTTGTTGGTGTTTTTCAATTTTGAGGTTGTTGTTGTTTTTCAATGTTGAGGTTGTTGTTGAATTTGTTGGTGTTTTTCCATGTTGAGGTTGTTGTTGTTTTTCAAAGTTGAAGTTGTTGTTAAATTTGTTGGTGTTTTTCAATGTTGAGGTTGTTGTTGAATTTGTTGGTGTTTTTCATTGTTGAGGTTGTTGTTGAATTTGTTGGTGTTTTTCAATGTTGAGGTTGTTGTTGTTTTTTAATGTTGAGGTTGTTGTTGAATTTGTTGCTGTTTTTCAATGTTGAGGTTGTTGTTGTTTTTCAATGTTGAGGTTGTTGTTGAATTTGTTGCTGTTTTTCAATTTCGAGGTTGTTGTTGAATTTGTTGGTGTTTTTCAATGTTGAAGTTGTTGTTGAATTTGTTGGTGTTTTTCAATGTTGAGGTTGTTGTTGTTTTTCAATGTTGAGGTTGTTGTTGAATTTGTTGGTGTTTTTCAATGTTGAGGTTGTTGTTGTTTTTCAATGTTGAGGTTGTTGTTGTTTTTCAATGTTGAGGTTGTTGTTGAATTTGTTGGTGTTTTTCAATGTTGAGGTTGTTGTTCGTTTTCAATGTTGAGGTTGTTGTTGTATTTGTTGGTGTTTTTCAATGTTGAGGTTGTTGTAGTTTTTCAATGTTGAGGTTGTTGTTGAATTTGTTGGTGTTTTTCAATGTCGAGGTTGTTGTTGAATTTGTTGGTGTTTTTCAATGTTGAAGTTGTTGTTTTTAAATGTTGAGGTTGTTGTTGAATTTGTTGGTGTTTTTCAATTTTGAGGTTGTTGTTGTTTTTCAATGTTGAGGTTATTGTTGAATTTGTTGGTTTTTTCCATGTTGAGGTTGTTGTTGTTTTTCAAAGTTGAGGTTGTTGTTAAATTTGTTGGTGTTTTTCAATGTTGAGGTTGTTGTTGAATTTGTTGGTGTTTTTCATTGTTGAGGTTGTTGTTGAATTTGTTGGTGTTTTTCAATGTTGAGGTTGTTGTTGTTTTTCAATGTTGAGGTTGTTGTTGAATTTGTTGGTGTTTTTCAATGTTGAGGTTGTTGTTGTTTTTCAATGTTGAAGTTGTTGTTGTATGTGTTGGTGTTTTTCAATGTTGAGGTTGTTGTTGAATTTGTTGGTGTTTTTCAATGTCGAGGTTGTTGTTGAATTTGTTGGTGTTTTTCAATGTTGAAGTTGTTGTTGAATTTGTTGGTGTTTTTCAATGTTGAGGTTGTTGTTGAATTTGTTGGTGTTTTTAAATGTTGAGGTTGTTGTTGAATTTGTTGGTGTTTTTCAATGTTGAGGTTGTTCTTGTTTTTCAATGTTGAGGTTGTTGTTGAATTTGTTGGTGTTTTTCAATGTTGAGGTTGTTGTTGTTGTTCAATGTGGAGGTTGTTGTTGAAGTTGTTGGTGTTTTTCAATGACGAGGTTGTTGTTGAATTTGTTGGTATTTTTCAATGTTGAATTTGTTGTTGAATTTGTTGGTGTTTTTCAATGTTGAGGTTGTTGTTGTTTTTCAATGTTGAGGTTGTTGTTGAATTTGTTGGTGTTTTTCAATGTTGAGGTTGTTGTTGAATTTGTTGGCGTTTTTAAATGTTGAGGTTGTTGTTGAATTTGTTGGTGTTTTTCAATGTTGAGGTTGTTGTTGAATTTGTTGGTGTTTTTCAATGTTGAGGTTGTTGTTGTTTTTCAATGTTGAGGTCGTTGTTGAATTTGATGGTGTTTTTCAATGTCGAGGTTGTTGTTGAATTTGTTGGTGGTTTTCAATGTTGAAGTTGTTGTTGAATTTGTTGGTGTTTATCAATGTTGAGGTTGTTGTTGTTTTTCAATGTTGAGGTTGTTGTTGAACTTGTTGGTGTTTTTCAATGTTGAGGTTGTTGTTGTTTTTCAAAGTTGAGGTTGTTGTTGAATTTGTTGGTGTTTTTAAATGTTGAGGTTATTGTTGAATTTTTTGGTGTTTTTCAATGTTGAGGTTGTTGTTGTTTTTCAATGTTGAGGTTGTTGTTGAATTTGTTGGTGTTTTTCATTGTTGAGGTTGTTGTTGTTTTTCAATGTTGAGGTTGTTGTTGAATTTGTTGGTGTTTTTCAATTTTGAAGTTGTTGTTGAATTTGTTGGTGTATTTCAATGTTGAGGTTGTTGTTGTTTTTCAATGTTGAGGTTGTTGTTGAATTTGTTGGTGTTTTTCAATGTTGAAGGTTGTTGTTGAATTTGTTGGTATTTTCTCAATGTTGAGGTTGTTGTTGTTTTTCAATGTTGAGGTTGTTGTTGTATTTGTTGGTGTTTTTCAATGTTGAATTTGTTGGTGTTTTTCAATGTCGAGGTTGTTGTTGAATTTGTTGGAGTTTTTCAATGTCGAGGTTGTTGTTGAATTTGTTGCTGTTTTTCAATGTCGAGGTTGTTGTTGAATTTGTTGGTGTTTTTCAATGTTGAAGTTGTTGTTGAATTTGTTTGTGTTTTTCAATGTTGAGGTTGTTGTTGAATTTGTTGGTGTTTTTCAATATTGACGTTGTTGTTGTTTTTAAATGTTGAGGTTGTTGTTGAATTTGTTGGTGTTTTTCAATTTTGAGGTTGTTGTTGTTTTTCAATGTTGAGGTTGTTGTTGAATTTGTTGGTGTTTTTCCATGTTGAGGTTGTTGTTGTTTTTCAAAGTTGAGTTTGTTGTTAAATTTGTTGGTGTTTTTCAATGTTGAGGTTGTTGTTGAATTTGTTGGTGTTATTCATTGTTGAGGTTGTTGTTGAATTTGTTGGTGTTTTTCAATGTTGAGGTTGTTGTTGTTTTTTAATGTTGAGGTTGTTGTTGAATTTGTTGGTGTTTTTCAATGTTGAGGTTGTTGTTGTTTTTCAATGTTGAGTTTGTTGTTGAATTTGTTGCTGTTTTTCAATTTCGAGGTTGTTGTTGAATTTGTTGGTGTTTTTCAATGTTGAAGTTGTTGTTGAATTTGTTGGTGTTATTCAATGTTGAGGTTGTTGTTGTTTTTCAATGTTGAGGTTGTTGTTGAATTTGTTGGTGTTTTTCAATGTTGAGGTTGTTGTTGAATTTGTTGGTGTTTTTCAATGTTGAGGTTGTTGTTGTTTTTCAATGTTGAGGTTGTTGTTGTATGTGTTGGTGTTTTTCAATGTTGAGGATGTTGTAGTTTTTCAATGTTGAAGTTGTTGTTGAATTTGTTGGTGTTTTTCAATGTCGAGGTTGTTGTTGAATTTGTTGGTGTTTTTCAATGTTGAAGTTGTTGTTGAATTTGTTGGTGTTTTTCAATGTTGAGGTTGTTGTTGAATTTGTTGGTGTTTTTAAATGTTGAGTTTGTTGAATTTGTTGGTGTTTTTCAATGTTGAGGTTGTTCTTGTTTTTCAATGTTGAGGTTGTTGTTGAATTTGTTGGTGTTTTTCAATGTTGAGGTTGTTGTTGTTCAATGTGGAGGTTGTTGTTGAATTTGTTGGTGTTTTTCAATGTCGAGGTTGTTGTTGAATTTGTTGGTATTTTTCAATGTTGAATTTGTTGTTGAATTTGTTGTTGTTTTTCAATGTTGAGGTTGTTGTTGTTTTTCAATGTTGAGGTTGTTGTTGAATTTGTTGGTGTTTTTCAATGTTGAAGATTGTTCTTGAATTTGTTGGTATTTTCTCAATGTTGAGGTTGTTGTTGTTTTTCAATGTTGAGGTTGTTGTTGTATTTGTTGGTGTTTTTCAATGTTGAATTTGTTGGTGTTTTTCAATGTCGAGGTTGTTGTTGAATTTGTTGGAGTTTTTCAATGTCGAGGTTGTTGTTGAATTTGTTGCTGTTTTTCAATGTCGAGGTTGTTGTTGAATTTGTTGGTGTTTTTCAATGTTGAAGTTGTTGTTGAATTTGTTGGTGTTTTTCAATGTTGAGGTTGTTGTTGTTTTTAAATGTTGAGGTTGTTGTTCAATTTGTTGGTGTTTTTCAATTTTGAGGTTGTTGTTGTTTTTCAATGTTGAGGTTGTTGTTGAATTTGTAAGTGTTTTTCCATGTTGAGGTTGTTGTTGTTTTTCATAGTTGAGGTTGTTGTTAAATTTGTTGGTGTTTTTCAATGTTTAGGTTGTTGTTGAATTTGTTGGTGTTTTTCATTGTTGAGGTTGTTCTTGAATTTGTTGGTGTTTTTCAATGTTGAGGTTGTTGTTGTTTTTCAATGTTGAGGTTATTGTTGAATTTGTTGGTTTTTTCCATGTTGAGGTTGTTGTTGTTTTTCAAAGTTGAGGTTGTTGTTAAATTTGTTGGTGTTTTTCAATGTTGAGGTTGTTGTTGAATTTGTTGGTGTTTTTCATTGTTGAGGTTGTTGTTGAATTTGTTGGTGTTTTTCAATGTTGAGGTTGTTGTTGTTTTTCAATGTTGAGGTTGTTGTTGAATTTGTTGGTGTTTTTCAATGTTGAGGTTGTTGTTGTTTTTCAATGTTGAGGTTGTTGTTGAATTTGTTGGTGTTTTTCAATGTCGAGGTTGTTGTTGAATTTGTTGGTGTTTTTCAATGTTGAAG
This sequence comes from Isurus oxyrinchus, assembly GCA_026770705.1. NCBI lineage: Eukaryota > Metazoa > Chordata > Chondrichthyes > Lamniformes > Lamnidae > Isurus > Isurus oxyrinchus. The sequence goes on from JANJGN010000199.1 coordinate 671,141, forward strand.
TTGTTGTTGAATTTGTTGGTGTTATTCAATGTTGAGGTTGTTGTTGTTTTTCAATGTTGAGGTTGTTGTTGAATTTGTTGGTGTTTTTCAATGTTGAGGTTGTTGTTGAATTTGTTGGTGTTTTTCAATGTTGAGGTTGTTGTTGTTTTTCAATGTTGAGGTTGTTGTTGTATGTGTTGGTGTTTTTCAATGTTGAGGATGTTGTAGTTTTTCAATGTTGAAGTTGTTGTTGAATTTGTTGGTGTTTTTCAATGTCGAGGTTGTTGTTGAATTTGTTGGTGTTTTTCAATGTTGAAGTTGTTGTTGAATTTGTTGGTGTTTTTCAATGTTGAGGTTGTTGTTGAATTTGTTGGTGTTTTTAAATGTTGAGTTTGTTGAATTTGTTGGTGTTTTTCAATGTTGAGGTTGTTCTTGTTTTTCAATGTTGAGGTTGTTGTTGAATTTGTTGGTGTTTTTCAATGTTGAGGTTGTTGTTGTTCAATGTGGAGGTTGTTGTTGAATTTGTTGGTGTTTTTCAATGTCGAGGTTGTTGTTGAATTTGTTGGTATTTTTCAATGTTGAATTTGTTGTTGAATTTGTTGTTGTTTTTCAATGTTGAGGTTGTTGTTGTTTTTCAATGTTGAGGTTGTTGTTGAATTTGTTGGTGTTTTTCAATGTTGAAGATTGTTCTTGAATTTGTTGGTATTTTCTCAATGTTGAGGTTGTTGTTGTTTTTCAATGTTGAGGTTGTTGTTGTATTTGTTGGTGTTTTTCAATGTTGAATTTGTTGGTGTTTTTCAATGTCGAGGTTGTTGTTGAATTTGTTGGAGTTTTTCAATGTCGAGGTTGTTGTTGAATTTGTTGCTGTTTTTCAATGTCGAGGTTGTTGTTGAATTTGTTGGTGTTTTTCAATGTTGAAGTTGTTGTTGAATTTGTTGGTGTTTTTCAATGTTGAGGTTGTTGTTGTTTTTAAATGTTGAGGTTGTTGTTCAATTTGTTGGTGTTTTTCAATTTTGAGGTTGTTGTTGTTTTTCAATGTTGAGGTTGTTGTTGAATTTGTAAGTGTTTTTCCATGTTGAGGTTGTTGTTGTTTTTCATAGTTGAGGTTGTTGTTAAATTTGTTGGTGTTTTTCAATGTTTAGGTTGTTGTTGAATTTGTTGGTGTTTTTCATTGTTGAGGTTGTTCTTGAATTTGTTGGTGTTTTTCAATGTTGAGGTTGTTGTTGTTTTTCAATGTTGAGGTTATTGTTGAATTTGTTGGTTTTTTCCATGTTGAGGTTGTTGTTGTTTTTCAAAGTTGAGGTTGTTGTTAAATTTGTTGGTGTTTTTCAATGTTGAGGTTGTTGTTGAATTTGTTGGTGTTTTTCATTGTTGAGGTTGTTGTTGAATTTGTTGGTGTTTTTCAATGTTGAGGTTGTTGTTGTTTTTCAATGTTGAGGTTGTTGTTGAATTTGTTGGTGTTTTTCAATGTTGAGGTTGTTGTTGTTTTTCAATGTTGAGGTTGTTGTTGAATTTGTTGGTGTTTTTCAATGTCGAGGTTGTTGTTGAATTTGTTGGTGTTTTTCAATGTTGAAGTTGTTGTTGAATTTGTTGGTGTTTTTCAATGTTGAGGTTGTTGTTGAATTTGTTGGTGTTTTTAAATGTTGAGGTTGTTGTTAAATTTGTTGGTGTTTTTCAATGTTGAGGTTGTTCTTGTTTTTCAATGTTGAGGTTGTTGTTGAATTTGTTGGTGTTTTTCAATGTTGAGGTTGTTGTTGTTGTTCAATGTGGAGGTTGTTGTTGAAGTTGTTGGTGTTTTTCAATGACGAGGTTGTTGTTGAATTTGTTGGTATTTTTCAATGTTGAATTTGTTGTTGAATTTGTTGGTGTTTTTCAATGTTGAGGTTGTTGTTGTTTTTCAATGTTGAGGTTGTTGTTGAATTTGTTGGTGTTTTTCAATGTTGAGGTTGTTGTTGAATTTGTTGGCGTTTTTAAATGTTGAGGTTGTTGTTGAATTTGTTGGTGTTTTTCAATGTTGAGGTTGTTGTTGAATTTGTTGGTGTTTTTCAATGTTGAGGTTGTTGTTGTTTTTCAATGTTGAGGTCGTTGTTGAATTTGATGGTGTTTTTCAATGTCGAGGTTGTTGTTGAATCTGTTGGTGGTTTTCAATGTTGAAGTTGTTGTTGAATTTGTTGGTGTTTATCAATGTTGAGGTTGTTGTTGTTTTTCAATGTTGAGGTTGTTGTTGAATTTGTTGGTGTTTTTCATTGTTGAGGTTGTTGTTGTTTTTCAATGTTGAGGTTGTTGTTGAATTTGTTGGTGTTTTTCAATTTCGAGGTTGTTGTTGAATTTGTTGGTGTTTTTCAATTTGAAGTTGTTGTTGAATTTGTTGGTGTTTTTCAATGTTGAGGTTGTTGTTGTTTTTCAATGTTGAGGTTGTTGTTGAATTTGTTGGTGTTTTTCAATGTTGAAGGTTGTTGTTGAATTTGTTGGTATTTTCTCAATGTTGAGGTTGTTGTTGTTTTTCAATGTTGAGGTTGTTGTTGTATTTGTTGGTGTTTTTCAATGTTGAATTTGTTGGTGTTTTTCAATGTCGAGGTTATTGTTGAATTTGTTGGAGTTTTTCAATGTCGAGGTTGTTGTTGAATTTGTTGCTGTTTTTCAATGTCGAGGTTGTTGTTGAATTTGTTGGTGTTTTTCAATGTTGAAGTTGTTGTTGAATTTGTTTGTGTTTTTCAATGTTGAGGTTGTTGTTGAATTTGTTGGTGTTTTTCAATATTGTGGTTGTTGTTGTTTTTAAATGTTGAGGTTGTTGTTGAATTTGTTGGTGTTTTTCAATTTTGAGGTTGTTGTTGATTTTCAATGTTGAGGTTGTTGTTGAATTTGTTGGTGTTTTTCCATGTTGAGGTTGTTGTTGTTTTTCAAAGTTGAGGTTGTTGTTAAATTTGTTGGTGTTTTTCAATGTTGAGGTTGTTGTTGAATTTGTTGGTGTTATTCATTGTTGAGGTTGTTGTTGAATTTGTTGGTGTTTTTCAATGTTGAGGTTGTTGTTGTTTTTTAATGTTGAGGTTGTTGTTGAATTTGTTGGTGTTTTTCAATGTTGAGGTTGTTGTTGTTTTTCAATGTTGAGGTTGTTGTTGAATTTGTTGCTGTTTTTCAATTTCGAGGTTGTTGTTGAATTTGTTGGTGTTTTTCAATGCTGAAGTTGTTGTTGAATTTGTTGGTGTTATTCAATGTTGAGGTTGTTGTTGTTTTTCAATGTTGAGGTTGTTGTTGAATTTGTTGGTGTTTTTCAATGTTGAGGTTGTTGTTGAATTTGTTGGTGTTTTTCAATGTTGAGGTTGTTGTTGTTTTTCAATGTTGAGGTTGTTGTTGTATGTGTTGGTGTTTTTCAATGTTGAGGATGTTGTAGTTTTTCAATGTTGAAGTTGTTGTTGAATTTGTTGGTGTTTTTCAATGTCGAGGTTGTTGTTGAATTTGTTGTTGTTTTTCAATGTTGAAGTTGTTGTTGAATTTGTTGGTGTTTTTCAATGTTGAGGTTGTTGTTGAATTTGTTGGTGTTTTTAAATGTTGAGTTTGTTGAATTTCTTGGTGTTTTTCAATGTTGAGGTTGTTCTTGTTTTTCAATGTTGAGGTTGTTGTTGAATTTGTTGGTGTTTTTCAATGTTGAGGTTGTTGTTGTTCAATGTGGAGGTTGTTGTTGAATTTGTTGGTGTTTTTCAATGTCGAGGTTGTTGTTGAATTTGTTGGTATTTTTCAATGTTGAATTTGTTGTTGAATTTGTTGTTGTTTTTCAATGTTGAGGTTGTTGTTGTTTTTCAATGTTGAGGTTGTTGTTGAATTTGTTGGTGTTTTTCAATGTTGAAGGTTGTTCTTGAATTTGATGGTATTTTCTCAATGTTGAGGTTGTTGTTGTTTTTCAATGTTGAGGTTGTTGTTGTATTTGTTGGTGTTTTTCAATGTTGAATTTGTTGGTGTTCTTCAATGTCGAGGTTGTTGTTGAATTTGTTGGAGTTTTTCAATGTCGAGGTTGTTGTTGAATTTGTTGCTGTTTTTCAATGTCGAGGTTGTTGTTGAATTTGTTGGTGTTTTTCAATGTTGAAGTTGTTGTTGAATTTGTTGGTGTTTTTCAATGTTGAGGTTGTTGTTGTTTTTAAATGTTGAGGTTGTTGTTGAATTTGTTGGTGTTTTTCAATTTTGAGGTTGTTGTTGTTTTTCAATGTTGAGGTTGTTGTGAATTTGTTAGTGTTTTTCATTGTTGAGGTTGTTCTTGAATTTGTTGGTGTTTTTCAATGTTGAGGTTGTTGTTGTTTTTTAATGTTGAGGTTGTTGTTGAATTTGTTGGGGTTTTTCAATGCTGAGGTTGTTGTTGTTTTTCAATGTTGAGGTTGTTGTTGAATTTGTTGCTGTTTTTCAATTTCGAGGTTGTTGTTGAATTTGTTGGTGTTTTTCAATGTTGAAGTTGTTGTTGAATTTGTTGGTGTTTTTCAATGTTGAAGTTGTTGTTGTTTTTCAATGTTGAGGTTGTTGTTGAATTTGTTGGTGTTTTTCAATGTTGAGGTTGTTGTTGAATTTGTTGGTGTTTTTCAATGTTGAGGTTGTTGTTGTTTTTCAATGTTGAGGTTGTTGTTGTATGTGTTGGTGTTTTTCAATGTTGAGGTTGTTGCAGTTTTTCAATGTTGAAGTTGTTGTTGAATTTGTTGGTGTTTTTCAATGTCGAGGTTGTTGTTGAATTTGTTGGTGTTTTTCAATGTTGAAGTTGTTGTTGAATTTGTTGGTGTTTTTCAGTGTTGAGGTTGTTGTTGAATTTGTTGATGTTTTTCAATGTTGAGGTTGTTGTTGTTCAATGTGGAGGTTGTTGTTGAATTTGTTGTTGTTTTTCAATGTCGAGGTTGTTGTTGAATTTGTTGGTATTTTTCAATGTTGAATTTGTTGTTGAATTTGTTGTTGTTTTTCAATGTTGAGGTTGTTGTTGTTTGTCAATGTTGAGGTTGTTGTTGAATTTGTTGGTGTTTTTCTATTTTGAAGTTGTTGTTGAATTTGTTGGTGTTTTTCAATGTTGAGGTTGTTGTTGTTTTTCAATGTTGAGTTCGTTGTTGAATTTGATGGTGTTTTTCAATTTTGAGGTTGTTGTTGAATTTGTTGCTGTTTTTCAATGTTGAAGTTGTTGTTGAATTTGTTGGTGTTTTTCAATGTTGCGGTTGTTGTTGTTTTTCAATGTTGAGGTTGTTGTTGAATTTGTTGGTGTTTTTCAATGTTGAGGTTGTTGTTGTTTTTCAATGTTGAGGTTGTTGTTGAATTTGTTGGTGTTTTTAAATGTTGAGGTTATTGTTGAATTTGTTGGTGTTTTTCAATGTTGAGGTTGTTGTTGTTTTTCAATGTTGAGGTTGTTGTTGAATTTGTTGGTGTTTTTCATTGTTGAGGTTGTTGTTGTTTTTCAATGTTGAGGTTGTTGTTGAATTTGTTGGTGTTTTTCAATTTCGAGGTTGTTGTTGAATTTGTTGGTGTTTTTCAATTTTGAAGTTGTTGTTGAATTTGTTGGTGTTTTTCAATGTTGAGGTTGTGGTTGTTTTTCAATGTTGAGGTTGTTGTTGAATTTGTTGGTGTTTTTCAATGTTGAAGGTTGTTGTTGAATTTGTTGCTATTTTCTCAATGTTGAGGTTGTTGTTGTTTTTCAATGTTGAGGTTGTTGTTGTATTTGTTGGTGTTTTTCAATGTTGAATTTGTTGGTGTTTTTCAATGTCGAGGTTGTTGTTGAATGTGTTGGAGTTTTTCAATGTCGAGGTTGTTGTTGAATTTGTTGCTATTTTTCAATGTCGAGGTTGTTGTTGAATTTGTTGGTGTTTTTCAATGTTGAAGTTGTTGTTGAATTTGTTTGTGTTTTTCAATGTTGAGGTTGTTGTTGAATTTGTTGGTGTTTTTCAATATTGAGGTTGTTGTTGTTTTTAAATGTTGAGGTTGTTGTTGAATTTGTTGGTGTTTTTCAATTTTGAGGTTGTTGTTGTTTTTCAATGTTGAGGTTGTTGTTGAATTTGTTGGTGTTTTTCCATGTTGAGGTTGTTGTTGTTTTTCAAAGTTGATGTTGTTGTTAAATTTGTTGGTGTTTTTCAATGTTGAGGTTGTTGGTGAATTTGTTGGTGTTATTCATTGTTGAGGTTGTTGTTGAATTTGTTGGTGTTTTTCAATGTTGAGGTTGTTGTTGTTTTTTAATGTTGAGGTTGTTGTTGAATTTGTTGGTGTTTTTCAATGTTGAGGTGGTTGTTGTTTTTCAATGTTGAGGTTGTTGTTGAATTTGTTGCTGTTTTTCAATGTTGAGGTTGTTGTTGAATTAGTTGGTGTTTTTCAATGTTGAGGTTGTTGTTGTTTTTCAATGTTGAGGTTGTTGTTGTATGTGTTGGTGTTTTTCAATGTTGAGGATGTTGTAGTTTTTCAATGTTGAAGTTGTTGTTGAATTTGTTGGTGTTTTTCAATGTCGAGGTTGTTGTTGAATTTGTTGGTGTTTTTCAATGTTGAAGTTGTTGTTGAATTTGTTGGTGTTTTTCAATGTTGAGGTTGTTGTTGAATTTGTTGGTGTTTTTAAATGTTGAGTTTGTTGAATTTGTTGGTGTTTTTCAATGTTGAGGTTGTTCTTGTTTTTCAATGTTGAGGTTGTTGTTGAATTTGTTGGTGTTTTTCAATGTTGAGGTTGTTGTTGTTCAATGTGGAGGTTGTTGTTGAATTTGTTGGTGTTTTTCAATGTCGAGGTTGTTGTTGAATTTGTTGGTATTTTTCAATGTTGAATTTGTTGTTGAATTTGTTGTTGTTTTTCAATGTTGAGGTTGTTGTTGTTTTTCAATGTTGAGGTTGTTGTTGAATTTGTTGGTTTTTTCCATGTTGAGGTTGTTGTTGTTTTTCAAAGTTGAGGTTGTTGTTAAATTTGTTGGTGTTTTTCAATGTTGAGTTTGTTGTTGAATTTGTTGGTGTTTTTCATTGTTGAGGTTGTTGTTGAATTTGTTGGTGTTTTTCAATGTTGAGGTTGTTGTTGTTTTTCAATGTTGAGGTTGTTGTTGAATTTGTTGGTGTTTTTCAATGTTGAGGTTGTTGTTGTTTTTCAATGTTGAAGTTGTTGTTTTTCAATGTTGAGGTTGTTGTTGAATTTGTTGGTGTTTTTCAATGTTGAGGTTGTTGTTGAATTTGTTGGTATTTTTCAATGTTGAGGTTGTTGTTGTTTTTCAATGTTGAGGTTGTTGTTGTATGTGTTGGTGTTTTTCAATGTTGAGGTTGTTGTTGAATTTGTTGGTGTTTTTCAATGTCGAGGTTGTTGTTGAATTTGTTGGTGTTTTTCAATGTTGAAGTTGTTGTTGAATTTGTTGGTGTTTTTCAATGTTGAGGTTGTTGTTGAATTTGTTGGTGTTTTTAAATGTTGAGGTTGTTGTTGAATTTGTTGGTGTTTTTCAATGTTGAGGTTGTTCTTGTTTTTCAATGTTGAGGTTGTTGTTGAATTTGTTGGTGTTTTTCAATGTTGAGGTTGTTGTTGTTCAATGTGGAGGTTGTTGTTGAAGTTGTTGGTGTTTTTCAATGACGAGGTTGTTGTTGAATTTGTTGGTATTTTTCAATGTTGAATTTGTTGTTGAATTTGTTGGTGTTTTTCAATGTTGAGGTTGTTGTTGTTTTTCAATGTTGAGGTTGTTGTTGAATATGTTGGTGTTTTTCAATGTTGAGGTTGTTGTTGAATTTGTTGGCCTTTTTAAATGTTGAGGTTGTTGTTGAATTTGTTGGTGTTTTTCAATGTTGAGGTTGTTGTTGAATTTGTTGGTGTTTTTCAATGTTGAGGTTGTTGTTGTTTTTCAATGTTGAGGTCGTTGTTGAATTTGATGGTGTTTTTCAATGTCGAGGTTGTTGTTGAATCTGTTGGTGGTTTTCAATGTTGAAGTTGTTGTTGAATTTGTTGGTGTTTATCAATGTTGAGGTTGTTGTTGTTTTTCAATGTTGAGGTTGTTGTTGAACTTGTTGGTGTTTTTCAATGTTGAGGTTGTTGTTGTTTTTCAATGTTGAGGTTGTTGTTGAATTTGTTGGTGTTTTTAAATGTTGAGGTTATTGTTGAATTTTTTGGTGTTTTTCAATGTTGAGGTTGTTGTTGTTTTTCAATGTTGAGGTTGTTGTTGAATTTGTTGGTGTTTTTCATTGTTGAGGTTGTTGTTGTTTTTCAATGTTGAGGTTGTTGTTGAATTTGTTGGTGTTTTTCAATTTCGAGGTTGTTGTTGAATTTGTTGGTGTTTTTCAATTTGAAGTTGTTGTTGAATTTGTTGGTGTTTTTCAATGTTGAGGTTGTTGTTGTATTTCAATGTTGAGGTTGTTGTTGAATTTGTTGGTGTTTTTCAATGTTGAAGGTTGTTGTTGAATTTGTTGGTATTTTCTCAATGTTGAGGTTGTTGTTGTTTTTCAATGTTGAGGTTGTTGTTGTATTTGTTGGTGTTTTTCAATGTTGAATTTGTTGGTGTTTTTCAATGTCGAGGTTGTTGTTGAATTTGTTGGAGTTTTTCAATGTCGAGGTTGTTGTTGAATTTGTTGCTGTTTTTCAATGTCGAGGTTGTTGTTGAATTTGTTGGTGTTTTTCAATGTTGAAGTTGTTGTTGAATTTGTTTGTGTTTTTCAATGTTGAGGTTGTTGTTGAATTTGTTGGTGTTTTTCAATATTGAGGTTGTTGTTGTTTTTAAATGTTGAGGTTGTTGTTGAATTTGTTGGTGTTTTTCAATTTTGAGGTTGTTGTTGTTTTTCAATGTTGAGGTTGTTGTTGAATTTGTTGGTGTTTTTCCATGTTGAGGTTGTTGTTGTTTTTCAAAGTTGAGGTTGTTGTTAAATTTGTTGGTGTTTTTCAATGTTGAGGTTGTTGTTGAATTTGTTGGTGTTATTCATTGTTGAGGTTGTTGTTGAATTTGTTGGTGTTTTTCAATGTTGAGGTTGTTGTTGTTTTTTAATGTTGAGGTTGTTGTTGAATTTGTTGGTGTTTTTCAATGTTGAGGTTGTTGTTGTTTTTCAATGTTGAGGTTGTTGTTGAATTTGTTGCTGTTTTTCAATTTCGAGGTTGTTGTTGAATTTGTTGGTGTTTTTCAATGTTGAAGTTGTTGTTGAATTTGTTGGTGTTATTCAATGTTGAGGTTGTTGTTGTTTTTCAATGTTGAGGTTGTTGTTGAATTTGTTGGTGTTTTTCAATGTTGAGGTTGTTGTTGAATTTGTTGGTGTTTTTCAATGTTGAGGTTGTTGTTGTTTTTCAATGTTGAGGTTGTTGTTGTATGTGTTGGTGTTTTTCAATGTTGAGGATGTTGTAGTTTTTCAATGTTGAAGTTGTTGTTGAATTTGTTGGTGTTTTTCAATGTCGAGGTTGTTGTTGAATTTGTTGGTGTTTTTCAATGTTGAAGTTGTTGTTGAATTTGTTGGTGTTTTTCAATGTTGAGGTTGTTGTTGAATTTGTTGGTGTTTTTAAATGTTGAGTTTGTTGAATTTCTTGGTGTTTTTCAATGTTGAGGTTGTTCTTGTTTTTCAATGTTGAGGTTGTTGTTGAATTTGTTGGTGTTTTTCAATGTTGAGGTTGTTGTTGTTCAATGTGGAGGTTGTTGTTGAATTTGTTGGTGTTTTTCAATGTCGAGGTTGTTGTTGAATTTGTTGGTATTTTTCAATGTTGAATTTGTTGTTGAATTTGTTGTTGTTTTTCAATGTTGAGGTTGTTGTTGTTTTTCAATGTTGAGGTTGTTGTTGAATTTGTTGGTGTTTTTCAATGTTGAAGGTTGTTCTTGAATTTGTTGGTATTTTCTCAATGTTGAGGTTGTTGTTGTTTTTCAATGTTGAGGTTGTTGTTGTATTTGTTGGTGTTTTTCAATGTTGAATTTGTTGGAGTTTTTCAATGTCGAGGTTGTTGTTGAATTTGTTGCTGTTTTTCAATGTCGAGGTTGTTGTTGAATTTGTTGGTGTTTTTCAATGTTGAAGTTGTTGTTGAATTTGTTGGTGTTTTTCAATGTTGAGGTTGTTGTTGTTTTTAAATGTTGAGGTTGTTGTTGAATTTGTTGGTGTTTTTCAATTTTGAGGTTGTTGTTGTTTTTCAATGTTGAGGTTGTTGTGAATTTGTTAGTGTTTTTCATTGTTGAGGTTGTTCTTGAATTTGTTGGTGTTTTTCAATGTTGAGGTTGTTGTTGTTTTTTAATGTTGAGGTTGTTGTTGAATTTGTTGGGGTTTTTCAATGTTGAGGTTGTTGTTGTTTTTCAATGTTGAGGTTGTTGTTGAATTTGTTGCTGTTTTTCAATTTCGAGGTTGTTGTTGAATTTGTTGGTGTTTTTCAATGTTGAAGTTGTTGTTGAATTTGTTGGTGTTTTTCAATGTTGAGGTTGTTGTTGTTTTTCAATGTTGAGGTTGTTGTTGAATTTGTTGGTGTTTTTCAATGTTGAGGTTGTTGTTGTTTTTCAATGTTGAGGTTGTTGTTGAATTTGTTGGTGTTTTTCAATTTCGAGGTTGTTGTTGAATTTGTTGGTGTTTTTCAATTTGAAGTTGTTGTTGAATTTGTTGGTGTTTTTCAATGTTGAGGTTGTTGTTGTATTTCAATGTTGAGGTTGTTGTTGAATTTGTTGGTGTTTTTCAATGTTGAAGGTTGTTGTTGAATTTGTTGGTATTTTCTCAATGTTGAGGTTGTTGTTGTTTTTCAATGTTGAGGTTGTTGTTGTATTTGTTGGTGTTTTTCAATGTTGAATTTGTTGGTGTTTTTCAATGTCGAGGTTGTTGTTGAATTTGTTGGAGTTTTTCAATGTCGAGGTTGTTGTTGAATTTGTTGCTGTTTTTCAATGTCGAGGTTGTTGTTGAATTTGTTGGTGTTTTTCAATGTTGAAGTTGTTGTTGAATTTGTTTGTGTTTTTCAATGTTGAGGTTGTTGTTGAATTTGTTGGTGTTTTTCAATATTGAGGTTGTTGTTGTTTTTAAATGTTGAGGTTGTTGTTGAATTTGTTGGTGTTTTTCAATTTTGAGGTTGTTGTTGTTTTTCAATGTTGAGGTTGTTGTTGAATTTGTTGGTGTTTTTCCATGTTGAGGTTGTTGTTGTTTTTCAAAGTTGAGGTTGTTGTTAAATTTGTTGGTGTTTTTCAATGTTGAGGTTGTTGTTGAATTTGTTGGTGTTATTCATTGTTGAGGTTGCTGTTGAATTTGTTGGTGTTTTTCAATGTTGAGGTTGTTGTTGTTTTTTAATGTTGAGGTTGTTGTTGAATTTGTTGGTGTTTTTCAATGTTGAGGTTGTTGTTGTTTTTCAATGTTGAGGTTGTTGTTGAATTTGTTGCTGTTTTTCAATTTCGAGGTTGTTGTTGAATTTGTTGGTGTTTTTCAATGTTGAAGTTGTTGTTGAATTTGTTGGTGTTATTCAATGTTGAGGTTGTTGTTGTTTTTCAATGTTGAGGTTGTTGTTGAATTTGTTGGTGTTTTTCAATGTTGAGGTTGTTGTTGAATTTGTTGGTGTTTTTCAATGTTGAGGTTGTTGTTGTTTTTCAATGTTGAGGTTGTTGTTGTATGTGTTGGTGTTTTTCAATGCTGAGGATGTTGTAGTTTTTCAATGTTGAAGTTGTTGTTGAATTTGTTGGTGTTTTTCAATGTCGAGGTTGTTGTTGAATTTGTTGGTGTTTTTCAATGTTGAAGTTGTTGTTGAATTTGTTGGTGTTTTTCAATGTTGAGGTTGTTGTTGAATTTGTTGGTGTTTTTAAATGTTGAGTTTGTTGAATTTCTTGGTGTTTTTCAATGTTGAGGTTGTTCTTGTTTTTCAATGTTGAGGTTGTTGTTGAATTTGTTGGTGTTTTTCAATGTTGAGGTTGTTGTTGTTCAATGTGGAGGTTGTTGTTGAATTTGTTGGTGTTTTTCAATGTCGAGGTTGTTGTTGAATTTGTTGGTATTTTTCAATGTTGAATTTGTTGTTGAATTTGTTGTTGTTTTTCAATGTTGAGGTTGTTGTTGTTTTTCAATGTTGAGGTTGTTGTTGAATTTGTTGGTGTTTTTCAATGTTGAAGGTTGTTCTTGAATTTGTTGGTATTTTCTCAATGTTGAGGTTGTTGTTGTTTTTCAATGTTGAGGTTGTTGTTGTATTTGTTGGTGTTTTTCAATGTTGAATTTGTTGGAGTTTTTCAATGTCGAGGTTGTTGTTGAATTTGTTGCTGTTTTTCAATGTCGAGGTTGTTGTTGAATTTGTTGGTGTTTTTCAATGTTGAAGTTGTTGTTGAATTTGTTGGTGTTTTTCAATGTTGAGGTTGTTGTTGTTTTTAAATGTTGAGGTTGTTGTTGAATTTGTTGGTGTTTTTCAATTTTGAGGTTGTTGTTGTTTTTCAATGTTGAGGTTGTTGTGAATTTGTTAGTGTTTTTCATTGTTGAGGTTGTTCTTGAATTTGTTGGTGTTTTTCAATGTTGAGGTTGTTGTTGTTTTTTAATGTTGAGGTTGTTGTTGAATTTGTTGGGGTTTTTCAATGTTGAGGTTGTTGTTGTTTTTCAATGTTGAGGTTGTTGTTGAATTTGTTGCTGTTTTTCATTGTTGAGGTTGCTGTTGAATTTGTTGGTGTTTTTCAATGTTGAGGTTGTTGTTGTTTTTTAATGTTGAGGTTGTTGTTGAATTTGTTGGTGTTTTTCAATGTTGAGGTTGTTGTTGTTTTTCAATGTTGAGGTTGTTGTTGAATTTGTTGCTGTTTTTCAATTTCGAGGTTGTTGTTGAATTTGTTGGTGTTTTTCAATGTTGAAGTTGTTGTTGAATTTGTTGGTGTTATTCAATGTTGAGGTTGTTGTTGTTTTTCAATGTTGAGGTTGTTGTTGAATTTGTTGGTGTTTTTCAATGTTGAGGTTGTTGTTGAATTTGTTGGTGTTTTTCAATGTTGAGGTTGTTGTTGTTTTTCAATGTTGAGGTTGTTGTTGTATGTGTTGGTGTTTTTCAATGCTGAGGATGTTGTAGTTTTTCAATGTTGAAGTTGTTGTTGAATTTGTTGGTGTTTTTCAATGTCGAGGTTGTTGTTGAATTTGTTGGTGTTTTTCAATGTTGAAGTTGTTGTTGAATTTGTTGGTGTTTTTCAATGTTGAGGTTGTTGTTGAATTTGTTGGTGTTTTTAAATGTTGAGTTTGTTGAATTTCTTGGTGTTTTTCAATGTTGAGGTTGTTCTTGTTTTTCAATGTTGAGGTTGTTGTTGAATTTGTTGGTGTTTTTCAATGTTGAGGTTGTTGTTGTTCAATGTGGAGGTTGTTGTTGAATTTGTTGGTGTTTTTCAATGTCGAGGTTGTTGTTGAATTTGTTGGTATTTTTCAATGTTGAATTTGTTGTTGAATTTGTTGTTGTTTTTCAATGTTGAGGTTGTTGTTGTTTTTCAATGTTGAGGTTGTTGTTGAATTTGTTGGTGTTTTTCAATGTTGAAGGTTGTTCTTGAATTTGTTGGTATTTTCTCAATGTTGAGGTTGTTGTTGTTTTTCAATGTTGAGGTTGTTGTTGTATTTGTTGGTGTTTTTCAATGTTGAATTTGTTGGAGTTTTTCAATGTCGAGGTTGTTGTTGAATTTGTTGCTGTTTTTCAATGTCGAGGTTGTTGTTGAATTTGTTGGTGTTTTTCAATGTTGAAGTTGTTGTTGAATTTGTTGGTGTTTTTCAATGTTGAGGTTGTTGTTGTTTTTAAATGTTGAGGTTGTTGTTGAATTTGTTGGTGTTTTTCAATTTTGAGGTTGTTGTTGTTTTTCAATGTTGAGGTTGTTGTGAATTTGTTAGTGTTTTTCATTGTTGAGGTTGTTCTTGAATTTGTTGGTGTTTTTCAATGTTGAGGTTGTTGTTGTTTTTTAATGTTGAGGTTGTTGTTGAATTTGTTGGGGTTTTTCAATGTTGAGGTTGTTGTTGTTTTTCAATGTTGAGGTTGTTGTTGAATTTGTTGCTGTTTTTCAATTTCGAGGTTGTTGTTGAATTTGTTGGTGTTTTTCAATGTTGAAGTTGTTGTTGAATTTGTTGGTGTTTTTCAATGTTGAGGTTGTTGTTGTTTTTCAATGTTGAGGTTGTTGTTGAATTTGTTGGTGTTTTTCAATGTTGAGGTTGTTGTTGAATTTGTTGGTGTTTTTCAATGTTGAGGTTGTTGTTGTTTTTCAATGTTGAGGTTGTTGTTGTATGTGTTGGTGTTTTTCAATGTTGAGGTTGTTGTAGTTTTTCAATGTTGAAGTTGTTGTTGAATTTGTTGGTGTTTTTCAATGTCGAGGTTGTTGTTGAATTTGTTGGTGTTTTTCAATGTTGAAGTTGTTGTTGAATTTGTTGGTGTTTTTCAGTGTTGAGGTTGTTGTTGAATTTGTTGGTGTTTTTCAATGTTGAGGTTGTTGTTGTTCAATGTGGAGGTTGTTGTTGAATTTGTTGTTGTTTTTCAATGTCGAGGTTGTTGTTGAATTTGTTGGTATTTTTCAATGTTGAATTTGTTGTTGAATTTGTTGTTGTTTTTCAATGTTGAGGTTGTTGTTGTTTTTCAATGTTGAGGTTGTTGTTGTTTTTCAATGTTGAGTTCGTTGTTGAATTTGATGGTGTTTTTCAATTTTGAGGTTGTTGTTGAATTTGTTGGTGTTTTTCAATGTTGAAGCTGTTGTTGAATTTGTTGGTGTTTTTCAATGTTGCGGTTGTTGTTGTTTTTCAATGTTGAGGTTGTTGTTGAATTTGTTGGTGTTTTTCAATGTTGAGGTTGTTGTTGTTTTTCAATGTTGAGGTTGTTGTTGAATTTGTTGGTGTTTTTCAATGTTGAGGTTATTGTTGAATTTGTTGGTGTTTTTCAATGTTGAGGTTGTTGTTGTTTTTCAATGTTGAGGTTGTTGTTGAATTTGTTGGTGTTTTTCATTGTTGAGGTTGTTGTTTGTTTTTCAATGTTAAGGTTGTTGTTGAATTTGTTGGTGTTTTTCAATTTCGAGGTTGTTGAATTTGTTGGTGTTTTTCAATTTTGAAGTTGTTGTTGAATTTGTTGGTGTTTTTCCATGTTGAGGTTGTGGTTGTTTTTCAATGTTGAGGTTGTTGTTGAATTTGTTGGTGTTTTTCAATGTTGAAGGTTGTTGTTGAATTTGTTGGTATTTTCTCAATGTTGAGGTTGTTGTTGTTTTTCAATGTTGAGGTTGTTGTTGTATTTGTTGGTGTTTTTCAATGTTGAATTTGTTGGTGTTTTTCAATGTCGAGGTTGTTGTTGAATGTGTTGGAGTTTTTCAATGTCGAGGTTGTTGTTGAATTTGTTGCTGTTTTTCAATGTCGAGGTTGTTGTTGAATTTGTTGGTGTTTTTCAATGTTGAAGTTGTTGTTGAATTTGTTTGTGTTTTTCAATGTTGAGGTTGTTGTTGAATTTGTTGGTGTTTTTCAATATTGAGGTTGTTGTTGTTTTTAAATGTTGAGGTTGTTGTTGAATTTGTTGGTGTTTTTCAATTTTGAGGTTGTTGTTGTTTTTCAATGTTGAGGTTGTTGTTGAATTTGTTGGTGTTTTTCCATGTTGAGGTTGTTGTTGTTTTTCAAAGTTGAGGTTGTTGTTAAATTTGTTGGTGTTTTTCAATGTTGAGGTTGTTGGTGAATTTGTTGGTGTTATTCATTGTTGAGGTTGTTGTTGAATTTGTTGGTGTTTTTCAATGTTGAGGTTGTTGTTGTTTTTTAATGTTGAGGTTGTTGTTGAATTTGTTGGTGCTTTTCAATGTTGAGGTTGTTGTTGTTTTTCAATGTTGAGGTTGTTGTTGAATTTGTTGCTGTTTTACAATTTCGAGGTTGTTGTTGAATTTGTTGGTGTTTTTCAATGTTGAAGTTGTTGTTGAATTTGTTGGTGTTATTCAATGTTGAGGTTGTTGTTGTTTTTCAATGTTGAGGTTGTTGTTGAATTTGTTGGTGTTTTTCAATGTTGAGGTTGTTGTTGAATTAGTTGGTGTTTTTCAATGTTGAGGTTGTTGTTGTTTTTCAATGTTGAGGTTGTTGTTGTATGTGTTGGTGTTTTTCAATGTTGAGGATGTTGTAGTTTTTCAATGTTGAAGTTGTTGTTGAATTTGTTGGTGTTTTTCAATGTCGAGGTTGTTGTTGAATTTGTTGGTGTTTTTCAATGTTGAAGTTGTTGTTGAATTTGTTGGTGTTTTTCAATGTTGAGGTTGTTGTTGAATTTGTTGGTGTTTTTAAATGTTGAGTTTGTTGAATTTGTTGGTGTTTTTCAATGTTGAGGTTGTTCTTGTTTTTCAATGTTGAGGTTGTTGTTGAATTTGTTGGTGTTTTTCAATGTTGAGGTTGTTGTTGTTCAATGTGGAGGTTGTTGTTGAATTTGTTGGTGTTTTTCAATGTCGAGGTTGTTGTTGAATTTGTTGGTATTTTTCAATGTTGAATTTGTTGTTGAATTTGTTGTTGTTTTTCAATGTTGAGGTTGTTGTTGTTTTTCAATGTTGAGGTTGTTGTTGAATTTGTTGGTGTTTTTCAATGTTGAAGGTTGTTGTTGAATTTGTTGGTATTTTCTCAATGTTGAGGTTGTTGTTGTTTTTCAATGTTGAGGTTGTTGTTGTATTTGTTGGTGTTTTTCAATGTTGAATTTGTTGGTGTTTTTCAATGTCGAGGTTGTTGTTGTATTTGTTGGTGTTTTTCAATGTTGAATTTGTTGGTGTGTTTCAATGTCGAGGTTGTTGTTGAATTTGTTGGAGTTTTTCAATCTCGAGGTTGTTGTTGAATTTGTTGCTGTTTTTCAATGTCGAGGTTGTTGTTGAATTTGTTGGTGTTTTTCAATGTTGAAGTTGGTGTTGAATTTGTTTGTGTTTTTCAATGTTGAGGTTGTTGTTGAATTTGTTGGTGTTTTTCAAAGTTGAGGTTGTTGTTGTTTTTAAATGTTGAGGTTGTTGTTGAATTTGTTGGTGTTTTTCAATTTTGAGGTTGTTGTTGTTTTTCAATGTTGAGGTTGTTGTTGAATTTGTTCGTGTTTTTCCATGTTGAGGTTGTTGTTGTTTTTCATAGTTGAGGTTGTTGTTGAATTTGTTGGTGTTTTTCAATGTTGAGGTTGTTGTTGTTCAATGTGGAGGTTGTTGTTGAATTTGTTGGTGTTTTTCAATGTCGAGGTTGTTGTTGAATTTGTTGGTATTTTTCAATGTTGAATTTGTTGTTGAATTTGTTGTTGTTTTTCAATGTTGAGGTTGTTGTTGTTTTTCAATGTTGAGGTTGTTGTTGAATTTGTTGGTGTTTTTCTATTTTGAAGTTGTTGTTGAATTTGTTGGTGTTTTTCAATGTTGAGGTTGTTGTTGTTTTTCAATGTTGAGTTCGTTGCTGAATTTGATGGTGTTTTTCAATGTCGAGGTTGTTGTTGAATTTGTTGGTGTTTTTCAATGTTGAAGTTGTTGTTGAATTTGTTGGTGTTTTTCAATGTTGTGGTTGTTGTTGTTTTTCAATGTTGAGGTTGTTGTTGAATTTGTTGGTGTTTTTCAATGTTGAGGTTGTTGTTGAATTTGTTGGTGTTTTTCATTGTTGAGGTTGTTGTTGTTTTTCAATGTTGAGGTTGTTGTTGAATTTGTTGGTGTTTTTCAATTTCGAGGTTGTTGTTGAATTTGTTGGTGTTTTTCAATTTGAAGTTGTTGTTGAATTTGTTGGTGTTTTTCAATGTTGAGGTTGTTGTTGTTTTTCAATGTTGAGGTTGTTGTTGAATTTGTTGGTGTTTTTCAATGTTGAAGGTTGTTGTTGAATTTGTTGGTATTTTCTCAATGTTGAGGTTGTTGTTGTTTTTCAATGTTGAGGTTTTTGTTGTATTTGTTGGTGTTTTTCAATGTTGAATTTGTTGGTGTTTTTCAATGTCGAGGTTGTTGTTGAATTTGTTGGAGTTTTTCAATGTCGAGGTTGTTGTTGAATTTGTTGCTGTTTTTCAATGTCGAGGTTGTTGTTGAATTTGTTGGTGTTTTTCAATGTTGAAGTTGTTGTTGAATTTGTTTGTGTTTTTCAATGTTGAGGTTGTTGTTGAATTTGTTGGTGTTTTTCAATATTGAGGTTGTTGTTGTTTTTAAATGTTGAGGTTGTTGTTGAATTTGTTGGTGTTTTTCAATTTTGAGGTTGTTGTTGTTTTTCAATGTTGAGGTTGTTGTTGAATTTGTTGGTGTTTTTCCATGTTGAGGTTGTTGTTGTTTTTCAAAGTTGAGGTTGTTGTTAAATTTGTTGGTGTTTTTCAATGTTGAGGTTGTTGTTGAATTTGTTGGTGTTATTCATTGTTGAGGTTGTTGTTGAATTTGTTGGTGTTTTTCAATGTTGAGGTTGTTGTTGTTTTTTAATGTTGAGGTTGTTGTTGAATTTGTTGGTGTTTTTCAATTTCGAGGTTGTTGTTGTTTTTCAATGTTGAGGTTGTTGTTGAATTTGTTGCTGTTTTTCAATTTCGAGGTTGTTGTTGAATTTGTTGGTGTTTTTCAATGTTGAAGTTGTTGTTGAATTTGTTGGTGTTATTCAATGTTGAGGTTGTTGTTGTTTTTCAATGTTGAGGTTGTTGTTGAATTTGTTGGTGTTTTTCAATGTTGAGGTTGTTGTTGAATTTGTTGGTGTTTTTCAATGTTGAGGTTGTTGTTGTTTTTCAATGTTGAGGTTGTTGTTGTATGTGTTGGTGTTTTTCAATGTTGAGGATGTTGTAGTTTTTCAATGTTGAAGTTGTTGTTGAATTTGTTGGTGTTTTTCAATGTCGAGGTTGTTGTTGAATTTGTTGGTGTTTTTCAATGTTGAAGTTGTTGTTGAATTTGTTGGTGTTTTTCAATGTTGAGGTTGTTGTTGAATTTGTTGGTGTTTTTAAATGTTGAGTTTGTTGAATTTCTTGGTGTTTTTCAATGTTGAGGTTGTTCTTGTTTTTCAATGTTGAGGTTGTTGTTGAATTTGTTGGTGTTTTTCAATGTTGAGGTTGTTGTTGTTCAATGTGGAGGTTGTTGTTGAATTTGTTGGTGTTTTTCAATGTCGAGGTTGTTGTTGAATTTGTTGGTATTTTTCAATGTTGAATTTGTTGTTGAATTTGTTGTTGTTTTTCAATGTTGAGGTTGTTGTTGTTTTTCAATGTTGAGGTTGTTGTTGAATTTGTTGGTGTTTTTCAATGTTGAAGGTTGTTCTTGAATTTGTTGGTATTTTCTCAATGTTGAGGTTGTTGTTGTTTTTCAATGTTGAGGTTGTTGTTGTATTTGTTGGTGTTTTTCAATGTTGAATTTGTTGGTGTTCTTCAATGTCGAGGTTGTTGTTGAATTTGTTGGAGTTTTTCAATGTCGAGGTTGTTGTTGAATTTGTTGCTGTTTTTCAATGTCGAGGTTGTTGTTGAATTTGTTGGTGTTTTTCAATGTTGAAGTTGTTGTTGAATTTGTTGGTGTTTTTCAATGTTGAGGTTGTTGTTGTTTTTAAATGTTGAGGTTGTTGTTGAATTTGTTGGTGTTTTTCAATTTTGAGGTTGTTGTTGTTTTTCAATGTTGAGGTTGTTGTGAATTTGTTAGTGTTTTTCATTGTTGAGGTTGTTCTTGAATTTGTTGGTGTTTTTCAATGTTGAGGTTGTTGTTGTTTTTTAATGTTGAGGTTGTTGTTGAATTTGTTGGGGTTTTTCAATGTTGAGGTTGTTGTTGTTTTTCAATGTTGAGGTTGTTGTTGAATTTGTTGCTGTTTTTCAATTTCGAGGTTGTTGTTGAATTTGTTGGTGTTTTTCAATGTTGAAGTTGTTGTTGAATTTGTTGGTGTTTTTCAATGTTGAGGTTGTTGTTGTTTTTCAATGTTGAGGTTGTTGTTGAATTTGTTGGTGTTTTTCAATGTGGGGGTTGTTGTTGAATTTGTTGGTGTTTTTCAATGTTGAGGTTGTTGTTGTTTTTCAATGTTGAGTTTGTTGTTTTATGTGTTGGTGTTTTTCAATGTTGAGGTTGTTGTAGTTTTTCAATGTTGAAGTTGTTGTTGAATTTGTTGGTGTTTTTCAATGTCGAGGTTGTTGTTGAATTTGTTGGTGTTTTTCAATGTTGAAGTTGTTGTTGAATTTGTTGGTGTTTTTCAGTGTTGAGGTTGTTGTTGAATTTGTTGGTGTTTTTCAATGTTGAGGTTGTTGTTGTTCAATGTGGAGGTTGTTGTTGAATTTGTTGTTGTTTTTCAATGTCGAGGTTGTTGTTGAATTTGTTGGTATTTTTCAATGTTGAATTTGTTGTTGAATTTGTTGTTGTTTTTCAATGTTGAGGTTGTTGTTGTTTTTCAATGTTGAGGTTGTTGTTGAATTTGTTGGTGTTTTTCTATTTTGAAGTTGTTGTTGAATTTGTTGGTGTTTTTCAATGTTGAGGTTGTTGTTGTTTTTCAATGTTGAGTTCGTTGTTGAATTTGATGGTGTTTTTCAATTTTTGAGGTTGTTGTTGAATTTGTTGGTGTTTTTCAATGTTGAAGTTGTTGTTGAATTTGTTGGTGTTTATCAATGTTGCGGTTGTTGTTGTTTTTCAATGTTGAGGTTGTTGTTGAATTTGTTGGTGTTTTTCAATGTTGAGGTTGTTGTTGTTTTTCAATGTTGAGGTTGTTGTTGAATTTGTTGGTGTTTTTAAATGTTGAGGTTATTGTTGAATTTGTTGGTGTTTTTCAATGTTGAGGTTGTTGTTGTTTTTCAATGTTGAGGTTGTTGTTGAATTTGTTGGTGTTTTTCATTGTTGAGGTTGTTGTTGTTTTTCAATGTTGAGGTTGTTGTTGAATTTGTTGGTGTTTTTCAATTTCGAGGTTGTTGTTGAATTTGTTGGTGTTTTTCAATTTTGAAGTTGTTGTTGAATTTGTTGGTGTTTTTCAATGTTGAGGTTGTGGTTGTTTTTCAATGTTGAGGTTGTTGTTGAATTTGTTGGTGTTTTTCAATGTTGAAGGTTGTTGTTGAATTTGTTGGTATTTTCTCAATGTTGAGGTTGTTGTTGTTTTTCAATGTTGAGGTTGTTGTTGTATTTGTTGGTGTTTTTCAATGTTGAATTTGTTGGTGTTTTTCAATGTCGAGGTTGTTGTTGAATGTGTTGGAGTTTTTCAATGTCGAGGTTGTTGTTGAATTTGTTGCTGTTTTTCAATGTCGAGGTTGTTGTTGAATTTGTTCGTGTTTTTCAATGTTGAAGTTGTTGTTGAATTTGTTTGTGTTTTTCAATGTTGAGGTTGTTGTTGAATTTGTTGGTGTTTTTCAATATTGAGGTTGTTGTTGTTTTTAAATGTTGAGGTTGTTGTTGAATTTGTTGGTGTTTTTCAATTTTGAGGTTGTTGTTGTTTTTCAATGTTGAGGTTGTTGTTGAATTTGTTGGTGTTTTTCCATGTTGAGGTTGTTGTTGTTTTTCAAAGTTGAGGTTGTTGTTAAATTTGTTGGTGTTTTTCAATGTTGAGGTTGTTGGTGAATTTGTTGGTGTTATTCATTGTTGAGGTTGTTGTTGAATTTGTTGGTGTTTTTCAATGTTGAGGTTGTTGTTGTTTTTTAATGTTGAGGTTGTTGTTGAATTTGTTGGTGTTTTTCAATGTTGAGGTTGTTGTTGTTTTTCAATGTTGAGGTTGTTGTTGAATTTGTTGCTGTTTTACAATTTCGAGGTTGTTGTTGAATTTGTTGGTGTTTTTCAATGTTGAAGTTGTTGTTGAATTTGTTGGTGTTATTCAATGTTGAGGTTGTTGTTGTTTTTCAATGTTGAGGTTGTTGTTGAATTTGTTGGTGTTTTTCAATGTTGAGGTTGTTGTTGAATTTGTTGGTGTTTTTAAATGTTGAGTTTGTTGAATTTGTTGGTGTTTTTCAATGTTGAGGTTGTTCTTGTTTTTCAATGTTGAGGTTGTTGTTGAATTTGTTGGTGTTTTTCAATGTTGAGGTTGTTGTTGTTCAATGTGGAGGTTGTTGTTGAATTTGTTGGTGTTTTTCAATGTCGAGGTTGTTGTTGAATTTGTTGGTATTTTTCAATGTTGAATTTGTTGTTGAATTTGTTGTTGTTTTTCAATGTTGAGGTTGTTGTTGTTTTTCAATGTTGAGGTTGTTGTTGAATTTGTTGGTGTTTTTCAATGTTGAAGGTTGTTGTTGAATTTGTTGGTATTTTCTCAATGTTGAGGTTGTTGTTGTTTTTCAATGTTGAGGTTGTTGTTGTATTTGTTGGTGTTTTTCAATGTTGAATTTGTTGGTGTTTTTCAATGTCGAGGTTGTTGTTGAATTTGTTGGAGTTTTTCAATCTCGAGGTTGTTGTTGAATTTGTTGCTGTTTTTCAATGTCGAGGTTGTTGTTGAATTTGTTGGTGTTTTTCAATGTTGAAGTTGGTGTTGAATTTGTTTGTGTTTTTCAATGTTGAGGTTGTTGTTGAATTTGTTGGTGTTTTTCAAAGTTGAGGTTGTTGTTGTTTTTAAATGTTGAGGTTGTTGTTGAATTTGTTGGTGTTTTTCAATTTTGAGGTTGTTGTTGTTTTTCAATGTTGAGGTTGTTGTTGAATTTGTTCGTGTTTTTCCATGTTGAGGTTGTTGTTGTTTTTCATAGTTGAGGTTGTTGTTGAATTTGTTGGTGTTTTTCAATGTTGAGGTTGTTGTTGTTCAATGTGGAGGTTGTTGTTGAATTTGTTGGTGTTTTTCAATGTCGAGGTTGTTGTTGTTTTTCAATGTTGAGGTTGTTGTTGAATTTGTTGGTGTTTTTCTATTTTGAAGTTGTTGTTAAATTTGTTGGTGTTTTTCAATGTTGAGGTTGTTGTTGTTTTTCAATGTTGAGTTCGTTGTTGAATTTGATGGTGTTTTTCAATGTCGAGGTTGTTGTTGAATTTGTTGGTGTTTTTCAATGTTGAAGTTGTTGTTGAATTTGTTGGTGTTTTTCAATGTTGTGGTTGCTGTTGTTTTTCAATGTTGAGGTTGTTGTTGAATTTGTTGGTGTTTTTCAATGTTGAGGTTGTTGTTGTTTTTCAATGTTGAGGTTGTTGTTGAATTTGTTGGTGTTTTTAAATGTTGAGGTTATTGTTGAATTTGTTGGTGTTTTTCAATGTTGAGGTTGTTGTTGTTTTTCAATGTTGAGGTTGTTGTTGAATTTGATGGTGTTTTTCAATTTCGAGGTTGTTATTCAAATTGTTGGTGTTTTTCAATTTTGAAGTTGTTGAATTTGTTGGTGTTTTTCAATGTTGAGGTTGTTGTTGCTTTTCAATGTTGAGGTTGTTGTTGAATTTGTTGGTGTTTTTCAATGTTGAGGTAGTTGTTGTTTTTCAATGTTGACGTTGTGGTTGTTTTTCAATGTTGAGGTTGTTGTTGAATTTGTTGGTGTTTTTCAATGTTGAAGGTTGTTGTTGAATTTGTTGGTGTTTTCTCAATGTTGAGGTTGTTGTTGCGTTTCAATGTTGAGGTTGTTGTTGTATTTGTTGGTGTTTTTCAATGTTGAGGTTGTTGTAGTTTTTCAATGTTGAGGTTGTTGTTGAATTTGTTGGTGTTTTTCAATGTCGAGTTTGTTGTTGAATTTGTTGGTGTTTTTCAATGTTGAGGTTGTTGTTGAATTTGTTTGTGTTTTTCAATGTTGAGGTTGTTGTTGAATTTGTTGGTGTTTTTCAAAGTTGAGGTTGTTGTTGTTTTTAAATGTTGAGGTTGTTGTTGAATTTGTTGGTGTTTTTCAATTTTGAGGTTGTTGTTGTTTTTCAATTTGAGGTTGTTGTTGAATTTGTTCGTGTTTTTCCATGTTGAGGTTGTTGTTGTTTTTCATAGTTGAGGTTGTTGTTGAATTTGTTGGTGTTTTTCAATGTTGAGGTTGTTGTTGTTCAATGTGGAGGTTGTTGTTGAATTTGTTGGTGTTTTTCAATGTCGAGGTTGTTGTTGAATTTGTTGGTATTTTTCAATGTTGAATTTGTTGTTGAATTTGTTGTTGCTTTTCAATGTTGAGGTTGTTGTTGTTTTTCAATGTTGAGGTTGTTGTTGAATTTGTTGGTGTTTTTCTATTTTGAAGTTGTTGTTGAATTTGTTGGTGTTTTTCAATGTTGAGGTTGTTGTTGTTTTTCAATGTTGAGTTCGTTGTTGAATTTGATGGTGTTTTTCAATGTCGAGGTTGTTGTTGAATTTGTTGGTGTTTTTCAATGTTGAAGTTGTTGTTGAATTTGTTGGTGTTTTTCAATGTTGTGGTTGTTGTTGTTTTTCAATGTTGAGGTTGTTGTTGAATTTGTTGGTGTTTTTCAATGTTGAGGTTGTTGTTGTTTTTCAATGTTGAGGTTGTTGTTGAATTTGTTGGTGTTTTTAAATGTTGAGGTTGTTGTTGAATTTGTTGGTGTTTTTCAATGTTGAGGTTGTTGTTGTTTTTCAATGTTGAGGTTGTTGTTGAATTTGTTGGTGTTTTTCAATTTCGAGGTTGTTATTCAAATTGTTGGTGTTTTTCAATTTTGAAGTTGTTGAATTTGTTGGTGTTTTTCAATGTTGAGGTTGTTGTTGCTTTTCAATGTTGAGGTTGTTGTTGAATTTGTTGGTGTTTTTCAATGTTGAGGTAGTTGTTGTTTTTCAATGTTGACGTTGTTGTTGTTTTTCAATGTTGAGGTTGTTGTTGAATTTGTTGCTGTTTTTCAATGTTGAAGGTTGTTGTTGAATTTGTTGGTGTTTTCTCAATGTTGAGGTTGTTGTTGCGTTTCAATGTTGAGGTTGTTGTTGTATTTGTTGGTGTTTTTCAATGTTGAGGTTGTTGTAGTTTTTCAATGTTGAGGTTGTTGTTGAATTTGTTGGTGTTTTTCAATGTCGAGTTTGTTGTTGAATTTGTTGGTGTTTTTCAATGTTGAGGTTGTTGTTGAATTTGTTTGTGTTTTTCAATGTTGAGGTTGTTGTTGAATTTGTTGGTGTTTTTCAATGTTGAGGTTGTTGTTGTTTTTAAATGTTGAGGTTGTTGTTGAATTTGTTGGTGTTTTTCAATTTTGAGGTTGTTGTTGTTTTTCAATGTTGAGGTTGTTGTTGAATTTGTTGTTGTTTTTCCATGTTGAGGTTGTTGTTGTTTTTCAAAGTTGAGGTTGTTGTTAAATTTGTTGGTGTTTTCCAAAGTTGAGGTTGTTGTTGAATTTGTTGGTGTTTTTCATTGTTGATGTTGTTGTTGAATTTGTTGGTGTTTTTAATGTTGAGGTTGTTGTTGAATTTGTTGGTGTTTTTCAATGTTGAGGTTGATGTTGTTTTTCAATGTTGAGGTCGTTGTTGAATTTGATGGTTTTTTTCAATGTCGAGGTTGTTGTTGAATTTGTTGGTGTTTTTCAATGTTGAAGTTGTTGTTGAATTTGTTGGTGTTTTTCAATGTTGTGGTTGTTGTTGTTTTTCAATGTTGAGGTTGTTGTTGAATTTGTTGGTGTTTTTCAATGTTGATGTTGTTGTTGTTTTTCAATGTTGAGGTTGTTGTTGAATTTGTAGGTGTTTTTAAATGTTGAGGTTATTGTTGAATTTGTTGGTGTTTTTCAATGTTGAGGTTGTTGTTGTTTTTCAATGTTGAGGTTGTTGTTGAATTTGTTGGTGTTTTTCAATTTCGAGGTTGTTGTTCAATTTGTTGGTGTTTTTCAATTTTGAAGTTGTTGAATTTGTTGGTGTTTTTCAATGTTGAGGTTGTTGTTGTTTTTCAATGTTGAGGTTGTTGTTGAATTTGTTGGTGTTTTCCAATGTTGAGGTTGTTGTTGTTTTTCAATGTTGAGGTTGTTGTTTTTCAGTGTTGAGGTTGTTGTTGTTTTTCAATGTTGAGGTTGTTGTTGAATTTGTTGGTGTTTTTCAATTTCGAGGTTGTTGTTGAATTTGTTGGTGTTTTTCAATTTTGAAGTTGTTGTTGAATTTGTTGGTGTTTTTCAATGTTGAAGGTTGTTGTTGAATTTGTTGGTATTTTCACAATGTTGAGTTTGTTGTTGTTTTGCAAGTTGAGGTTGTTGTTGTATTTGTTGGTGTTTTTCAATGTTGAGGTTGTTGTAGTTTTTCAATGTTGGGGTTGTTGTTGAATTTGTTGGTGTTTTTCAATGTCGAGGTTGTTGTTGAATTTGTTGGTGTTTTTCAATGTTGAAGTAGTTGTTGAATTTGTTGGTGTTTTTCAATGTTGAGGTTGTTGTTGAATTTGTTGGTGTTTTTCAATGTTGAGGTTGTTGTTGTTTTTAAATGTTGAGGTTGTTGTTGAATTTGTTGGTGTTTTTCAATTTTGAGGTTGTTGTTGTTTTTCAATGTTGAGGTTGTTGTTGAATTTGTTGGTGTTTTTCCATGTTGAGGTTGTTGTTGTTTTTCAAAGTTGAGGTTGTTGTTGAATTTGTTGGTGTTTTTCATTGTTGAGGTTGTTGTTGAATTTGTTGGTGTTTTTCAATGTTGAGGTTGTTGTTGTTTTTTAATGTTGAGGTTGTTGTTGAATTTGTTGGTGTTTTTCAATTTTGAGGTTGTTGGTGTTTTTCAATGTTGAGGTTGTTGTTGAATTTGTTGCTGTTTTTCATTTTCGAGGTTGTTGTTGAATTTGTTGGTGTTTTTCAATGTTGAAGTTGTTGTTGAATTTGTTGGTGTTTTTCAATGTTGAGGTTGTTGTTGTTTTTCAATGTTGAGGTTGTTGTTGAATTTGTTGGTGTTTTTCAAAGTTGAGGTTGTTGTTGAATTTGTTGGTGTTTTTCAATGTTGAGGTTGTTGTTGTTTTTCAATGTTGAAGTTGTTGTTGTATGTGTTGGTGTTTTTCAATGTTGAGGTTGTTGTAGTTTTTCAATGTTGAAGTTGTTTTTGAATTTGTTGGTGTTTTTCAATGTCGAGGTTGTTGTTGAATTTGTTGGTGTTTTTCAATGTTGAAGTTGTTGTTGAATTTGTTGGTGTTTTTCAATGTAGAGGTTGTTGTTGAATTTGTTGGTGTTTTTAAATGTTGAGGTTGTTGTTGAATTTGTTGGTGTTTTTCAATGTTGAGGTTGTTCTTGTTTTTCAATGTTGAGGTTGTTGTTGAATTTGTTGTTGTTTTTCAATGTTGAGGTTGTTGTTGTTCAATGTGGAGGTTGTTGTTGAATTTGTTGGTGTTTTTCAATGTCGAGGATGTTGTTGAATTTGTTGATATTTTTCAATGTTGAATTTGTTGTTGAATTTGTTGGTGTTTTTCAATGTTGAGGCTGTTGTTGAATTTGTTGATGTTTTTCAATGTTGAGGTTCTTGTTGAATTTGTTGGTGTTTTTCAATGTTGAGGTTGTTGTTGTTTTTAAATGTTGAGGTTGTTGTTGAATTTGTTGGTGTTTTTCAATTTTGAGGTTGCTGTTGTTTTTCAATGTTGAGGTTGCTGTTGAATTTGTTGGTGTTTTTCCATGTTGAGGTTGTTGTTGTTTTTCAAAGTTGAGGTTGTTGTTGAATTTGTTGGTGTTTTTCATTGTTGAGGTTGTTGTTGAATTTGTTGGTGTTTTTCAATGTTGAGGTTGTTGTTGTTTTTTAATGTTGAGGTTGATGTTGAATTTGTTGGTGATTTCAATGTTGAGGTTGTTGTTGTATTTCAATGTTGAGGTTGTTGTTGAATTTGTTGCTGTTTTTCAATTTCGAGGTTGTTCTTGAATTTGTTGGTGTTTTTCAATGTTGAAGTTGTTGTTGAATTTGTTGGTGTTTTTCAATGTTGAGGTTGTTGTTATTTTTCAATGTTGAGGTTGTTGTTGAACTTGTTGGTGTTTTTCAATGTTGAGGTTGTTGTTGAATTTGTTGGTGTTTTTCAATGTTGTGGTTGTTGTTGTTTTTCAATGTTGAGGTTGTTGTTGTATGTGTTGGTGTTTTTCAATGTTGAGGTTGTTGTAGTTTTTCAATGTTGAAGTTGTTGATGAATTTGTTGGTGTTTTTCAATGTCGAGGTTGTTGTTGAATTTGTTGGTGTTTTTCAATGTTGAAGTTGTTGTTGAATTTGTTGGTGTTTTTCAATGTAGAGGTTGTTGTTGAATTTGTTGGTGTTTTTAAATGTTGAGGTTGTTGTTGAATTTGTTGGTGTTTTTCAATGTTGAGGTTGTTCTTGTTTTTCAATGCTGAGGTTGTTGTTGAATTTGTTGGTGTTTTTCAATGTTGAGGTTGTTGTTGTTCAATGTGGAGGTTGTTGTTGAATTTGTTGGTGTTTTTCAATGTCGAGGTTGTTGTTGAATTTGTTGGTATTTTTCAATGTTGAATTTGTTGTTGAATTTGTTGGTGTTTTTCAATGTTGAGGTTGTTGTTGTTTTTCAATGTTGATGTTGTTGTTGAATTTGTTGGTGTTTTTAAATGTTGAGGTTGTTGTTGAATTTGTTGGTGTTTTTCAATGTTGAGGTTGTTGTTGTTTTTCAAAGTTGAGGTTGTTGTTAAATTTGTTGGTGTATTTCAAAGTTGAGGTTGTTGTTGAATTTGTTGGTGTTTTTCATTGTTGAGGTTGTTGTTGAATTTGTTGGTGTTTCTCAATGTTGAGGTTGTTGTTGAATTTGTTGGTGTTTTTAAATGTTGAGGTTGTTGTTGAATTTGTTGGTGTTTTTCAATGTTGAGGTTGTTCTTGTTTTTCAATGTTGAGGTTGTTGTTGAATTTGTTGGTGTTTTTCAATGTTGAGGTTGTTGTTGTTCAATGTGGAGGTTGTTGTTGAATTTGTTGGTGTTTTTCAATGTCGAGGTTGTTGTTGAATTTGTTGGTATTTTTCAATGTTGAATTTGTTGTTGAATTTGTTGGTGTTTTTCAATGTTGAGCTTGTTGTTGTTTTTCAATGTTGATGTTGTTGTTGAATTTGTTGGTGTTTTTCAATGTTGAGGTTGTTGTTGTTTTTCAAAGTTGAGGTTGTTGTTAAATTTGTTGGTGTTTTTCAAAGTTGAGGTTGTTGTTGAATTTGTTGGTGTTTTTCATTGTTGAGGTTGTTGTTGAATTTGTTGGTGTTTCTCAATGTTGAGGTTGTTGTTGAATTTGTTGGTGTTTTTCAATGTTGAGGTTGTTGTTGTTTTTCAATGTTGAGGTCGTTGTTGAATTTGATGGTTTTTTTCAATGTCGAGGTTGTTGTTGAATTTGTTGGTGTTTTTCAATGTTGAAGTTGTTGTTGAATTTGTTGGTGTTTATCAATGTTGAGGTTGTTGTTGTTTTTCAATGTTGAGGTTGTTGTTGAAGTTGTTGGTGTTTTTCAATGTTGAGGTTGTTGTTGTTTTTCAATGTTGAGGTTGTTGTTGAATTTGTTGGTGTTTTTCATTGTTGAGGTTGTTGTTGTTTTTCAATGTTGAGGTTGTTGTTGAATTTGTTGGTGTTTTTCAATTTCGAGGTTGTTGTTGAATTTGTTGGTGTTTTTCAATTTTGAAGTTGTTGTTGAATTTGTTGGTGTTTTTCAATGTTGAAGGTTGTTGTTGAATTTGTTGGTATTTTCTCAATGTTGAGTTTGTTGTTGTTTTTCAAGTTGAGGTTGTTGTAGTTTTTCAATGTTGGGGTTGTTGTTGAATTTGTTGGTGTTTTTCAATGTCGAGGTTGTTGTTGAATTTGTTGGTGTTTTTCAGTGTCGAGGTTGTTGTTGAATTTGTTGGTGTTTTTCAATGTCGAGGTTGTTGTTGAATTTGTTGGTGTTTTTCAATGTTGAAGTTGTTGTTGAATTTGTTGGTGTTTTTCAATGTTGAGGTTGTTGTTGAATTTGTTGGTGTTTTTCAATGTTGAGGTTGTTGTTGTTTTTAAATGTTGAGGTTGTTGTTGAATTTGTTGGTGTTTTTCAATTTTGAGGTTGTTGTTGTTTTTCAATGTTGAGGTTGTTGTTGAATTTGTTGGTGTTTTTCATTGTTGAGGTTGTTGTTGAATTTGTTGGTGTTTTTCAATGTTGAGGTTGTTGTTGTTTTTTAATGTTGAGGTTGTTGTTGAATTTGTTGGTGTTTTTCAATTTTGAGGTTGTTGTTGTTTTTCAATGTTGAGGTTGTTGTTGAATTTGTTGCTGTTTTTCATTTTCGAGGTTGTTGTTGAATTTGTTGGTGTTTTTCAATGTTGAAGTTGTTGTTGAATTTGTTGGTGTTTTTCAATGTTGAGGTTGTTGTTGTTTTTCAATGTTGAGGTTGTTGTTGAATTTGTTGGTGTTTTTCAATGTTGAGGTTGTTGTTGAATTTGTTGGTGTTTTTCAATGTTGAGGTTGTTGTTGTTTTTCAATGTTGAGGTTGTTGTTGTATGTGTTGGTGTTTTTCAATGTTGAGGTTGTTGTAGTTTTTCAATGTTGAAGTTGTTGTTGAATTTGTTGGTGTTTTTCAATGTCGAGGTTGTTGTTGAATTTGTTGGTGTTTTTCAATGTTGAAGTTGTTGTTGAATTTGTTGGTGTTTTTCAATTTCGAGGTTGTTGTTGAATTTGTTGGTGTTTTTAAATGTTGAGGTTGTTGTTGAATTTGTTGGTGTTTTTCAATGTTGAGGTTGTTCTTGTTTTTCAATGTTGAGGTTGTTGTTGAAATTGTTGTTGTTTTTCAATGTTGAGGTTGTTGTTGTTCAATGTGGAGGTTGTTGTTGAATTTGTTGGTGTTTTTCAATGTCGAGGTTGTTGTTGAATTTGTTGGTATTTTTCAATGTTGAATTTGTTGTTGAATTTGTTGGTGTTTTTCAATGTTGAGGTTGTTTTTGAATTTGTTGGTGTTTTTCAATGTTGAGGTTGTTGTTGTTTTTAAATGTTGAGGTTGTTGTTGAATTTGTTGGTGTTTTTCAATGTTGTGGTTGTTGTTGTTTTTCAATGTTGAGGTTGTTGTTGTATGTGTTGGTGTTTTTCAATGTTGAGGTTGTTGTAGTTTTTCAATGTTGAAGTTGTTGATGAATTTGTTGGTGTTTTTCAATGTCGAGGTTGTTGTTGAATTTGTTGGTGTTTTTCAATGTTGAAGTTGTTGTTGAATTTGTTGGTGTTTTTCAATGTAGAGGTTGTTGTTGAATTTGTTGGTGTTTTTAAATGTTGAGGTTGTTGTTGAATTTGTTGGTGTTTTTCAATGTTGAGGTTGTTCTTGTTTTTCAATGCTGAGGTTGTTGTTGAATTTGTTGGTGTTTTTCAATGTTGAGGTTGTTGTTGTTCAATGTGGAGGTTGTTGTTGAATTTGTTGGTGTTTTTCAATGTCGAGGTTGTTGTTGAATTTGTTGGTATTTTTCAATGTTGAATTTGTTGTTGAATTTGTTGGTGTTTTTCAATGTTGAGGTTGTTGTTGTTTTTCAATGTTGATGTTGTTGTTGAATTTGTTGGTGTTTTTAAATGTTGAGGTTGTTGTTGAATTTGTTGGTGTTTTTCAATGTTGAGGTTGTTGTTGTTTTTCAAAGTTGAGGTTGTTGTTAAATTTGTTGGTGTATTTCAAAGTTGAGGTTGTTGTTGAATTTGTTGGTGTTTTTCATTGTTGAGGTTGTTGTTGAATTTGTTGGTGTTTCTCAATGTTGAGGTTGTTGTTGAATTTGTTGGTGTTTTTAAATGTTGAGGTTGTTGTTGAATTTGTTGGTGTTTTTCAATGTTGAGGTTGTTCTTGTTTTTCAATGTTGAGGTTGTTGTTGAATTTGTTGGTGTTTTTCAATGTTGAGGTTGTTGTTGTTCAATGTGGAGGTTGTTGTTGAATTTGTTGGTGTTTTTCAATGTCGAGGTTGTTGTTGAATTTGTTGGTATTTTTCAATGTTGAATTTGTTGTTGAATTTGTTGGTGTTTTTCAATGTTGAGCTTGTTGTTGTTTTTCAATGTTGATGTTGTTGTTGAATTTGTTGGTGTTTTTCAATGTTGAGGTTGTTGTTGTTTTTCAAAGTTGAGGTTGTTGTTAAATTTGTTGGTGTTTTTCAAAGTTGAGGTTGTTGTTGAATTTGTTGGTGTTTTTCATTGTTGAGGTTGTTGTTGAATTTGTTGGTGTTTCTCAATGTTGAGGTTGTTGTTGAATTTGTTGGTGTTTTTCAATGTTGAGGTTGTTGTTGTTTTTCAATGTTGAGGTCGTTGTTGAATTTGATGGTTTTTTTCAATGTGGAGGTTGTTGTTGAATTTGTTGGTGTTTTTCAATGTTGAAGTTGTTGTTGAATTTGTTGGTGTTTATCAATGTTGAGGTTGTTGTTGTTTTTCAATGTTGAGGTTGTTGTTGAATTTGTTGGTGTTTTTCAATGTTGAGGTTGTTGTTGTTTTTCAATGTTGAGGTTGTTGTTGAATTTGTTGGTGTTTTTCATTGTTGAGGTTGTTGTTGTTTTTCAATGTTGAGGTTGTTGTTGAATTTGTTGGTGTTTTTCAATTTCGAGGTTGTTGTTGAATTTGTTGGTGTTTTTCAATTTTGAAGTTGTTGTTGAATTTGTTGGTGTTTTTCAATGTTGAAGGTTGTTGTTGAATTTGCTGGTATTTTCTCAATGTTGAGTTTGTTGTTGTTTTTCAAGTTGAGGTTGTTGTAGTTTTTCAATGTTGGGGTTGTTGTTGAATTTGTTGGTGTTTTTCAATGTCGAGGTTGTTGTTGAATTTGTTGGTGTTTTTCAGTGTCGAGGTTGTTGTTGAATTTGTTGGTGTTTTTCAATGTCGAGGTTGTTGTTGAATTTGTTGGTGTTTTTCAATGTTGAAGTTGTTGTTGAATTTGTTGGTGTTTTTCAGTGTTGAGGTTGTTGTTGAATTTGTTGGTGTTTTTCAATGTTGAGGTTGTTGTTGTTTTTAAATGTTGAGGTTGTTGTTGAATTTGTTGGTGTTTTTCAATTTTGAGGTTGTTGTTGTTTTTCAATGTTGAGGTTGTTGTTGAATTTGTAGGTGTTTTTCCATGTTGAGGTTGTTGTTGTTTTTCAAAGTTGAGGTTGTTGTTGAATTTGTTGGTGTTTTTCATTGTTGAGGTTGTTGTTGAATTTGTTGGTGTTTTTCAATGTTGAGGTTGTTGTTGTTTTTTAATGTTGAGGTTGTTGTTGAATTTGTTGGTGTTTTTCAATTTTGAGGTTGTTGTTGTTTTTCAATGTTGAGGTTGTTGTTGAATTTGTTGCTGTTTTTCATTTTCGAGGTTCTTGTTGAATTTGTTGGTGTTTTTCAATGTTGAAGTTGTTGTTGAATTTGTTGGTGTTTTTCAATGTTGAGGTTGTTGTTGTTTTTCAATGTTGAGGTTGTTGTTGAATTTGTTGGTGTTTTTCAATGTTGAGGTTGTTGTTGAATTTGTTGGTGTTTTTCAATGTTGAGGTTGTTGTTGTTTTTCAATGTTGAGGTTGTTGTTGTATGTGTTGGTGTTTTTCAATGTTGAGGTTGTTGTAGTTTTTCAATGTTGAAGTTGTTGTTGAATTTGTTGGTGTTTTTCAATGTCGAGGTTGTTGTTGAATTTGTTGGTGTTTTTCAATGTTGAAGTTGTTGTTGAATTTGTTGGTGTTTTTCAATTTCGAGGTTGTTGTTGAATTTGTTGGTGTTTTTAAATGTTGAGGTTGTTGTTGAATTTGTTGGTGTTTTTCAATGTTGAGGTTGTTCTTGTTTTTCAATGTTGAGGTTGTTGTTGAAATTGTTGTTGTTTTTCAATGTTGAGGTTGTTGTTGTTCAATGTGGAGGTTGTTGTTGAATTTGTTGGTGTTTTTCAATGTCGAGGTTGTTGTTGAATTTGTTGGTATTTTTCAATGTTGAATTTGTTGTTGAATTTGTTGGTGTTTTTCAATGTTGAGGTTGTTTTTGAATTTGTTGGTGTTTTTCAATGTTGAGGTTGTTGTTGAATTTGTTGGTGTTTTTCAATGTTGAGGTTGTTGTTGTTTTTAAATGTTGAGGTTGTTGTTGAATTTGTTGGTGTTTTTCAATTTTGAGGTTGTTGTTGTTTTTCAATGTTGAGGTTGTTGTTTTATTTGTTGGTGTTTTTCCATGTTGAGGTTGTTGTTGTTTTTCAAAGTTGAGGTTGTTGTTGAATTTGTTGGTGTTTTTCATTGTTGAGGTTGTTGTTGAATTTGTTGGTGTTTTTCAATGTTGAGGTTGTTGTTGTTTTTTAATGTTGAGGTTGATGTTGAATTTGTTGGTGTTTTTCAATGTTGAGGTTGTTGTTGTATTTCAATGTTGAGGTTGTTGTTGAATTTGTTGCTGTTTTTCATTTCCGAGGTTGTTCTTGAATTTGTTGGTGTTTTTCAATGTTGAAGTTGTTGTTGAATTTGTTGGTGTTTTTCAATGTTGAGGTTGTTGTTATTTTTCAATGTTGAGGTTGTTGTTGAACTTGTTGGTGTTTTTCAATGTTGAGGTTGTTGTTGAATTTGTTGGTGTTTTTCAATGTTGAGGTTGTTGTTGTTTTTCAATGTTGAGGTTGTTGTTGTATGTGTTGGTGTTTTTCAATGTTGAGGTTGTTGTAGTTTTTCAATGTTGAAGTTGTTGTTGAATTTGTTGGTGTTTTTCAATGTCGAGGTTGTTGTTGAATTTGTTGGTGTTTTTCAATGTTGAAGTTGTTGTTGAATTTGTTGGTGTTTTTCAATGTAGAGGTTGTTGTTGAATTTGTTGGTGTTTTTCAATGTTGAGGTTGTTATTGAATTTGTTGGTGTTTTTCAATGTTGAGGTTGTTCTTGTTTTTCAATGTTGAGGTTGTTGTTGAATTTGTTGGTGTTTTTCAATGTTGAGGTTGTTGTTGTTCAATGTGGAGGTTGTTGTTGAATTTGTTGGTGTTTTTCAATGTCGAGGTTGTTGTTGAATTTGTTGGTATTTTTCAATGTTGAATTTGTTGTTGAATTTGTTGGTGTTTTTCAATGTTGAGGTTGTTGTTGTTTTTCAATGTTGATGTTGTTGTTGAATTTGTTGGTGTTTTTCAATGTTGAGGTTGTTGTTGAATTTGTTGGTGTTTTTCAATGTTGAGGTTGTTGTTGTTTTTCAAAGTTGAGGTTGTTGTTAAATTTGTTGGTGTTTTTCAAAGTTGAGGTTGTTGTTGAATTTGTTGGTGTTTTTCATTGTTGAGGTTGTTGTTGAATTTGTTGGTGTTTTTCAATGTTGAGGTTGTTGTTGAATTTGTTGGTGTTTTTCAATGTTGAGGTTGTTGTTGTTTTTCAAAGTTGAGGTCGTTGTTGAATTTGATGGTTTTTTTCAATGTCGAGGTTGTTGTTGAATTTGTTGGTGTTTTTCAATGTTGAAGTAGTTGTTGAATTTGTTGGTGTTTTTCAATGTTGTGGTTGTTGTTGTTTTTCAATGTTGAGGTTGTTGTTGAATTTGTTGGTGTTTTTCAATGTTGAGGTTGTTGTTGTTTTTCAATGTTGAGGTTGTTGTTGAATTTGTTGGTGTTTTTAAATGTTGAGGTTATTGTTGAATTTGTTGGTGTTTTTCAATGTTGAGGTTGTTGTTGTTTTTCAATGTTGAGGTTGTTGTTGAATTTGTTGGTGTTTTTCAATTTCGAGGTTGTTGTTCAATTTGTTGGTGTTTTTCAATTTTGAAGTTGTTGAATTTGTTGGTGTTTTTCAATGTTGAGGTTGTTGTTGTTTTTCAATGTTGAGGTTGTTGTTGAATTTGTTGGTGTTTTCCAATGTTGAGGTTGTTGTTGTTTTTCAATGTTGAGGTTGTTGTTGTTTTTCAGTGTTGAGGTTGTTGTTGAATTTGTTGGTGTTTTTCAATGTTGAGGTTGTTGTTGTATTTCAATGTTGAGGTTGTTGTTGAATTTGTTGCTGTTTTTCATTTTCGAGGTTGTTGTTGAATTTGTTGGTGTTTTTCAATGTTGAAGTTGTTGTTGAATTTGTTGGTGTTTTTCAATGTTGAGGTTGTTGTTATTTTTCAATGTTGAGGTTGTTGTTGAACTTGTTGGTGTTTTTCAATGTTGAGGTTGTTGTTGAATTTGTTGGTGTTTTTCAATGTTGAGGTTGTTGTTGTTTTTCAATGTTGAGGTTGTTGTTGTATGTGTTGGTGTTTTTCAATGTTGAGGTTGTTGTAGTTTTTCAATGTTGAAGTTGTTGTTGAATTTGTTGGTGTTTTTCAATGTCGAGGTTGTTGTTGAATTTGTTGGTGTTTTTCAATGTTGAAGTTGTTGTTGAATTTGTTGGTGTTTTTCAATGTAGAGGTTGTTGTTGAATTTGTTGGTGTTTTTAAATGTTGAGGTTGTTGTTGAATTTGTTGGTGTTTTTCAATGTTGAGGTTGTT
The DNA here is from genome assembly GCA_026770705.1 of Isurus oxyrinchus. Taxonomy (NCBI): domain Eukaryota; kingdom Metazoa; phylum Chordata; class Chondrichthyes; order Lamniformes; family Lamnidae; genus Isurus; species Isurus oxyrinchus. Next base: position 706,920 of record JANJGN010000199.1, read on the forward strand.
GTTGTTCAATGTGGAGGTTGTTGTTGAATTTGTTGGTGTTTTTCAATGTCGAGGTTGTTGTTGAATTTGTTGGTATTTTTCAATGTTGAATTTGTTGTTGAATTTGTTGGTGTTTTTCAATGTTGAGGTTGTTGTTGTTTTTCAATGTTGATGTTGTTGTTGAATTTGTTGGTGTTTTTCAATGTTGAGGTTGTTGTTGAATTTGTTGGTGTTTTTCAATGTTGAGGTTGTTGTTGTTTTTCAAAGTTGAGGTTGTTGTTAAATTTGTTGGTGTTTTTCAAAGTTGAGGTTGTTGTTGAATTTGTTGGTGTTTTTCATTGTTGAGGTTGTTGTTGAATTTGTTGGTGTTTTTCAATGTTGAGGTTGTTGTTGAATTTGTTGGTGTTTTTCAATGTTGAGGTTGTTGTTGTTTTTCAATGTTGAGGTCGTTGTTGAATTTGATGGTTTTTTTCAATGTCGAGGTTGTTGTTGAATTTGTTGGTGTTTTTCAATGTTGAATTTGTTGTTGAATTTGTTGGTGTTTTTCAATGTTGTGGTTGTTGTTGTTTTTCAATGTTGAGGTTGTTGTTGAATTTGTTGGTGTTTTTCAATGTTGAGGTTGTTGTTGTTTTTCAATGTTGAGGTTGTTGTTGAATTTGTTGGTGTTTTTAAATGTTGAGGTTATTGTTGAATTTGTTGGTGTTTTTCAATGTTGAGGTTGTTGTTGTTTTTCAATGTTGAGGTTGTTGTTCAATTTGTTGGTGTTTTTCATATTTTGAAGTTGTTGAATTTGTTGGTGTTTTTCAATATTGAGGTTGTTGTTGTTTTTCAATGTTGAGGTTGTTGTTGAATTTGTTGGTGTTTTCCAATGTTGAGGTTGTTGTTGTTTTTCATTGTTGAGGTTGTTGTTGTTTTTCAGTGTTGAGGTTGTTGTTGAATTTGTTGGTGTTTTTCAATGTTGAAGGTTGTTGTTGAATTTGTTAGTGTTTTCTCAATGTTGAGGTTGTTGTTGCTTTTCAATGTTGAGGTTGTTGTTGTATTTGTTGGTGTTTTTCAATGTTGAGGTTGTTGTAGTTTTTCAATGTTGAGGTTGTTGTTGAATTTGTTGGTGTTTTTCAATGTCGAGTTTGTTGTTGAATTTGTTGGTGTTTTTCAATGTCGAAGTTGTTGTTGAATTTGTTTGTGTTTTTCAATGTTGAGGTTGTTGTTGAATTTGTTGGTGTTTTTCAATGTTGAGGTTGTTGTTGTTTTTAAATGTTGAGGTTGTTGTTGAATTTGTTGGTGTTTTTCAATGTTGAGGTTGTTGTTGTTTTTCAATGTTGAGGTTGTTGTTGAACTTGTTGGTGTTTTTCAATGTTGAGGTTGTTGTTGAATTTGTTGGTGTTTTTCAATGTTGAGGTTGTTGTTGTTTTTCAATGTTGAGGTTGTTGTTGTATGTGTTGGTGTTTTTCAATGTTGAGGTTGTTGTAGTTTTTCAATGTTGAAGTTGTTGTTGAATTTGTTGGTGTTTTTCAATGTCGAGGTTGTTGTTGAATTTGTTGGTGTTTTTCAATGTTGAAGTTGTTGTTGAATTTGTTGGTGTTTTTCAATGTAGAGGTTGTTGTTGAAAATGTTGGTGTTTTTAAATGTTGAGGTTGTTGTTGAATTTGTTGGTGTTTTTCAATGTTGAGGTTGTTCTTGTTTTTCAATGTTGAGGCTGTTGTTGAATTTGTTCGCGTTTTTCAATGTTGAGGTTGTTGTTGTTCAATGTGGAGGTTGTTGTTGAATTTGTTGGTGTTTTTCAATGTCGAGGTTGTTGTTGAATTTGTTGGTTTTTTTCAATGTTGAATTTGTTGTTGAATTTGTTGGTGTTTTTCAATGTTGAGGTTGTTGTTGTTTTTCAGTGTTGATGTTGTTGTTGAATTTGTTGGTGTTTTTCAATGTTGAGGTTGTTGTTGAATTTGTTGGTGTTTTTCAATGTTGAGGTTGTTGTTGTTTTTAAATGTTGAGGTTGTTGTTGAATTTGTTGGTGTTTTTCAATTTTGAGTTTGTTGTTGTTTTTCAACGTTGAGGTTGTTGTTGAATTTCTTGGTGTTTTTCCATGTTGAGGTTGTTGTTGTTTTTCAAAGTTGAGGCTGTTGTTAAATTTGTTGGTGTTTTTCAATGTTGAGGTTGTTGTTGAATTTGTTGGTGTTTTTCATTGTTGATGTTGTTGTTGAATTTGTTGGTGTTTTTCAATGTTGAGGTTGTTGTTGAATTTGTTGGTGTTTTTCAATGTTGAGGTTGTTGTTATTTTTCAATGTTGAGGTTGTTGTTGAACTTGTTGGTGTTTTTCAATGTTGAGGTTGTTGTTGAATTTGTTGGTGTTTTTCAATGTTGAGGTTGTTGTTGTTTTTCAATGTTGAGGTTGTTGTTGTATGTGTTGGTGTTTTTCAATGTGGAGGTTGTTATTGAATTTGTTGGTGTTTTTCAATGTTGAGGTTGTTCTTGTTTTTCAATGTTGAGGTTGTTGTTGAATTTGTTGGTGTTTTTCAATGTTGAGGTTGTTGTTATTTTTCAATGTTGAGGTTGTTGTTGAACTTGTTGGTGTTTTTCAATGTTGAGGTTGTTGTTGAATTTGTTGGTGTTTTTCAATGTTGAGGTTGTTGTTGTTTTTCAATGTTGAGGTTGTTGTTGTATGTGTTGGTGTTTTTCAATGTTGAGGTTGTTGTAGTTTTTCAATGTTGAAGTTGTTGTTGAATTTGTTGGTGTTTTTCAATGTCGAGGTTGTTGTTGAATTTGTTGGTGTTTTTCAATGTTGAAGTTGTTGTTGAATTTGTTGGTGTTTTTCAATGTAGAGGTTGTTGTTGAATTTGTTGGTGTTTTTCAATGTTGAGGTTGTTATTGAATTTGTTGGTGTTTTTCAATGTTGAGGTTGTTCTTGTTTTTCAATGTTGAGGTTGTTGTTGAATTTGTTGGTGTTTTTCAATGTTGAGGTTGTTGTTGTTCAATGTGGAGGTTGTTGTTGAATTTGTTGGTGTTTTTCAATGTCGAGGTTGTTGTTGAATTTGTTGGTATTTTTCAATGTTGAATTTGTTGTTGAATTTGTTGGTGTGTTTCAATGTTGAGGTTGTTGTTGTTTTTCAATGTTGATGTTGTTGTTGAATTTGTTGGTGTTTTTCAATGTTGAGGTTGTTGTTGAATTTGTTGGTGTTTTTCAATGTTGAGGTTGTTGTTGTTTTTCAAAGTTGAGGTTGTTGTTAAATTTGTTGGTGTTTTTCAAAGTTGAGGTTGTTGTTGAATTTGTTGGTGTTTTTCATTGTTGAGGTTGTTGTTGAATTTGTTGGTGTTTTTCAATGTTGAGGTTGTTGTTGAATTTGTTGGTGTTTTTCAATGTTGAGGTTGTTGTTGTTTTTCAAAGTTGAGGTCGTTGTTGAATTTGATGGTTTTTTTCAATGTCGAGGTTGTTGTTGAATTTGTTGGTGTTTTTCAATGTTGAAGTTGTTGTTGAATTTGTTGGTGTTTTTCAATGTTGTGGTTGTTGTTGTTTTTCAATGTTGAGGTTGTTGTTGAATTTGTTGGTGTTTTTCAATGTTGAGGTTGTTGTTGTTTTTCAATGTTGAGGTTGTTGTTGAATTTGTTGGTGTTTTTAAATGTTGAGGTTATTGTTGAATTTGTTGGTGTTTTTCAATGTTGAGGTTGTTGTTGTTTTTCAATGTTGAGGTTGTTGTTGAATTTGTTGGTGTTTTTCAATTTCGAGGTTGTTGTTCAATTTGTTGGTGTTTTTCAATTTTGAAGTTGTTGAATTTGTTGGTGTTTTTCAATGTTGAGGTTGTTGTTGTTTTTCAATGTTGAGGTTGTTGTTGAATTTGTTGGTGTTTTCCAATGTTGAGGTTGTTGTTGTTTTTCAGTGTTGAGGTTGTTGTTGAATTTGTTGGTGTTTTTCAATGTTGAGGTTGTTGTTGTATTTCAATGTTGAGGTTGTTGTTGAATTTGTTGCTGTTTTTCATTTTCGAGGTTGTTGTTGAATTTGTTGGTGTTTTTCAATGTTGAAGTTGTTGTTGAATTTGTTGGTGTTTTTCAATGTTGAGGTTGTTGTTATTTTTCAATGTTGAGGTTGTTGTTGAACTTGTTGGTGTTTTTCAATGTTGAGGTTGTTGTTGAATTTGTTGGTGTTTTTCAATGTTGAGGTTGTTGTTGTTTTTCAATGTTGAGGTTGTTGTTGTATGTGTTGGTGTTTTTCAATGTTGAGGTTGTTGTAGTTTTTCAATGTTGAAGTTGTTGTTGAATTTGTTGGTGTTTTTCAATGTCGAGGTTGTTGTTGAATTTGTTGGTGTTTTTCAATGTTGAAGTTGTTGTTGAATTTGTTGGTGTTTTTCAATGTAGAGGTTGTTGTTGAATTTGTTGGTGTTTTTAAATGTTGAGGTTGTTGTTGAATTTGTTGGTGTTTTTCAATGTTGAGGTTGTTGTTGTTCAATGTGGAGGTTGTTGTTGAATTTGTTGGTGTTTTTCAATGTCGAGGTTGTTGTTGAATTTGTTGGTATTTTTCAATGTTGAATTTGTTGTTGAATTTGTTGGTGTTTTTCAATGTTGAGGTTGTTGTTGTTTTTCAATGTTGATGTTGTTGTTGAATTTGTTGGTGTTTTTCAATGTTGAGGTTGTTGTTGAATTTGTTGGTGTTTTTCAATGTTGAGGTTGTTGTTGTTTTTCAAAGTTGAGGTTGTTGTTAAATTTGTTGGTGTTTTTCAAAGTTGAGGTTGTTGTTGAATTTGTTGGTGTTTTTCATTGTTGAGGTTGTTGTTGAATTTGTTGGTGTTTTTCAATGTTGAGGTTGTTGTTGAATTTGTTGGTGTTTTTCAATGTTGAGGTTGTTGTTGTTTTTCAATGTTGAGGTCGTTGTTGAATTTGATGGTTTTTTTCAATGTCGAGGTTGTTGTTGAATTTGTTGGTGTTTTTCAATGTTGAATTTGTTGTTGAATTTGTTGGTGTTTTTCAATGTTGTGGTTGTTGTTGTTTTTCAATGTTGAGGTTGTTGTTGAATTTGTTGGTGTTTTTCAATGTTGAGGTTGTTGTTGTTTTTCAATGTTGAGGTTGTTGTTGAATTTGTTGGTGTTTTTAAATGTTGAGGTTATTGTTGAATTTGTTGGTGTTTTTCAATGTTGAGGTTGTTGTTGTTTTTCAATGTTGAGGTTGTTGTTCAATTTGTTGGTGTTTTTCATATTTTGAAGTTGTTGAATTTGTTGGTGTTTTTCAATATTGAGGTTGTTGTTGTTTTTCAATGTTGAGGTTGTTGTTGAATTTGTTGGTGTTTTCCAATGTTGAGGTTGTTGTTGTTTTTCATTGTTGAGGTTGTTGTTGTTTTTCAGTGTTGAGGTTGTTGTTGAATTTGTTGGTGTTTTTCAATGTTGAAGGTTGTTGTTGAATTTGTTAGTGTTTTCTCAATGTTGAGGTTGTTGTTGCTTTTCAATGTTGAGGTTGTTGTTGTATTTGTTGGTGTTTTTCAATGTTGAGGTTGTTGTAGTTTTTCAATGTTGAGGTTGTTGTTGAATTTGTTGGTGTTTTTCAATGTCGAGTTTGTTGTTGAATTTGTTGGTGTTTTTCAATGTCGAAGTTGTTGTTGAATTTGTTTGTGTTTTTCAATGTTGAGGTTGTTGTTGAATTTGTTGGTGTTTTTCAATGTTGAGGTTGTTGTTGTTTTTAAATGTTGAGGTTGTTGTTGAATTTGTTGGTGTTTTTCAATGTTGAGGTTGTTGTTGTTTTTCAATGTTGAGGTTGTTGTTGAACTTGTTGGTGTTTTTCAATGTTGAGGTTGTTGTTGAATTTGTTGGTGTTTTTCAATGTTGAGGTTGTTGTTGTTTTTCAATGTTGAGGTTGTTGTTGTATGTGTTGGTGTTTTTCAATGTTGAGGTTGTTGTAGTTTTTCAATGTTGAAGTTGTTGTTGAATTTGTTGGTGTTTTTCAATGTCGAGGTTGTTGTTGAATTTGTTGGTGTTTTTCAATGTTGAAGTTGTTGTTGAATTTGTTGGTGTTTTTCAATGTAGAGGTTGTTGTTGAAAATGTTGGTGTTTTTAAATGTTGAGGTTGTTGTTGAATTTGTTGGTGTTTTTCAATGTTGAGGTTGTTCTTGTTTTTCAATGTTGAGGCTGTTGTTGAATTTGTTCGCGTTTTTCAATGTTGAGGTTGTTGTTGTTCAATGTGGAGGTTGTTGTTGAATTTGTTGGTGTTTTTCAATGTCGAGGTTGTTGTTGAATTTGTTGGTTTTTTTCAATGTTGAATTTGTTGTTGAATTTGTTGGTGTTTTTCAATGTTGAGGTTGTTGTTGTTTTTCAGTGTTGATGTTGTTGTTGAATTTGTTGGTGTTTTTCAATGTTGAGGTTGTTGTTGAATTTGTTGGTGTTTTTCAATGTTGAGGTTGTTGTTGTTTTTAAATGTTGAGGTTGTTGTTGAATTTGTTGGTGTTTTTCAATTTTGAGTTTGTTGTTGTTTTTCAACGTTGAGGTTGTTGTTGAATTTCTTGGTGTTTTTCCATGTTGAGGTTGTTGTTGTTTTTCAAAGTTGAGGCTGTTGTTAAATTTGTTGGTGTTTTTCAATGTTGAGGTTGTTGTTGAATTTGTTGGTGTTTTTCATTGTTGATGTTGTTGTTGAATTTGTTGGTGTTTTTCAATGTTGAGGTTGTTGTTGAATTTGTTGGTGTTTTTCAATGTTGAGGTTGTTGTTATTTTTCAATGTTGAGGTTGTTGTTGAACTTGTTGGTGTTTTTCAATGTTGAGGTTGTTGTTGAATTTGTTGGTGTTTTTCAATGTTGAGGTTGTTGTTGTTTTTCAATGTTGAGGTTGTTGTTGTATGTGTTGGTGTTTTTCAATGTGGAGGTTGTTATTGAATTTGTTGGTGTTTTTCAATGTTGAGGTTGTTCTTGTTTTTCAATGTTGAGGTTGTTGTTGAATTTGTTGGTGTTTTTCAATGTTGAGGTTGTTGTTATTTTTCAATGTTGAGGTTGTTGTTGAACTTGTTGGTGTTTTTCAATGTTGAGGTTGTTGTTGAATTTGTTGGTGTTTTTCAATGTTGAGGTTGTTGTTGTTTTTCAATGTTGAGGTTGTTGTTGTATGTGTTGGTGTTTTTCAATGTTGAGGTTGTTGTAGTTTTTCAATGTTGAAGTTGTTGTTGAATTTGTTGGTGTTTTTCAATGTCGAGGTTGTTGTTGAATTTGTTGGTGTTTTTCAATGTTGAAGTTGTTGTTGAATTTGTTGGTGTTTTTCAATGTAGAGGTTGTTGTTGAATTTGTTGGTGTTTTTCAATGTTGAGGTTGTTATTGAATTTGTTGGTGTTTTTCAATGTTGAGGTTGTTCTTGTTTTTCAATGTTGAGGTTGTTGTTGAATTTGTTGGTGTTTTTCAATGTTGAGGTTGTTGTTGTTCAATGTGGAGGTTGTTGTTGAATTTGTTGGTGTTTTTCAATGTCGAGGTTGTTGTTGAATTTGTTGGTATTTTTCAATGTTGAATTTGTTGTTGAATTTGTTGGTGTGTTTCAATGTTGAGGTTGTTGTTGTTTTTCAATGTTGATGTTGTTGTTGAATTTGTTGGTGTTTTTCAATGTTGAGGTTGTTGTTGAATTTGTTGGTGTTTTTCAATGTTGAGGTTGTTGTTGTTTTTCAAAGTTGAGGTTGTTGTTAAATTTGTTGGTGTTTTTCAAAGTTGAGGTTGTTGTTGAATTTGTTGGTGTTTTTCATTGTTGAGGTTGTTGTTGAATTTGTTGGTGTTTTTCAATGTTGAGGTTGTTGTTGAATTTGTTGGTGTTTTTCAATGTTGAGGTTGTTGTTGTTTTTCAAAGTTGAGGTCGTTGTTGAATTTGATGGTTTTTTTCAATGTCGAGGTTGTTGTTGAATTTGTTGGTGTTTTTCAATGTTGAAGTTGTTGTTGAATTTGTTGGTGTTTTTCAATGTTGTGGTTGTTGTTGTTTTTCAATGTTGAGGTTGTTGTTGAATTTGTTGGTGTTTTTCAATGTTGAGGTTGTTGTTGTTTTTCAATGTTGAGGTTGTTGTTGAATTTGTTGGTGTTTTTAAATGTTGAGGTTATTGTTGAATTTGTTGGTGTTTTTCAATGTTGAGGTTGTTGTTGTTTTTCAATGTTGAGGTTGTTGTTGAATTTGTTGGTGTTTTTCAATTTCGAGGTTGTTGTTCAATTTGTTGGTGTTTTTCAATTTTGAAGTTGTTGAATTTGTTGGTGTTTTTCAATGTTGAGGTTGTTGTTGTTTTTCAATGTTGAGGTTGTTGTTGAATTTGTTGGTGTTTTCCAATGTTGAGGTTGTTGTTGTTTTTCAGTGTTGAGGTTGTTGTTGAATTTGTTGGTGTTTTTCAATGTTGAGGTTGTTGTTGTATTTCAATGTTGAGGTTGTTGTTGAATTTGTTGCTGTTTTTCATTTTCGAGGTTGTTGTTGAATTTGTTGGTGTTTTTCAATGTTGAAGTTGTTGTTGAATTTGTTGGTGTTTTTCAATGTTGAGGTTGTTGTTATTTTTCAATGTTGAGGTTGTTGTTGAACTTGTTGGTGTTTTTCAATGTTGAGGTTGTTGTTGAATTTGTTGGTGTTTTTCAATGTTGAGGTTGTTGTTGTTTTTCAATGTTGAGGTTGTTGTTGTATGTGTTGGTGTTTTTCAATGTTGAGGTTGTTGTAGTTTTTCAATGTTGAAGTTGTTGTTGAATTTGTTGGTGTTTTTCAATGTCGAGGTTGTTGTTGAATTTGTTGGTGTTTTTCAATGTTGAAGTTGTTGTTGAATTTGTTGGTGTTTTTCAATGTAGAGGTTGTTGTTGAATTTGTTGGTGTTTTTAAATGTTGAGGTTGTTGTTGAATTTGTTGGTGTTTTTCAATGTTGAGGTTGTTGTTGTTCAATGTGGAGGTTGTTGTTGAATTTGTTGGTGTTTTTCAATGTCGAGGTTGTTGTTGAATTTGTTGGTATTTTTCAATGTTGAATTTGTTGTTGAATTTGTTGGTGTTTTTCAATGTTGAGGTTGTTGTTGTTTTTCAATGTTGATGTTGTTGTTGAATTTGTTGGTGTTTTTCAATGTTGAGGTTGTTGTTGAATTTGTTGGTGTTTTTCAATGTTGAGGTTGTTGTTGTTTTTCAAAGTTGAGGTTGTTGTTAAATTTGTTGGTGTTTTTCAAAGTTGAGGTTGTTGTTGAATTTGTTGGTGTTTTTCATTGTTGAGGTTGTTGTTGAATTTGTTGGTGTTTTTCAATGTTGAGGTTGTTGTTGAATTTGTTGGTGTTTTTCAATGTTGAGGTTGTTGTTGTTTTTCAATGTTGAGGTCGTTGTTGAATTTGATGGTTTTTTTCAATGTCGAGGTTGTTGTTGAATTTGTTGGTGTTTTTCAATGTTGAATTTGTTGTTGAATTTGTTGGTGTTTTTCAATGTTGTGGTTGTTGTTGTTTTTCAATGTTGAGGTTGTTGTTGAATTTGTTGGTGTTTTTCAATGTTGAGGTTGTTGTTGTTTTTCAATGTTGAGGTTGTTGTTGAATTTGTTGGTGTTTTTAAATGTTGAGGTTATTGTTGAATTTGTTGGTGTTTTTCAATGTTGAGGTTGTTGTTGTTTTTCAATGTTGAGGTTGTTGTTCAATTTGTTGGTGTTTTTCATATTTTGAAGTTGTTGAATTTGTTGGTGTTTTTCAATATTGAGGTTGTTGTTGTTTTTCAATGTTGAGGTTGTTGTTGAATTTGTTGGTGTTTTCCAATGTTGAGGTTGTTGTTGTTTTTCAATGTTGAGGTTGTTGTTGTTTTTCAGTGTTGAGGTTGTTGTTGAATTTGTTGGTGTTTTTCAATGTTGAAGGTTGTTGTTGAATTTGTTAGTGTTTTCTCAATGTTGAGGTTGTTGTTGCTTTTCAATGTTGAGGTTGTTGTTGTATTTGTTGGTGTTTTTCAATGTTGAGGTTGTTGTAGTTTTTCAATGTTGAGGTTGTTGTTGAATTTGTTGGTGTTTTTCAATGTCGAGTTTGTTGTTGAATTTGTTGGTGTTTTTCAATGTCGAAGTTGTTGTTGAATTTGTTTGTGTTTTTCAATGTTGAGGTTGTTGTTGAATTTGTTGGTGTTTTTCAATGTTGAGGTTGTTGTTGTTTTTAAATGTTGAGGTTGTTGTTGAATTTGTTGGTGTTTTTCAATGTTGAGGTTGTTGTTGTTTTTCAATGTTGAGGTTGTTGTTGAACTTGTTGGTGTTTTTCAATGTTGAGGTTGTTGTTGAATTTGTTGGTGTTTTTCAATGTTGAGGTTGTTGTTGTTTTTCAATGTTGAGGTTGTTGTTGTATGTGTTGGTGTTTTTCAATGTTGAGGTTGTTGTAGTTTTTCAATGTTGAAGTTGTTGTTGAATTTGTTGGTGTTTTTCAATGTCGAGGTTGTTGTTGAATTTGTTGGTGTTTTTCAATGTTGAAGTTGTTGTTGAATTTGTTGGTGTTTTTCAATGTAGAGGTTGTTGTTGAAAATGTTGGTGTTTTTAAATGTTGAGGTTGTTGTTGAATTTGTTGGTGTTTTTCAATGTTGAGGTTGTTCTTGTTTTTCAATGTTGAGGCTGTTGTTGAATTTGTTCGCGTTTTTCAATGTTGAGGTTGTTGTTGTTCAATGTGGAGGTTGTTGTTGAATTTGTTGGTGTTTTTCAATGTCGAGGTTGTTGTTGAATTTGTTGGTTTTTTTCAATGTTGAATTTGTTGTTGAATTTGTTGGTGTTTTTCAATGTTGAGGTTGTTGTTGTTTTTCAGTGTTGATGTTGTTGTTGAATTTGTTGGTGTTTTTCAATGTTGAGGTTGTTGTTGAATTTGTTGGTGTTTTTCAATGTTGAGGTTGTTGTTGTTTTTAAATGTTGAGGTTGTTGTTGAATTTGTTGGTGTTTTTCAATTTTGAGTTTGTTGTTGTTTTTCAACGTTGAGGTTGTTGTTGAATTTCTTGGTGTTTTTCCATGTTGAGGTTGTTGTTGTTTTTCAAAGTTGAGGCTGTTGTTAAATTTGTTGGTGTTTTTCAAAGTTGAGGTTGTTGTTGAATTTGTTGGTGTTTTTCATTGTTGATGTTGTTGTTGAATTTGTTGGTGTTTTTCAATGTTGAGGTTGTTGTTGAATTTGTTGGTGTTTTTCAATGTTGAGGTTCTTGTTATTTTTCAATGTTGAGGTTGTTGTTGAACTTGTTGGTGTTTTTCAATGTTGAGGTTGTTGTTGAATTTGTTGGTGTTTTTCAATGTTGAGGTTGTTGTTGTTTTTCAATGTTGAGGTTGTTGTTGTATGTGTTGGTGTTTTTCAATGTTGAGGTTGTTGTAGTTTTTCAATGTTGAAGTTGTTGTTGAATTTGTTGGTGTTTTTCAATGTCGAGGTTGTTGTTGAATTTGTTGGTGTTTTTCAATGTTGAAGTTGTTGTTGAATTTGTTGGTGTTTTTCAATGTAGAGGTTGTTGTTGAATTTGTTGGTGTTTTTAAATGTTGAGGTTGTTGTTGAATTTGTTGGTGTTTTTCAATGTTGAGGTTGTTCTTGTTTTTCAATGTTGAGGCTGTTGTTGAATTTGTTGGCGTTTTTCAATTTTGAGGTTGTTGTTGTTCAATGTGGAGGTTGTTGTTGAATTTGTTGGTGTTTTTCAATGTCGAGGTTGTTGTTGAATTTGTTGGTATTTTTCAATGTTGAATTTGTTGTTGAATTTGTTGGTGTTTTTCAATGTTGAGGTTGTTGTTGTTTTTCAATGTTGATGTTGTTGTTGAATTTGTTGGTGTTTTTCAATGTTGAGGTCGTTGTTGAATTTGTTGGTGTTTTTCAATGTTGAGGTTGTTGTTGTTTTTCAAAGTTGAGGTTGTTGTTAAATTTGTTGGTGTTTTTCAAAGTTGAGGTTGTTGTTGAATTTGTTGGTGTTTTTCATTGTTGAGGTTGTTGTTGAATTTGTTGGTGTTTTTCAATGTTGCGGTTGTTGTTGAATTTGGTGGTGTTTTTCAATGTTGAGGTTGTTGTTGTTTTTCAATGTTGAGGTCGTTGTTGAATTTGATGGTTTTTTTCAATGTCGAGGTTGTTGTTGAATTTGTTGGTGTTTTTCAATGTTGAAGTTGTTGTTGAATTTGTTGGTGTTTTTCAATGTTGTGGTTGTTGTTGTTTTTCAATGTTGAGGTTGTTGTTGAATTTGTTGGTGTTTTTCAATGTTGAGGTTGTTGTTGTTTTTCAATGTTGAGGTTGTTGTTGAATTTGTTGGTGTTTTTAAATGTTGAGGTTATTGTTGAATTTGTTGGTGTTTTTCAATGTTGAGGTTGTTGTTGTTTTTCAATGTTGAGGTTGTTGTTGAATTTGTTGGTGTTTTTCAATTTCGAGGTTGTTGTTCAATTTGTTGGTGTTTTTCAATTTTGAAGTTGTTGAATTTGTTGGTGTTTTTCAATGTTGAGGTTGTTGTTGTTTTTCAATGTTGAGGTTGTTGTTGAATTTGTTGGTGTTTTCCAATGTTGAGGTTGTTGTTGTTTTTCAATGTTGAGGTTGTTGTTGTTTTTCAGTGTTGAGGTTGTTGTTGAATTTGTTGGTGTTTTTCAATGTTGAAGGTTGTTGTTGAATTTGTTAGTGTTTTCTCAATGTTGAGGTTGTTGTTGCTTTTCAATGTTGAGGTTGTTGTTGTATTTGTTGGTGTTTTTCAATGTTGAGGTTGTTGTAGTTTTTCAATGTTGAGGTTGTTGTTGAATTTGTTGGTGTTTTTCAATTTTGAGGTTGTTGTTGTTTTTCAATGTCGAGTTTTTTGTTGAATTTGTTGGTGTTTTTCAATGTTGAAGTTGTTGTTGAATTTGTTTGTGTTTTTCAATGTTGAGGTTGTTGTTGAATTTGTTGGTGTTTTTCAATGTTGAGGTTGTTGTTGTTTTTAAATGTTGAGGTTGTTGTTGAATTTGTTGGTGTTTTTCAATTTTGAGGTTGTTGTTGTTTTTCAATGTCGAGTTTTTTGTTGAATTTGTTGGTGTTTTTCAATGTTGAAGTTGTTGTTGAATTTGTTTGTGTTTTTCAATGTTGAGGTTGTTGTTGAATTTGTTGGTGTTTTTCAATGTTGAGGTTGTTGTTGTTTTTAAATGTTGAGGTTGTTGTTGAATTTGTTGGTGTTTTTCAATTTTGAGGTTGTTGTTGTTTTTCAATGTTGAGGTTGTTGTTGAATTTCTTGGTGTTTTTCCATGTTGAGGTTGTTGTTGTTTTTCAAAGTTGAGGCTGTTGTTAAATTTGATGGTGTTTTTCAAAGTTGAGGTTGTTGTTGAATTTGTTGGTGTTTTTCATTGTTGATGTTGTTGTTGAATTTGTTGGTGTTTTTCAATGTTGAGGTTGATGTTGAATTTGTTGGTGTTTTTCAATGTTGAGCTTGTTGTTGTTTTTCAATGTTGAGGTCGTTGTTGAATTTGATGGTTTTTTTCAATGTGGAGGTTGTTGTTGAATTTGTTGGTGTTTTTCAATGTTGAAGTTGTTGTTGAATTTGTTGGTGTTTATCAATGTTGAGGTTGTTGTTGATTTTCAATGTTGAGGCTGTTGTTGAATTTGTTGGTGTTTTTCAATGTTGAGGTTGTTGTTGTTTTTCAATGTTGAGTTTGTTGTTGAATTTGTTGGTGGTTTTCATTGTTGAGGTTGTTGTTGTTTTTCAATGTTGAGGTTGTTGTTGAATTTGTTGGTGTTTTTCAATTTTGAAGTTGTTGTTGAATTTGTTGGTGTTTTTCAATGTTGAGGTTGTTGTTGTTTTTCAATGTTGAGGTTGTTGTTGAATTTGTTGGTATTTTTCAATGTTGAAGGTTGTTGTTGAATTTGTTGGTATTTTCTCAATGTTGAGTTTGTTGTTGTTTTTCAATGTTGAGGTTGTTGTTGTATTTGTTGGTGTTTTTCAATGTTGAGGTTGTTGTAGTTTTTCAATGTTGGGGTTGTTGTTGAATTTGTTGGTGTTTTTCAATGTCGAGGTTGTTGTTGAATTTGTTGGTGTTTTTCAATGTCGAGGTTGTTGTTGAATTTGTTGGTGTTTTTCAATGTCGAGGTTGTTGTTGAATTTGTTGGTGTTTTTCAATGTTGAAGTTGTTGTTGAAATTGTTGGTGTTTTTCAATGTTGAGGTTGTTGTTGAATTTGTTGGTGTTTTTCAATGTTGAGATTGTTGTTGTTTTTAAATGTTGAGGTTGTTGTTGAATTTGTTGGTGTTTTTCAATTTTGAGGTTGTTGTTGTTCAATGTGGAGGTTGTTGTTGAATTTGTTGGTGTTTTTCAATGTCGAGGTTGTTGTTGAATTTGTTGGTTTTTTTCAATGTTGAATTTGTTGTTGAATTTGTTGGTGTTTTTCAATGTTGAGGTTGTTGTTGTTTTTCAGTGTTGATGTTGTTGTTGAATTTGTTGGTGTTTTTCAATGTTGAGGTTGTTGTTGAATTTGTTGGTGTTTTTCAATGTTGAGGTTGTTGTTGTTTTTAAATGTTGAGGTTGTTGTTGAATTTGTTGGTGTTTTTCAATTTTGAGTTTGTTGTTGTTTTTCAACGTTGAGGTTGTTGTTGAATTTCTTGGTGTTTTTCCATGTTGAGGTTGTTGTTGTTTTTCAAAGTTGAGGCTGTTGTTAAATTTGTTGGTGTTTTTCAAAGTTGAGGTTGTTGTTGAATTTGTTGGTGTTTTTCATTGTTGATGTTGTTGTTGAATTTGTTGGTGTTTTTCAATGTTGAGGTTGTTGTTGAATTTGTTGGTGTTTTTCAATGTTGAGGTTGTTGTTATTTTTCAATGTTGAGGTTGTTGTTGAACTTGTTGGTGTTTTTCAATGTTGAGGTTGTTGTTGAATTTGTTGGTGTTTTTCAATGTTGAGGTTGTTGTTGTTTTTCAATGTTGAGGTTGTTGTTGTATGTGTTGGTGTTTTTCAATGTTGAGGTTGTTGTAGTTTTTCAATGTTGAAGTTGTTGTTGAATTTTTTGGTGTTTTTCAATGTCGAGGTTGTTGTTGAATTTGTTGGTGTTTTTCAATGTTGAAGTTGTTGTTGAATTTGTTGGTGTTTTTCAGTGTAGAGGTTGTTGTTGAATTTGTTGGTGTTTTTAAATGTTGAGGTTGTTGTTGAATTTGTTGGTGTTTTTCAATGTTGAGGTTGTTCTTGTTTTTCAATGTTGAGGCTGTTGTTGAATTTGTTGGCGTTTTTCAATTTTGAGGTTGTTGTTGTTCAATGTGGAGGTTGTTGTTGAATTTGTTGGTGTTTTTCAATGTCGAGGTTGTTGTTGAATTTGTTGGTATTTTTCAATGTTGAATTTGTTGTTGAATTTGTTGGTGTTTTTCAATGTTGAGGTTGTTGTTGTTTTTCAATGTTGATGTTGTTGTTGAATTTGTTGGTGTTTTTCAATGTTGAGGTCGTTGTTGAATTTGTTGGTGTTTTTCAATGTTGAGGTTGTTGTTGTTTTTCAAAGTTGAGGTTGTTGTTAAATTTGTTGGTGTTTTTCAAAGTTGAGGTTGTTGTTGAATTTGTTGGTGTTTTTCATTGTTGAGGTTGTTGTTGAATTTGTTGGTGTTTTTCAATGTTGCGGTTGTTGTTGAATTTGGTGGTGTTTTTCAATGTTGAGGTTGTTGTTGTATTTCAATGTTGAGGTCGTTGTTGAATTTGATGGTTTTTTTCAATGTCGAGGTTGTTGTTGAATTTGTTGGTGTTTTTCAATGTTGAAGTTGTTGTTGAATTTGTTGGTGTTTTTCAATGTTGTGGTTGTTGTTGTTTTTCAATGTTGAGGTTGTTGTTGAATTTGTTGGTGTTTTTCAATGTTGAGGTTGTTGTTGTTTTTCAATGTTGAGGTTGTTGTTGAATTTGTTGGTGTTTTTAAATGTTGAGGTTATTGTTGAATTTGTTGGTGTTTTTCAATGTTGAGGTTGTTGTTGTTTTTCAATGTTGAGGTTGTTGTTGAATTTGTTGGTGTTTTTCAATGTTGAGGTTGTTGTTGTTTTTCAATGTTGAGGTTGTTGTTGAATTTGTTGGTGTTTTCCAATGTTGAGGTTGTTGTTGTTTTTCAATGTTGAAGTTGTTGTTGTTTTTCAGTGTTGAGGTTGTTGTTGAATTTGTTGGTGTTTTTCAATGTTGAAGGTTGTTGTTGAATTTGTTAGTGTTTTCTCAATGTTGAGGTTGTTGTTGCTTTTCAATGTTGAGGTTGTTGTTGTATTTGTTGGTGTTTTTCAATGTTGAGGTTGTTGTAGTTTTTCAATGTTGAGGTTGTTGTTGAATTTGTTGGTGTTTTTCAATGTCGAGTTTTTTGTTGAATTTGTTGGTGTTTTTCAATGTTGAAGTTGTTGTTGAATTTGTTTGTGTTTTTCAATGTTGAGGTTGTTGTTGAATTTGTTGGTGTTTTTCAATGTTGAGGTTGTTGTTGTTTTTAAATGTTGAGGTTGTTGTTGAATTTGTTGGTGTTTTTCAATTTTGAGGTTGTTGTTGTTTTTCAATGTTGAGGTTGTTGTTGAATTTCTTGGTGTTTTTCCATGTTGAGGTTGTTGTTGTTTTTCAAAGTTGAGGCTGTTGTTAAATTTGATGGTGTTTTTCAAAGTTGAGGTTGTTGTTGAATTTGTTGGTGTTTTTCATTGTTGATGTTGTTGTTGAATTTGTTGGTGTTTTTCAATGTTGAGGTTGATGTTGAATTTGTTGGTGTTTTTCAATGTTGAGCTTGTTGTTGTTTTTCAATGTTGAGGTCGTTGTTGAATTTGATGGTTTTTTTCAATGTGGAGGTTGTTGTTGAATTTGTTGGTGTTTTTCAATGTTGAAGTTGTTGTTGAATTTGTTGGTGTTTATCAATGTTGAGGTTGTTGTTGATTTTCAATGTTGAGGCTGTTGTTGAATTTGTTGGTGTTTTTCAATGTTGAGGTTGTTGTTGTTTTTCAATGTTGAGGTTGTTGTTGAACTTGTTGGTGTTTTTCAATGTTGAGGTTGTTGTTGAATTTGTTGGTGTTTTTCAATGTTGAGGTTGTTGTTGTTTTTCAATGTTGAGGTTGTTGTTGTATGTGTTGGTGTTTTTCAATGTTGAGGTTGTTGTAGTTTTTCAATGTTGAAGTTGTTGTTGAATTTGTTGGTGTTTTTCAATGTCGAGGTTGTTGTTGAATTTGTTGGTGTTTTTCAATGTTGAAGTTGTTGTTGAATTTGTTGGTGTTTTTCAATTTCGAGGTTGTTGTTGAATTTGTTGGTGTTTTTAAATGTTGAGGTTGTTGTTGAATTTGTTGGTGTTTTTCAATGTTGAGGTTGTTCTTGTTTTTCAATGTTGAGGTTGTTGTTGAAATTGTTGTTGTTTTTCAATGTTGAGGTTGTTGTTGTTCAATGTGGAGGTTGTTGTTGAATTTGTTGGTGTTTTTCAATGTCGAGGTTGTTGTTGAATTTGTTGGTATTTTTCAATGTTGAATTTGTTGTTGAATTTGTTGGTGTTTTTCAATGTTGAGGTTGTTTTTGAATTTGTTGGTGTTTTTCAATGTTGAGGTTGTTGTTGAATTTGTTGGTGTTTTTCAATGTTGAGGTTGTTGTTGTTTTTAAATGTTGAGGTTGTTGTTGAATTTGTTGGTGTTTTTCAATTTTGAGGTTGTTGTTGTTTTTCAATGTTGAGGTTGTTGTTTTATTTGTTGGTGTTTTTCCATGTTGAGGTTGTTGTTGTTTTTCAAAGTTGAGGTTGTTGTTGAATTTGTTGGTGTTTTTCATTGTTGAGGTTGTTGTTGAATTTGTTGGTGTTTTTCAATGTTGAGGTTGTTGTTGTTTTTTAATGTTGAGGTTGATGTTGAATTTGTTGGTGTTTTTCAATGTTGAGGTTGTTGTTGTATTTCAATGTTGAGGTTGTTGTTGAATTTGTTGCTGTTTTTCATTTCCGAGGTTGTTCTTGAATTTGTTGGTGTTTTTCAATGTTGAAGTTGTTGTTGAATTTGTTGGTGTTTTTCAATGTTGAGGTTGTTGTTATTTTTCAATGTTGAGGTTGTTGTTGAACTTGTTGGTGTTTTTCAATGTTGAGGTTGTTGTTGAATTTGTTGGTGTTTTTCAATGTTGAGGTTGTTGTTGTTTTTCAATGTTGAGGTTGTTGTTGTATGTGTTGGTGTTTTTCAATGTTGAGGTTGTTGTAGTTTTTCAATGTTGAAGTTGTTGTTGAATTTGTTGGTGTTTTTCAATGTCGAGGTTGTTGTTGAATTTGTTGGTGTTTTTCAATGTTGAAGTTGTTGTTGAATTTGTTGGTGTTTTTCAATGTAGAGGTTGTTGTTGAATTTGTTGGTGTTTTTCAATGTTGAGGTTGTTATTGAATTTGTTGGTGTTTTTCAATGTTGAGGTTGTTCTTGTTTTTCAATGTTGAGGTTGTTGTTGAATTTGTTGGTGTTTTTCAATGTTGAGGTTGTTGTTGTTCAATGTGGAGGTTGTTGTTGAATTTGTTGGTGTTTTTCAATGTCGAGGTTGTTGTTGAATTTGTTGGTATTTTTCAATGTTGAATTTGTTGTTGAATTTGTTGGTGTTTTTCAATGTTGAGGTTGTTGTTGTTTTTCAATGTTGATGTTGTTGTTGAATTTGTTGGTGTTTTTCAATGTTGAGGTTGTTGTTGAATTTGTTGGTGTTTTTCAATGTTGAGGTTGTTGTTGTTTTTCAAAGTTGAGGTTGTTGTTAAATTTGTTGGTGTTTTTCAAAGTTGAGGTTGTTGTTGAATTTGTTGGTGTTTTTCATTGTTGAGGTTGTTGTTGAATTTGTTGGTGTTTTTCAATGTTGAGGTTGTTGTTGAATTTGTTGGTGTTTTTCAATGTTGAGGTTGTTGTTGTTTTTCAAAGTTGAGGTCGTTGTTGAATTTGATGGTTTTTTTCAATGTCGAGGTTGTTGTTGAATTTGTTGGTGTTTTTCAATGTTGAAGTAGTTGTTGAATTTGTTGGTGTTTTTCAATGTTGTGGTTGTTGTTGTTTTTCAATGTTGAGGTTGTTGTTGAATTTGTTGGTGTTTTTCAATGTTGAGGTTGTTGTTGTTTTTCAATGTTGAGGTTGTTGTTGAATTTGTTGGTGTTTTTAAATGTTGAGGTTATTGTTGAATTTGTTGGTGTTTTTCAATGTTGAGGTTGTTGTTGTTTTTCAATGTTGAGGTTGTTGTTGAATTTGTTGGTGTTTTTCAATTTCGAGGTTGTTGTTCAATTTGTTGGTGTTTTTCAATTTTGAAGTTGTTGAATTTGTTGGTGTTTTTCAATGTTGAGGTTGTTGTTGTTTTTCAATGTTGAGGTTGTTGTTGAATTTGTTGGTGTTTTCCAATGTTGAGGTTGTTGTTGTTTTTCAATGTTGAGGTTGTTGTTGTTTTTCAGTGTTGAGGTTGTTGTTGAATTTGTTGGTGTTTTTCAATGTTGAGGTTGTTGTTGTATTTCAATGTTGAGGTTGTTGTTGAATTTGTTGCTGTTTTTCATTTTCGAGGTTGTTGTTGAATTTGTTGGTGTTTTTCAATGTTGAAGTTGTTGTTGAATTTGTTGGTGTTTTTCAATGTTGAGGTTGTTGTTATTTTTCAATGTTGAGGTTGTTGTTGAACTTGTTGGTGTTTTTCAATGTTGAGGTTGTTGTTGAATTTGTTGGTGTTTTTCAATGTTGAGGTTGTTGTTGTTTTTCAATGTTGAGGTTGTTGTTGTATGTGTTGGTGTTTTTCAATGTTGAGGTTGTTGTAGTTTTTCAATGTTGAAGTTGTTGTTGAATTTGTTGGTGTTTTTCAATGTCGAGGTTGTTGTTGAATTTGTTGGTGTTTTTCAATGTTGAAGTTGTTGTTGAATTTGTTGGTGTTTTTCAATGTAGAGGTTGTTGTTGAATTTGTTGGTGTTTTTAAATGTTGAGGTTGTTGTTGAATTTGTTGGTGTTTTTCAATGTTGAGGTTGTTGTTGTTCAATGTGGAGGTTGTTGTTGAATTTGTTGGTGTTTTTCAATGTCGAGGTTGTTGTTGAATTTGTTGGTATTTTTCAATGTTGAATTTGTTGTTGAATTTGTTGGTGTTTTTCAATGTTGAGGTTGTTGTTGTTTTTCAATGTTGATGTTGTTGTTGAATTTGTTGGTGTTTTTCAATGTTGAGGTTGTTGTTGAATTTGTTGGTGTTTTTCAATGTTGAGGTTGTTGTTGTTTTTCAAAGTTGAGGTTGTTGTTAAATTTGTTGGTGTTTTTCAAAGTTGAGGTTGTTGTTGAATTTGTTGGTGTTTTTCATTGTTGAGGTTGTTGTTGAATTTGTTGGTGTTTTTCAATGTTGAGGTTGTTGTTGAATTTGTTGGTGTTTTTCAATGTTGAGGTTGTTGTTGTTTTTCAATGTTGAGGTCGTTGTTGAATTTGATGGTTTTTTTCAATGTCGAGGTTGTTGTTGAATTTGTTGGTGTTTTTCAATGTTGAATTTGTTGTTGAATTTGTTGGTGTTTTTCAATGTTGTGGTTGTTGTTGTTTTTCAATGTTGAGGTTGTTGTTGAATTTGTTGGTGTTTTTCAATGTTGAGGTTGTTGTTGTTTTTC
Organism: Isurus oxyrinchus; assembly: GCA_026770705.1. Classification (NCBI taxonomy): domain Eukaryota; kingdom Metazoa; phylum Chordata; class Chondrichthyes; order Lamniformes; family Lamnidae; genus Isurus; species Isurus oxyrinchus. The sequence continues at coordinate 727,260 of JANJGN010000199.1, forward strand.
AATGTTGAGGTTGTTGTTGAATTTGTTGGTGTTTTTAAATGTTGAGGTTATTGTTGAATTTGTTGGTGTTTTTCAATGTCGAGTTTGTTGTTGAATTTGTTGGTGTTTTTCAATGTCGAGTTTGTTGTTGAATTTGTTGGTGTTTTTCAATGTCGAAGTTGTTGTTGAATTTGTTTGTGTTTTTCAATGTTGAGGTTGTTGTTGAATTTGTTGGTGTTTTTCAATGTTGAGGTTGTTGTAGTTTTTCAATGTTGAGGTTGTTGTTGAATTTGTTGGTGTTTTTCAATGTCGAGTTTGTTGTTGAATTTGTTGGTGTTTTTCAATGTCGAAGTTGTTGTTGAATTTGTTTGTGTTTTTCAATGTTGAGGTTATTGTTGAATTTGTTGGTGTTTTTCAATGTTGAGGTTGTTGTTGTTTTTCAATGTTGAGGTTGTTGTTCAATTTGTTGGTGTTTTTCATATTTTGAAGTTGTTGAATTTGTTGGTGTTTTTCAATATTGAGGTTGTTGTTGTTTTTCAATGTTGAGGTTGTTGTTGAATTTGTTGGTGTTTTCCAATGTTGAGGTTGTTGTTGTTTTTCAATGTTGAGGTTGTTGTTGTTTTTCAGTGTTGAGGTTGTTGTTGAATTTGTTGGTGTTTTTCAATGTTGAAGGTTGTTGTTGAATTTGTTAGTGTTTTCTCAATGTTGAGGTTGTTGTTGCTTTTCAATGTTGAGGTTGTTGTTGTATTTGTTGGTGTTTTTCAATGTTGAGGTTGTTGTAGTTTTTCAATGTTGAGGTTGTTGTTGAATTTGTTGGTGTTTTTCAATGTCGAGTTTGTTGTTGAATTTGTTGGTGTTTTTCAATGTCGAAGTTGTTGTTGAATTTGTTTGTGTTTTTCAATGTTGAGGTTGTTGTTGAATTTGTTGGTGTTTTTCAATGTTGAGGTTGTTGTTGTTTTTAAATGTTGAGGTTGTTGTTGAATTTGTTGGTGTTTTTCAATGTTGAGGTTGTTGTTGTTTTTCAATGTTGAGGTTGTTGTTGAACTTGTTGGTGTTTTTCAATGTTGAGGTTGTTGTTGAATTTGTTGGTGTTTTTCAATGTTGAGGTTGTTGTTGTTTTTCAATGTTGAGGTTGTTGTTGTATGTGTTGGTGTTTTTCAATGTTGAGGTTGTTGTAGTTTTTCAATGTTGAAGTTGTTGTTGAATTTGTTGGTGTTTTTCAATGTCGAGGTTGTTGTTGAATTTGTTGGTGTTTTTCAATGTTGAAGTTGTTGTTGAATTTGTTGGTGTTTTTCAATGTAGAGGTTGTTGTTGAAAATGTTGGTGTTTTTAAATGTTGAGGTTGTTGTTGAATTTGTTGGTGTTTTTCAATGTTGAGGTTGTTCTTGTTTTTCAATGTTGAGGCTGTTGTTGAATTTGTTCGCGTTTTTCAATGTTGAGGTTGTTGTTGTTCAATGTGGAGGTTGTTGTTGAATTTGTTGGTGTTTTTCAATGTCGAGGTTGTTGTTGAATTTGTTGGTTTTTTTCAATGTTGAATTTGTTGTTGAATTTGTTGGTGTTTTTCAATGTTGAGGTTGTTGTTGTTTTTCAGTGTTGATGTTGTTGTTGAATTTGTTGGTGTTTTTCAATGTTGAGGTTGTTGTTGAATTTGTTGGTGTTTTTCAATGTTGAGGTTGTTGTTGTTTTTAAATGTTGAGGTTGTTGTTGAATTTGTTGGTGTTTTTCAATTTTGAGTTTGTTGTTGTTTTTCAACGTTGAGGTTGTTGTTGAATTTCTTGGTGTTTTTCCATGTTGAGGTTGTTGTTGTTTTTCAAAGTTGAGGCTGTTGTTAAATTTGTTGGTGTTTTTCAATGTTGAGGTTGTTGTTGAATTTGTTGGTGTTTTTCATTGTTGATGTTGTTGTTGAATTTGTTGGTGTTTTTCAATGTTGAGGTTGTTGTTGAATTTGTTGGTGTTTTTCAATGTTGAGGTTGTTGTTATTTTTCAATGTTGAGGTTGTTGTTGAACTTGTTGGTGTTTTTCAATGTTGAGGTTGTTGTTGAATTTGTTGGTGTTTTTCAATGTTGAGGTTGTTGTTGTTTTTCAATGTTGAGGTTGTTGTTGTATGTGTTGGTGTTTTTCAATGTGGAGGTTGTTATTGAATTTGTTGGTGTTTTTCAATGTTGAGGTTGTTCTTGTTTTTCAATGTTGAGGTTGTTGTTGAATTTGTTGGTGTTTTTCAATGTTGAGGTTGTTGTTATTTTTCAATGTTGAGGTTGTTGTTGAACTTGTTGGTGTTTTTCAATGTTGAGGTTGTTGTTGAATTTGTTGGTGTTTTTCAATGTTGAGGTTGTTGTTGTTTTTCAATGTTGAGGTTGTTGTTGTATGTGTTGGTGTTTTTCAATGTTGAGGTTGTTGTAGTTTTTCAATGTTGAAGTTGTTGTTGAATTTGTTGGTGTTTTTCAATGTCGAGGTTGTTGTTGAATTTGTTGGTGTTTTTCAATGTTGAAGTTGTTGTTGAATTTGTTGGTGTTTTTCAATGTAGAGGTTGTTGTTGAATTTGTTGGTGTTTTTCAATGTTGAGGTTGTTATTGAATTTGTTGGTGTTTTTCAATGTTGAGGTTGTTCTTGTTTTTCAATGTTGAGGTTGTTGTTGAATTTGTTGGTGTTTTTCAATGTTGAGGTTGTTGTTGTTCAATGTGGAGGTTGTTGTTGAATTTGTTGGTGTTTTTCAATGTCGAGGTTGTTGTTGAATTTGTTGGTATTTTTCAATGTTGAATTTGTTGTTGAATTTGTTGGTGTGTTTCAATGTTGAGGTTGTTGTTGTTTTTCAATGTTGATGTTGTTGTTGAATTTGTTGGTGTTTTTCAATGTTGAGGTTGTTGTTGAATTTGTTGGTGTTTTTCAATGTTGAGGTTGTTGTTGTTTTTCAAAGTTGAGGTTGTTGTTAAATTTGTTGGTGTTTTTCAAAGTTGAGGTTGTTGTTGAATTTGTTGGTGTTTTTCATTGTTGAGGTTGTTGTTGAATTTGTTGGTGTTTTTCAATGTTGAGGTTGTTGTTGAATTTGTTGGCGTTTTTCAATGTTGAGGTTGTTGTTGTTTTTCAAAGTTGAGGTCGTTGTTGAATTTGATGGTTTTTTTCAATGTCGAGGTTGTTGTTGAATTTGTTGGTGTTTTTCAATGTTGAAGTTGTTGTTGAATTTGTTGGTGTTTTTCAATGTTGTGGTTGTTGTTGTTTTTCAATGTTGAGGTTGTTGTTGAATTTGTTGGTGTTTTTCAATGTTGAGGTTGTTGTTGTTTTTCAATGTTGAGGTTGTTGTTGAATTTGTTGGTGTTTTTAAATGTTGAGGTTATTGTTGAATTTGTTGGTGTTTTTCAATGTTGAGGTTGTTGTTGTTTTTCAATGTTGAGGTTGTTGTTGAATTTGTTGGTGTTTTTCAATTTCGAGGTTGTTGTTCAATTTGTTGGTGTTTTTCAATTTTGAAGTTGTTGAATTTGTTGGTGTTTTTCAATGTTGAGGTTGTTGTTGTTTTTCAATGTTGAGGTTGTTGTTGAATTTGTTGGTGTTTTCCAATGTTGAGGTTGTTGTTGTTTTTCAGTGTTGAGGTTGTTGTTGAATTTGTTGGTGTTTTTCAATGTTGAGGTTGTTGTTGTATTTCAATGTTGAGGTTGTTGTTGAATTTGTTGCTGTTTTTCATTTTCGAGGTTGTTGTTGAATTTGTTGGTGTTTTTCAATGTTGAAGTTGTTGTTGAATTTGTTGGTGTTTTTCAATGTTGAGGTTGTTGTTATTTTTCAATGTTGAGGTTGTTGTTGAACTTGTTGGTGTTTTTCAATGTTGAGGTTGTTGTTGAATTTGTTGGTGTTTTTCAATGTTGAGGTTGTTGTTGTTTTTCAATGTTGAGGTTGTTGTTGTATGTATTGGTGTTTTTCAATGTTGAGGTTGTTGTAGTTTTTCAATGTTGAAGTTGTTGTTGAATTTGTTGGTGTTTTTCAATGTCGAGGTTGTTGTTGAATTTGTTGGTGTTTTTCAATGTTGAAGTTGTTGTTGAATTTGTTGGTGTTTTTCAATGTAGAGGTTGTTGTTGAATTTGTTGGTGTTTTTAAATGTTGAGGTTGTTGTTGAATTTGTTGGTGTTTTTCAATGTTGAGGTTGTTGTTGTTCAATGTGGAGGTTGTTGTTGAATTTGTTGGTGTTTTTCAATGTCGAGGTTGTTGTTGAATTTGTTGGTATTTTTCAATGTTGAATTTGTTGTTGAATTTGTTGGTGTTTTTCAATGTTGAGGTTGTTGTTGTTTTTCAATGTTGATGTTGTTGTTGAATTTGTTGGTGTTTTTCAATGTTGAGGTTGTTGTTGAATTTGTTGGTGTTTTTCAATGTTGAGGTTGTTGTTGTTTTTCAAAGTTGAGGTTGTTGTTAAATTTGTTGGTGTTTTTCAAAGTTGAGGTTGTTGTTGAATTTGTTGGTGTTTTTCATTGTTGAGGTTGTTGTTGAATTTGTTGGTGTTTTTCAATGTTGAGGTTGTTGTTGAATTTGTTGGTGTTTTTCAATGTTGAGGTTGTTGTTGTTTTTCAATGTTGAGGTCGTTGTTGAATTTGATGGTTTTTTTCAATGTCGAGGTTGTTGTTGAATTTGTTGGTGTTTTTCAATGTTGAATTTGTTGTTGAATTTGTTGGTGTTTTTCAATGTTGTGGTTGTTGTTGTTTTTCAATGTTGAGGTTGTTGTTGAATTTGTTGGTGTTTTTCAATGTTGAGGTTGTTGTTGTTTTTCAATGTTGAGGTTGTTGTTGAATTTGTTGGTGTTTTTAAATGTTGAGGTTATTGTTGAATTTGTTGGTGTTTTTCAATGTTGAGGTTGTTGTTGTTTTTCAATGTTGAGGTTGTTGTTCAATTTGTTGGTGTTTTTCATATTTTGAAGTTGTTGAATTTGTTGGTGTTTTTCAATATTGAGGTTGTTGTTGTTTTTCAATGTTGAGGTTGTTGTTGAATTTGTTGGTGTTTTCCAATGTTGAGGTTGTTGTTGTTTTTCAATGTTGAGGTTGTTGTTGTTTTTCAGTGTTGAGGTTGTTGTTGAATTTGTTGGTGTTTTTCAATGTTGAAGGTTGTTGTTGAATTTGTTAGTGTTTTCTCAATGTTGAGGTTGTTGTTGCTTTTCAATGTTGAGGTTGTTGTTGTATTTGTTGGTGTTTTTCAATGTTGAGGTTGTTGTAGTTTTTCAATGTTGAGGTTGTTGTTGAATTTGTTGGTGTTTTTCAATGTCGAGTTTGTTGTTGAATTTGTTGGTGTTTTTCAATGTCGAAGTTGTTGTTGAATTTGTTTGTGTTTTTCAATGTTGAGGTTGTTGTTGAATTTGTTGGTGTTTTTCAATGTTGAGGTTGTTGTTGTTTTTAAATGTTGAGGTTGTTGTTGAATTTGTTGGTGTTTTTCAATGTTGAGGTTGTTGTTGTTTTTCAATGTTGAGGTTGTTGTTGAACTTGTTGGTGTTTTTCAATGTTGAGGTTGTTGTTGAATTTGTTGGTGTTTTTCAATGTTGAGGTTGTTGTTGTTTTTCAATGTTGAGGTTGTTGTTGTATGTGTTGGTGTTTTTCAATGTTGAGGTTGTTGTAGTTTTTCAATGTTGAAGTTGTTGTTGAATTTGTTGGTGTTTTTCAATGTCGAGGTTGTTGTTGAATTTGTTGGTGTTTTTCAATGTTGAAGTTGTTGTTGAATTTGTTGGTGTTTTTCAATGTAGAGGTTGTTGTTGAAAATGTTGGTGTTTTTAAATGTTGAGGTTGTTGTTGAATTTGTTGGTGTTTTTCAATGTTGAGGTTGTTCTTGTTTTTCAATGTTGAGGCTGTTGTTGAATTTGTTCGCGTTTTTCAATGTTGAGGTTGTTGTTGTTCAATGTGGAGGTTGTTGTTGAATTTGTTGGTGTTTTTCAATGTCGAGGTTGTTGTTGAATTTGTTGGTTTTTTTCAATGTTGAATTTGTTGTTGAATTTGTTGGTGTTTTTCAATGTTGAGGTTGTTGTTGTTTTTCAGTGTTGATGTTGTTGTTGAATTTGTTGGTGTTTTTCAATGTTGAGGTTGTTGTTGAATTTGTTGGTGTTTTTCAATGTTGAGGTTGTTGTTGTTTTTAAATGTTGAGGTTGTTGTTGAATTTGTTGGTGTTTTTCAATTTTGAGTTTGTTGTTGTTTTTCAACGTTGAGGTTGTTGTTGAATTTCTTGGTGTTTTTCCATGTTGAGGTTGTTGTTGTTTTTCAAAGTTGAGGCTGTTGTTAAATTTGTTGGTGTTTTTCAAAGTTGAGGTTGTTGTTGAATTTGTTGGTGTTTTTCATTGTTGATGTTGTTGTTGAATTTGTTGGTGTTTTTCAATGTTGAGGTTGTTGTTGAATTTGTTGGTGTTTTTCAATGTTGAGGTTCTTGTTATTTTTCAATGTTGAGGTTGTTGTTGAACTTGTTGGTGTTTTTCAATGTTGAGGTTGTTGTTGAATTTGTTGGTGTTTTTCAATGTTGAGGTTGTTGTTGTTTTTCAATGTTGAGGTTGTTGTTGTATGTGTTGGTGTTTTTCAATGTTGAGGTTGTTGTAGTTTTTCAATGTTGAAGTTGTTGTTGAATTTGTTGGTGTTTTTCAATGTCGAGGTTGTTGTTGAATTTGTTGGTGTTTTTCAATGTTGAAGTTGTTGTTGAATTTGTTGGTGTTTTTCAATGTAGAGGTTGTTGTTGAATTTGTTGGTGTTTTTAAATGTTGAGGTTGTTGTTGAATTTGTTGGTGTTTTTCAATGTTGAGGTTGTTCTTGTTTTTCAATGTTGAGGCTGTTGTTGAATTTGTTGGCGTTTTTCAATTTTGAGGTTGTTGTTGTTCAATGTGGAGGTTGTTGTTGAATTTGTTGGTGTTTTTCAATGTCGAGGTTGTTGTTGAATTTGTTGGTATTTTTCAATGTTGAATTTGTTGTTGAATTTGTTGGTGTTTTTCAATGTTGAGGTTGTTGTTGTTTTTCAATGTTGATGTTGTTGTTGAATTTGTTGGTGTTTTTCAATGTTGAGGTCGTTGTTGAATTTGTTGGTGTTTTTCAATGTTGAGGTTGTTGTTGTTTTTCAAAGTTGAGGTTGTTGTTAAATTTGTTGGTGTTTTTCAAAGTTGAGGTTGTTGTTGAATTTGTTGGTGTTTTTCATTGTTGAGGTTGTTGTTGAATTTGTTGGTGTTTTTCAATGTTGCGGTTGTTGTTGAATTTGGTGGTGTTTTTCAATGTTGAGGTTGTTCTTGTTTTTCAATGTTGAGGTCGTTGTTGAATTTGATGGTTTTTTTCAATGTCGAGGTTGTTGTTGAATTTGTTGGTGTTTTTCAATGTTGAAGTTGTTGTTGAATTTGTTGGTGTTTTTCAATGTTGTGGTTGTTGTTGTTTTTCAATGTTGAGGTTGTTGTTGAATTTGTTGGTGTTTTTCAATGTTGAGGTTGTTGTTGTTTTTCAATGTTGAGGTTGTTGTTGAATTTGTTGGTGTTTTTAAATGTTGAGGTTATTGTTGAATTTGTTGGTGTTTTTCAATGTTGAGGTTGTTGTTGTTTTTCAATGTTGAGGTTGTTGTTGAATTTGTTGGTGTTTTTCAATTTCGAGGTTGTTGTTCAATTTGTTGGTGTTTTTCAATTTTGAAGTTGTTGAATTTGTTGGTGTTTTTCAATGTTGAGGTTGTTGTTGTTTTTCAATGTTGAGGTTGTTGTTGAATTTGTTGGTGTTTTCCAATGTTGAGGTTGTTGTTGTTTTTCAATGTTGAGGTTGTTGTTGTTTTTCAGTGTTGAGGTTGTTGTTGAATTTGTTGGTGTTTTTCAATGTTGAAGGTTGTTGTTGAATTTGTTAGTGTTTTCTCAATGTTGAGGTTGTTGTTGCTTTTCAATGTTGAGGTTGTTGTTGTATTTGTTGGTGTTTTTCAATGTTGAGGTTGTTGTAGTTTTTCAATGTTGAGGTTGTTGTTGAATTTGTTGGTGTTTTTCAATGTCGAGTTTTTTGTTGAATTTGTTGGTGTTTTTCAATGTTGAAGTTGTTGTTGAATTTGTTTGTGTTTTTCAATGTTGAGGTTGTTGTTGAATTTGTTGGTGTTTTTCAATGTTGAGGTTGTTGTTGTTTTTAAATGTTGAGGTTGTTGTTGAATTTGTTGGTGTTTTTCAATTTTGAGGTTGTTGTTGTTTTTCAATGTTGAGGTTGTTGTTGAATTTCTTGGTGTTTTTCCATGTTGAGGTTGTTGTTGTTTTTCAAAGTTGAGGCTGTTGTTAAATTTGATGGTGTTTTTCAAAGTTGAGGTTGTTGTTGAATTTGTTGGTGTTTTTCATTGTTGATGTTGTTGTTGAATTTGTTGGTGTTTTTCAATGTTGAGGTTGATGTTGAATTTGTTGGTGTTTTTCAATGTTGAGCTTGTTGTTGTTTTTCAATGTTGAGGTCGTTGTTGAATTTGATGGTTTTTTTCAATGTGGAGGTTGTTGTTGAATTTGTTGGTGTTTTTCAATGTTGAAGTTGTTGTTGAATTTGTTGGTGTTTATCAATGTTGAGGTTGTTGTTGATTTTCAATGTTGAGGCTGTTGTTGAATTTGTTGGTGTTTTTCAATGTTGAGGTTGTTGTTGTTTTTCAATGTTGAGGTTGTTGTTGAATTTGTTGGTGGTTTTCATTGTTGAGGTTGTTGTTGTTTTTCAATGTTGAGGTTGTTGTTGAATTTGTTGGTGTTTTTCAATTTTGAAGTTGTTGTTGAATTTGTTGGTGTTTTTCAATGTGGAGGTTGTTGTTGTTTTTCAATGTTGAGGTTGTTGTTGAATTTGTTGGTATTTTTCAATGTTGAAGGTTGTTGTTGAATTTGTTGGTATTTTCTCAATGTTGAGTTTGTTGTTGTTTTTCAATGTTGAGGTTGTTGTTGTATTTGTTGGTGTTTTTCAATGTTGAGGTTGTTGTAGTTTTTCAATGTTGGGGTTGTTGTTGAATTTGTTGGTGTTTTTCAATGTCGAGGTTGTTGTTGAATTTGTTGGTGTTTTTCAATGTCGAGGTTGTTGTTGAATTTGTTGGTGTTTTTCAATGTCGAGGTTGTTGTTGAATTTGTTGGTGTTTTTCAATGTTGAAGTTGTTGTTGAAATTGTTGGTGTTTTTCAATGTTGAGGTTGTTGTTGAATTTGTTGGTGTTTTTCAATGTTGAGATTGTTGTTGTTTTTAAATGTTGAGGTTGTTGTTGAATTTGTTGGTGTTTTTCAATTTTGAGGTTGTTGTTGTTCAATGTGGAGGTTGTTGTTGAATTTGTTGGTGTTTTTCAATGTCGAGGTTGTTGTTGAATTTGTTGGTTTTTTTCAATGTTGAATTTGTTGTTGAATTTGTTGGTGTTTTTCAATGTTGAGGTTGTTGTTGTTTTTCAGTGTTGATGTTGTTGTTGAATTTGTTGGTGTTTTTCAATGTTGAGGTTGTTGTTGAATTTGTTGGTGTTTTTCAATGTTGAGGTTGTTGTTGTTTTTAAATGTTGAGGTTGTTGTTGAATTTGTTGGTGTTTTTCAATTTTGAGTTTGTTGTTGTTTTTCAACGTTGAGGTTGTTGTTGAATTTCTTGGTGTTTTTCCATGTTGAGGTTGTTGTTGTTTTTCAAAGTTGAGGCTGTTGTTAAATTTGTTGGTGTTTTTCAAAGTTGAGGTTGTTGTTGAATTTGTTGGTGTTTTTCATTGTTGATGTTGTTGTTGAATTTGTTGGTGTTTTTCAATGTTGAGGTTGTTGTTGAATTTGTTGGTGTTTTTCAATGTTGAGGTTGTTGTTATTTTTCAATGTTGAGGTTGTTGTTGAACTTGTTGGTGTTTTTCAATGTTGAGGTTGTTGTTGAATTTGTTGGTGTTTTTCAATGTTGAGGTTGTTGTTGTTTTTCAATGTTGAGGTTGTTGTTGTATGTGTTGGTGTTTTTCAATGTTGAGGTTGTTGTAGTTTTTCAATGTTGAAGTTGTTGTTGAATTTTTTGGTGTTTTTCAATGTCGAGGTTGTTGTTGAATTTGTTGGTGTTTTTCAATGTTGAAGTTGTTGTTGAATTTGTTGGTGTTTTTCAGTGTAGAGGTTGTTGTTGAATTTGTTGGTGTTTTTAAATGTTGAGGTTGTTGTTGAATTTGTTGGTGTTTTTCAATGTTGAGGTTGTTCTTGTTTTTCAATGTTGAGGCTGTTGTTGAATTTGTTGGCGTTTTTCAATTTTGAGGTTGTTGTTGTTCAATGTGGAGGTTGTTGTTGAATTTGTTGGTGTTTTTCAATGTCGAGGTTGTTGTTGAATTTGTTGGTATTTTTCAATGTTGAATTTGTTGTTGAATTTGTTGGTGTTTTTCAATGTTGAGGTTGTTGTTGTTTTTCAATGTTGATGTTGTTGTTGAATTTGTTGGTGTTTTTCAATGTTGAGGTCGTTGTTGAATTTGTTGGTGTTTTTCAATGTTGAGGTTGTTGTTGTTTTTCAAAGTTGAGGTTGTTGTTAAATTTGTTGGTGTTTTTCAAAGTTGAGGTTGTTGTTGAATTTGTTGGTGTTTTTCATTGTTGAGGTTGTTGTTGAATTTGTTGGTGTTTTTCAATGTTGCGGTTGTTGTTGAATTTGGTGGTGTTTTTCAATGTTGAGGTTGTTGTTGTATTTCAATGTTGAGGTCGTTGTTGAATTTGATGGTTTTTTTCAATGTCGAGGTTGTTGTTGAATTTGTTGGTGTTTTTCAATGTTGAAGTTGTTGTTGAATTTGTTGGTGTTTTTCAATGTTGTGGTTGTTGTTGTTTTTCAATGTTGAGGTTGTTGTTGAATTTGTTGGTGTTTTTCAATGTTGAGGTTGTTGTTGTTTTTCAATGTTGAGGTTGTTGTTGAATTTGTTGGTGTTTTTAAATGTTGAGGTTATTGTTGAATTTGTTGGTGTTTTTCAATGTTGAGGTTGTTGTTGTTTTTCAATGTTGAGGTTGTTGTTGAATTTGTTGGTGTTTTTCAATGTTGAGGTTGTTGTTGTTTTTCAATGTTGAGGTTGTTGTTGAATTTGTTGGTGTTTTCCAATGTTGAGGTTGTTGTTGTTTTTCAATGTTGAGGTTGTTGTTGTTTTTCAGTGTTGAGGTTGTTGTTGAATTTGTTGGTGTTTTTCAATGTTGAAGGTTGTTGTTGAATTTGTTAGTGTTTTCTCAATGTTGAGGTTGTTGTTGCTTTTCAATGTTGAGGTTGTTGTTGTATTTGTTGGTGTTTTTCAATGTTGAGGTTGTTGTAGTTTTTCAATGTTGAGGTTGTTGTTGAATTTGTTGGTGTTTTTCAATGTCGAGTTTTTTGTTGAATTTGTTGGTGTTTTTCAATGTTGAAGTTGTTGTTGAATTTGTTTGTGTTTTTCAATGTTGAGGTTGTTGTTGAATTTGTTGGTGTTTTTCAATGTTGAGGTTGTTGTTGTTTTTAAATGTTGAGGTTGTTGTTGAATTTGTTGGTGTTTTTCAATTTTGAGGTTGTTGTTGTTTTTCAATGTTGAGGTTGTTGTTGAATTTCTTGGTGTTTTTCCATGTTGAGGTTGTTGTTGTTTTTCAAAGTTGAGGCTGTTGTTAAATTTGATGGTGTTTTTCAAAGTTGAGGTTGTTGTTGAATTTGTTGGTGTTTTTCATTGTTGATGTTGTTGTTGAATTTGTTGGTGTTTTTCAATGTTGAGGTTGATGTTGAATTTGTTGGTGTTTTTCAATGTTGAGCTTGTTGTTGTTTTTCAATGTTGAGGTCGTTGTTGAATTTGATGGTTTTTTTCAATGTGGAGGTTGTTGTTGAATTTGTTGGTGTTTTTCAATGTTGAAGTTGTTGTTGAATTTGTTGGTGTTTATCAATGTTGAGGTTGTTGTTGATTTTCAATGTTGAGGCTGTTGTTGAATTTGTTGGTGTTTTTCAATGTTGAGGTTGTTGTTGTTTTTCAATGTTGAGGTTGTTGTTGAATTTGTTGGTGGTTTTCATTGTTGAGGTTGTTGTTGTTTTTCAATGTTGAGGTTGTTGTTGAATTTGTTGGTGTTTTTCAATTTTGAAGTTGTTGTTGAATTTGTTGGTGTTTTTCAATGTTGAGGTTGTTGTTGTTTTTCAATGTTGAGGTTGTTGTTGAATTTGTTGGTATTTTTCAATGTTGAAGGTTGTTGTTGAATTTGTTGGTATTTTCTCAATGTTGAGTTTGTTGTTGTTTTTCAATGTTGAGGTTGTTGTTGTATTTGTTGGTGTTTTTCAATGTTGAGGTTGTTGTAGTTTTTCAATGTTGGGGTTGTTGTTGAATTTGTTGGTGTTTTTCAATGTCGAGGTTGTTGTTGAATTTGTTGGTGTTTTTCAATGTCGAGGTTGTTGTTGAATTTGTTGGTGTTTTTCAATGTCGAGGTTGTTGTTGAATTTGTTGGTGTTTTTCAATGTTGAAGTTGTTGTTGAAATTGTTGGTGTTTTTCAATGTTGAGGTTGTTGTTGAATTTGTTGGTGTTTTTCAATGTTGAGATTGTTGTTGTTTTTAAATGTTGAGGTTGTTGTTGAATTTGTTGGTGTTTTTCAATGTTGAGGTTGTTGTTGTTTTTCAATGTTGACGTTGTTGTTGAATTTGTTGGTGTTTTTCCATGTTGAGGTTGTTGTTGTTTTTCAAAGTTGAGGTTGTTGTTGAATTTGTTGGTGTTTTTCATTGTTGAGGTTGTTGTTGAATTTGTTGGTGTTTTTCAATGTTGAGGTTGTTGTTGTTTTTTAATGTTGAGGTTGTTGTTGAATTTGTTGGTGTTTTTCAATTTTGAGGTTGTTGTTGTTTTTCAATGTTGAGGTTGTCGTTGAATTTGTTGCTGTTTTTCATTTTCGAGGTTGTTGTTGAATTTGTTGGTGTTTTTCAAACTTGAAGTTGTTGTTGAATTTGTTGGTGTTTTTCAATGTTGACGTTGTTGTTGTTTTTCAATGTTGAGGTTGTTGTTGAATTTGTTGGTGTTTTTCAATGTTGAGGTTGTTGTTGAATTTGGTGTTTTTCAATGTTGAGGTTGTTGTTGTTTTTCAATGTTGAGGTTGTTGTTGTATGTGTTGGTGTTTTTCAATGTTGAGGTTGTGGTAGTTTTTCAATGTTGAGGTTGTTGTTGTACGTGTTGGTGTTTTTCAATGTTGAGGTTGTTGTTATTTTTCAATGTTGAGGTTGTTGTTGAACTTGTTGGTGTTTTTCAATGTTGAGGTTGTTGTTGAATTTGATGGTGTTTTTCAATGTTGAGGTTGTTGTTGTTTTTCAATGTTGAGGTTGTTGTTGTATGTGTTGGTGTTTTGCAATGTTGAGGTTGTTGTAGTTTTTCAATGTTGAAGTTGTTGTTGAATTTGTTGGTGTTTTTCAATGTCGAGGTTGTTGTTGAATTTGTTGGTGTTTTTCAATGTTGAAGTTGTTGTTGAATTTGTTGGTGTTTTTCAATGTAGAGGTTGTTGTTGAATTTGTTGGTGTTTTTAAATGTTGAGGTTGTTGTTGAATTTGTTGGTGTTTTTCAATGTTGAGGTTGTTGTTGTTCAATGTGGAGGTTGTTGTTGAATTTGTTGGTGTTTTTCAATGTCGAGGTTGTTGTTGAATTTGTTGGTATTTTTCAATGTTGAATTTGTTGTTGAATTTGTTGGTGTTTTTCAATGTTGAGGTTGTTGTTGTTTTTCAATGTTGATGTTGTTGTTGAATTTGTTGGTGTTTTTCAATGTTGAGGTTGTTGTTGAATTTGTTGGTGTTTTTCAATGTTGAGGTTGTTGTTGTTTTTCAAAGTTGAGGTTGTTGTTAAATTTGTTGGTGTTTTTCAAAGTTGAGGTTGTTGTTGAATTTGTTGGTGTTTTTCATTGTTGAGGTTGTTGTTGAATTTGTTGGTGTTTTTCAATGTTGAGGTTGTTGTTGAATTTGTTGGTGTTTTTCAATGTTGAGGTTGTTGTTGTTTTTCAATGTTGAGGTCGTTGTTGAATTTGATGGTTTTTTTCAATGTCGAGGTTGTTGTTGAATTTGTTGGTGTTTTTCAATGTTGAAGTTGTTGTTGAATTTGTTGGTGTTTTTCAATGTTGTGGTTGTTGTTGTTTTTCAATGTTGAGGTTGTTGTTGAATTTGTTGGTGTTTTTCAATGTTGAGGTTGTTGTTGTTTTTCAATGTTGAGGTTGTTGTTGAATTTGTTGGTGTTTTTAAATGTTGAGGTTATTGTTGAATTTGTTGGTGTTTTTCAATGTTGAGGTTGTTGTTGTTTTTCAATGTTGAGGTTGTTGTTCAATTTTTTTGGTGTTTTTCAATTTTGAAGTTGTTGAATTTGTTGGTGTTTTTCAATGTTGAGGTTGTTGTTGTTTTTCAATGTTGAGGTTGTTGTTGAATTTGTTGGTGTTTTCCAATGTTGAGGTTGTTGTTGTTTTTCAATGTTGAGGTTGTTGTTGTTTTTCAGTGTTGAGGTTGTTGTTGAATTTGTTGGTGTTTTTCAATGTTGAAGGTTGTTGTTGAATTTGTTAGTGTTTTCTCAATGTTGAGGTTGTTGTTGCTTTTCAATGTTGAGGTTGTTGTTGTATTTGTTGGTGTTTTTCAATGTTGAGGTTGTTGTAGTTTTTCAATGTTGAGGTTGTTGTTGAATTTTTTGGTGTTTTTCAATGTCGAGTTTGTTGTTGAATTTGTTGGTGTTTTTCAATGTTGAAGTTGTTGTTGAATTTGTTTGTGTTTTTCAATGTTGAGGTTGTTGTTGAATTTGTTGGTGTTTTTCAATGTTGAGGTTGTTGTTGTTTTTAAATGTTGAGGTTGTTGTTGAATTTGTTGGTGTTTTTCAATTTTGAGTTTGTTGTTGTTTTTCAATGTTGAGGTTGTTGTTGAATTTCTTGGTGTTTTTCCATGTTGAGGTTGTTGTTGTTTTTCAAAGTTGAGGCTGTTGTTAAATTTGTTGGTGTTTTTCAAAGTTGAGGTTGTTGTTGAATTTGTTGGTGTTTTTCATTGTTGATGTTGTTGTTGAATTTGTTGGTGTTTTTCAATGTTGAGGTTGTTGTTGAATTTGTTGGTGTTTTTCAATGTTGAGGTTGTTGTTATTTTTCAATGTTGAGGTTGTTGTTGAACTTGTTGGTGTTTTTCAATGTTGAGGTTGTTGTTGAATTTGTTGGTGTTTTTCAATGTTGAGGTTGTTGTTGTTTTTCAATGTTGAGGTTGTTGTTGTATGTGTTGGTGTTTTTCAATGTTGAGGTTGTTGTAGTTTTTCAATGTTGAAGTTGTTGTTGAATTTGTTGGTGTTTTTCAATGTCGAGGTTGTTGTTGAATTTGTTGGTGTTTTTCAATGTTGAAGTTGTTGTTGAATTTGTTGGTGTTTTTCAATGTAGAGGTTGTTGTTGAATTTGTTGGTGTTTTTAAATGTTGAGGTTGTTGTTGAATTTGTTGGTGTTTTTCAATGTTGAGGTTGTTCTTGTTTTTCAATGTTCAGTTTGTTGTTGAATATGTTGGCGTTTTTCAATGTTGAGGTTGTTGTTGTTCAATGTGGAGGTTGTTGTTGAATTTGTTGGTGTTTTTCAATGTCGAGGTTGTTGTTGAATTTGTTGGTATTTTTCAATGTTGAATTTGTTGTTGAATTTGTTGGTGTTTTTCAATGTTGAGGTTGTTGTTGTTTTTCAATGTTGATGTTGTTGTTGAATTTGTTGGTGTTTTTCAATGTTGAGGTTGTTGTTGAATTTGTTGGTGTTTTTCAATGTTGAGGTTGTTGTTGTTTTTCAAAGTTGAGGTTGTTGTTAAATTTGTTGGTGTTTTTCAAAGTTGAGGTTGTTGTTTAATTTGTTGGTGTTTTTCATTGTTGAGGTTGTTGTTGAATTTGTTGGTGTTTTTCAATGTTGCGGTTGTTGTTGAATTTGGTGGTGTTTTTCAATGTTGAGGTTGTTGTTGTTTTTCAATGTTGAGGTCGTTGTTGAATTTGATGGTTTTTTTCAATGTCGAGGTTGTTGTTGAATTTGTTGGTGTTTTTCAATGTTGAAGTTGTTGTTGAATTTGTTGGTGTTTTTCAATGTTGTGGTTGTTGTTGTTTTTCAATGTTGAGGTTGTTGTTGAATTTGTTGGTGTTTTTCAATGTTGAGGTTGTTGTTGTTTTTCAATGTTGAGGTTGTTGTTGAATTTGTTGGTGTTTTTAAATGTTGAGGTTATTGTTGAATTTGTTGGTGTTTTTCAATGTTGAGGTTGTTGTTGTTTTTCAATGTTGAGGTTGTTGTTGAATTTGTTGGTGTTTTTCAATTTCGAGGTTGTTGTTCAATTTGTTGGTGTTTTTCAATTTTGAAGTTGTTGAATTTGTTGGTGTTTTTCAATGTTGAGGTTGTTGTTGTTTTTCAATGTTGAGGTTGTTGTTGAATTTGTTGGTGTTTTCCAATGTTGAGGTTGTTGTTGTTTTTCAATGTTGAGGTTGTTGTTGTTTTTCAGTGTTGAGGTTGTTGTTGAATTTGTTGGTGTTTTTCAATGTTGAAGGTTGTTGTTGAATTTGTTAGTGTTTTCTCAATGTTGAGGTTGTTGTTGCTTTTCAATGTTGAGGTTGTTGTTGTATTTGTTGGTGTTTTTCAATGTTGAGGTTGTTGTAGTTTTTCAATGTTGAGGTTGTTGTTGAATTTGTTGGTGTTTTTCAATGTCGAGTTTGTTGTTGAATTTGTTTGTGTTTTTCAATGTTGAAGTTGTTGTTGAATTTGTTTGTGTTTTTCAATGTTGAGGTTGTTGTTGTTTTTAAATGTTGAGGTTGTTGTTGAATTTGTTGGTGTTTTTCAATTTTGAGGTTGCTGTTGTTTTTCAATGTTGAGGTTGTTGTTGAATTTCTTGGTGTTTTTCCATGTTGAGGTTGTTGTTGTTTTTCAAAGTTGAGGCTGTTGTTAAATTTGATGGTGTTTTTCAAAGTTGAGGTTGTTGTTGAATTTGTTGGTGTTTTTCATTGTTGATGTTGTTGTTGAATTTGTTGGTGTTTTTCAATGTTGAGGTTGATGATGAATTTGTTGGTGTTTTTCAATGTTGAGGTTGTTGTTGTTTTTCAATGTTGAGGTCGTTGTTGAATTTGATGGTTTTTTTCAATGTGGAGGTTGTTGTTGAATTTGTTGGTGTTTTTCAATGTTGAAGTTGTTGTTGAATTTGTTGGTGTTTATCAATGTTGAGGTTGTTGTTGTTTTTCAATGTTGAGGCTGTTGTTGAATTTGTTGGTGTTTTTCAATGTTGAGGTTGTTGTTGTTTTTCAATGTTGAGGTTGTTGTTGAATTTGTTGGTGTTTTTCATTGTTGAGGTTGTTGTTGTTTTTCAATGTTGAGGTTGTTGTTGAATTTGTTGGTGTTTTTCAATTTTGAAGTTGTTGTTGAATTTGTTGGTGTTTTTCAATGTTGAGGTTGTTGTTGTTTTTCAATGTTGAGGTTGTTGTTGAATTTGTTGGTATTTTTCAATGTTGAAGGTTGTTGTTGAATTTGTTGGTATTTTCTCAATGTTGAGTTTGTTGCTGTTTTTCAATGTTGAGGTTGTTGTTGTATTTGTTGGTGTTTTTCAATGTTGAGGTTGTTGTAGTTTTTCAATGTTGGGGTTGTTGTTGAATTTGTTGGTGTTCTTCAATGTCGAGGTTGTTGTTGAATTTGTTGGTGTTTTTCAATGTCGAGGTTGTTGTTGTATTTGTTGGTGTTTTTCAATGTCGAGGTTGTTGTTGAATTTGTTGGTGGTTTTCAATGTTGAAGTTGTTGTTGAATTTGTTGGTGTTTTTCAATGTTGAGGTTGTTGTTGAATTTGTTGGTGTTTTTCAATGTTGAGGTTGTTGTTGTTTTTAAATGTTGAGGTTGTTGTTGAATTTGTTGGTGTTTTTCAATTTTGAGGTTGTTGTTGTTTTTCAATGTTGACGTTGTTGTTGAATTTGTTGGTGTTTTTCCATGTTGAGGTTGTTGTTGTTTTTCAAAGTTGAGGTTGTTGTTGAATTTGTTGGTGTTTTTCATTGTTGAGGTTGTTGTTGAATTTGTTGGTGTTTTTCAATGTTGAGGTTGTTGTTGTTTTTTAATGTTGAGGTTGTTGTTGAATTTGTTGGTGTTTTTCAATTTTGAGGTTGTTGTTGTTTTTCAATGTTGAGGTTGTTGTTGAATTTGTTGCTGTTTTTCATTTTCGAGGTTGTTGTTGAATTTGTTGGTGTTTTTCAATCTTGAAGTTGTTGTTGAATTTGTTGGTGTTTTTCAATGTTGAGGTTGTTGTTGTTTTTCAATGTTGAGGTTGTTGTTGAATTTGTTGGTGTTTTTCAATGTTGAGGTTGTTGTTGAATTTGGTGTTTTTCAATGTTGAGGTTGTTGTTGTTTTTCAATGTTGAGGTTGTTGTTGTATGTGTTGGTGTTTTTCAACGTTGAGGTTGTTGTAGTTTTTCAATGTTGAAGTTGTTGTTGAATTTGTTGGTGTTTTTCAATGTTGAGGTTGTTGTTGAATTTGTTGGTGTTTTTCAATGTTGAGGTTGTTGTTGTTTTTAAATGTTGAGGTTGTTGTTGAATTTGTTGGTGTTTTTCAATTTTGAGGTTGTTGTTGTTTTTCAATGTTGACGTTGTTGTTGAATTTGTTGGTGTTTTTCAATGTTGAGCTTGTTGTTGTTTTTCAATGTTGAGGTCGTTGTTGAATTTGATGGTTTTTTTCAATGTGGAGGTTGTTGTTGAATTTGTTGGTGTTTTTCAATGTTGAAGTTGTTGTTGAATTTGTTGGTGTTTATCAATGTTGAGGTTGTTGTTGATTTTCAATGTTGAGGCTGTTGTTGAATTTGTTGGTGTTTTTCAATGTTGAGGTTGTTGTTGTTTTTCAATGTTGAGGTTGTTGTTGAATTTGTTGGTGGTTTTCATTGTTGAGGTTGTTGTTGTTTTTCAATGTTGAGGTTGTTGTTGAATTTGTTGGTGTTTTTCAATTTTGAAGTTGTTGTTGAATTTGTTGGTGTTTTTCAATGTTGAGGTTGTTGTTGTTTTTCAATGTTGAGGTTGTTGTTGAATTTGTTGGTATTTTTCAATGTTGAAGGTTGTTGTTGAATTTGTTGGTATTTTCTCAATGTTGAGTTTGTTGCTGTTTTTCAATGTTGAGGTTGTTGTTGTATTTGTTGGTGTTTTTCAATGTTGAGGTTGTTGTAGTTTTTCAATGTTGGGGTTGTTGTTGAATTTGTTGGTGTTTTTCAATGTCGAGGTTGTTGTTGAATTTGTTGGTGTTTTTCAATGTCGAGGTTGTTGTTGAATTTGTTGGTGTTTTTCATTGTTGAGGTTGTTGTTGAATTTGTTGGTGTTTTTCAATGTTGAGGTTGTTGTTGTTTTTTAATGTTGAGGTTGTTGTTGAATTTGTTGGTGTTTTTCAATTTTGAGGTTGTTGTTGTTTTTCAATGTTGAGGTTGTCGTTGAATTTGTTGCTGTTTTTCATTTTCGAGGTTGTTGTTGAATTTGTTGGTGTTTTTCAAACTTGAAGTTGTTGTTGAATTTGTTGGTGTTTTTCAATGTTGACGTTGTTGTTGTTTTTCAATGTTGAGGTTGTTGTTGAATTTGTTGGTGTTTTTCAATGTTGAGGTTGTTGTTGAATTTGGTGTTTTTCAATGTTGAGGTTGTTGTTGTTTTTCAATGTTGAGGTTGTTGTTGTATGTGTTGGTGTTTTTCAATGTTGAGGTTGTGGTAGTTTTTCAATGTTGAGGTTGTTGTTGTACGTGTTGGTGTTTTTCAATGTTGAGGTTGTTGTTATTTTTCAATGTTGAGGTTGTTGTTGAACTTGTTGGTGTTTTTCAATGTTGAGGTTGTTGTTGAATTTGATGGTGTTTTTCAATGTTGAGGTTGTTGTTGTTTTTCAATGTTGAGGTTGTTGTTGTATGTGTTGGTGTTTTGCAATGTTGAGGTTGTTGTAGTTTTTCAATGTTGAAGTTGTTGTTGAATTTGTTGGTGTTTTTCAATGTCGAGGTTGTTGTTGAATTTGTTGGTGTTTTTCAATGTTGAAGTTGTTGTTGAATTTGTTGGTGTTTTTCAATGTAGAGGTTGTTGTTGAATTTGTTGGTGTTTTTAAATGTTGAGGTTGTTGTTGAATTTGTTGGTGTTTTTCAATGTTGAGGTTGTTGTTGTTCAATGTGGAGGTTGTTGTTGAATTTGTTGGTGTTTTTCAATGTCGAGGTTGTTGTTGAATTTGTTGGTATTTTTCAATGTTGAATTTGTTGTTGAATTTGTTGGTGTTTTTCAATGTTGAGGTTGTTGTTGTTTTTCAATGTTGATGTTGTTGTTGAATTTGTTGGTGTTTTTCAATGTTGAGGTTGTTGTTGAATTTGTTGGTGTTTTTCAATGTTGAGGTTGTTGTTGTTTTTCAAAGTTGAGGTTGTTGTTAAATTTGTTGGTGTTTTTCAAAGTTGAGGTTGTTGTTGAATTTGTTGGTGTTTTTCATTGTTGAGGTTGTTGTTGAATTTGTTGGTGTTTTTCAATGTTGAGGTTGTTGTTGAATTTGTTGGTGTTTTTCAATGTTGAGGTTGTTGTTGTTTTTCAATGTTGAGGTCGTTGTTGAATTTGATGGTTTTTTTCAATGTCGAGGTTGTTGTTGAATTTGTTGGTGTTTTTCAATGTTGAAGTTGTTGTTGAATTTGTTGGTGTTTTTCAATGTTGTGGTTGTTGTTGTTTTTCAATGTTGAGGTTGTTGTTGAATTTGTTGGTGTTTTTCAATGTTGAGGTTGTTGTTGTTTTTCAATGTTGAGGTTGTTGTTGAATTTGTTGGTGTTTTTAAATGTTGAGGTTATTGTTGAATTTGTTGGTGTTTTTCAATGTTGAGGTTGTTGTTGTTTTTCAATGTTGAGGTTGTTGTTCAATTTTTTTGGTGTTTTTCAATTTTGAAGTTGTTGAATTTGTTGGTGTTTTTCAATGTTGAGGTTGTTGTTGTTTTTCAATGTTGAGGTTGTTGTTGAATTTGTTGGTGTTTTCCAATGTTGAGGTTGTTGTTGTTTTTCAATGTTGAGGTTGTTGTTGTTTTTCAGTGTTGAGGTTGTTGTTGAATTTGTTGGTGTTTTTCAATGTTGAAGGTTGTTGTTGAATTTGTTAGTGTTTTCTCAATGTTGAGGTTGTTGTTGCTTTTCAATGTTGAGGTTGTTGTTGTATTTGTTGGTGTTTTTCAATGTTGAGGTTGTTGTAGTTTTTCAATGTTGAGGTTGTTGTTGAATTTTTTGGTGTTTTTCAATGTCGAGTTTGTTGTTGAATTTGTTGGTGTTTTTCAATGTTGAAGTTGTTGTTGAATTTGTTTGTGTTTTTCAATGTTGAGGTTGTTGTTGAATTTGTTGGTGTTTTTCAATGTTGAGGTTGTTGTTGTTTTTAAATGTTGAGGTTGTTGTTGAATTTGTTGGTGTTTTTCAATTTTGAGTTTGTTGTTGTTTTTCAATGTTGAGGTTGTTGTTGAATTTCTTGGTGTTTTTCCATGTTGAGGTTGTTGTTGTTTTTCAAAGTTGAGGCTGTTGTTAAATTTGTTGGTGTTTTTCAAAGTTGAGGTTGTTGTTGAATTTGTTGGTGTTTTTCATTGTTGATGTTGTTGTTGAATTTGTTGGTGTTTTTCAATGTTGAGGTTGTTGTTGAATTTGTTGGTGTTTTTCAATGTTGAGGTTGTTGTTATTTTTCAATGTTGAGGTTGTTGTTGAACTTGTTGGTGTTTTTCAATGTTGAGGTTGTTGTTGAATTTGTTGGTGTTTTTCAATGTTGAGGTTGTTGTTGTTTTTCAATGTTGAGGTTGTTGTTGTATGTGTTGGTGTTTTTCAATGTTGAGGTTGTTGTAGTTTTTCAATGTTGAAGTTGTTGTTGAATTTGTTGGTGTTTTTCAATGTCGAGGTTGTTGTTGAATTTGTTGGTGTTTTTCAATGTTGAAGTTGTTGTTGAATTTGTTGGTGTTTTTCAATGTAGAGGTTGTTGTTGAATTTGTTGGTGTTTTTAAATGTTGAGGTTGTTGTTGAATTTGTTGGTGTTTTTCAATGTTGAGGTTGTTCTTGTTTTTCAATGTTGAGTTTGTTGTTGAATATGTTGGCGTTTTTCAATGTTGAGGTTGTTGTTGTTCAATGTGGAGGTTGTTGTTGAATTTGTTGGTGTTTTTCAATGTCGAGGTTGTTGTTGAATTTGTTGGTATTTTTCAATGTTGAATTTGTTGTTGAATTTGTTGGTGTTTTTCAATGTTGAGGTTGTTGTTGTTTTTCAATGTTGATGTTGTTGTTGAATTTGTTGGTGTTTTTCAATGTTGAGGTTGTTGTTGAATTTGTTGGTGTTTTTCAATGTTGAGGTTGTTGTTGTTTTTCAAAGTTGAGGTTGTTGTTAAATTTGTTGGTGTTTTTCAAAGTTGAGGTTGTTGTTTAATTTGTTGGTGTTTTTCATTGTTGAGGTTGTTGTTGAATTTGTTGGTGTTTTTCAATGTTGCGGTTGTTGTTGAATTTGGTGGTGTTTTTCAATGTTGAGGTTGTTGTTGTTTTTCAATGTTGAGGTCGTTGTTGAATTTGATGGTTTTTTTCAATGTCGAGGTTGTTGTTGAATTTGTTGGTGTTTTTCAATGTTGAAGTTGTTGTTGAATTTGTTGGTGTTTTTCAATGTTGTGGTTGTTGTTGTTTTTCAATGTTGAGGTTGTTGTTGAATTTGTTGGTGTTTTTCAATGTTGAGGTTGTTGTTGTTTTTCAATGTTGAGGTTGTTGTTGAATTTGTTGGTGTTTTTAAATGTTGAGGTTATTGTTGAATTTGTTGGTGTTTTTCAATGTTGAGGTTGTTGTTGTTTTTCAATGTTGAGGTTGTTGTTGAATTTGTTGGTGTTTTTCAATTTCGAGGTTGTTGTTCAATTTGTTGGTGTTTTTCAATTTTGAAGTTGTTGAATTTGTTGGTGTTTTTCAATGTTGAGGTTGTTGTTGTTTTTCAATGTTGAGGTTGTTGTTGAATTTGTTGGTGTTTTCCAATGTTGAGGTTGTTGTTGTTTTTCAATGTTGAGGTTGTTGTTGTTTTTCAGTGTTGAGGTTGTTGTTGAATTTGTTGGTGTTTTTCAATGTTGAAGGTTGTTGTTGAATTTGTTAGTGTTTTCTCAATGTTGAGGTTGTTGTTGCTTTTCAATGTTGAGGTTGTTGTTGTATTTGTTGGTGTTTTTCAATGTTGAGGTTGTTGTAGTTTTTCAATGTTGAGGTTGTTGTTGAATTTGTTGGTGTTTTTCAATGTCGAGTTTGTTGTTGAATTTGTTGGTGTTTTTCAATGTTGAAGTTGTTGTTGAATTTGTTTGTGTTTTTCAATGTTGAGGTTGTTGTTGTTTTTAAATGTTGAGGTTGTTGTTGAATTTGTTGGTGTTTTTCAATTTTGAGGTTGCTGTTGTTTTTCAATGTTGAGGTTGTTGTTGAATTTCTTGGTGTTTTTCCATGTTGAGGTTGTTGTTGTTTTTCAAAGTTGAGGCTGTTGTTAAATTTGATGGTGTTTTTCAAAGTTGAGGTTGTTGTTGAATTTGTTGGTGTTTTTCATTGTTGATGTTGTTGTTGAATTTGTTGGTGTTTTTCAATGTTGAGGTTGATGATGAATTTGTTGGTGTTTTTCAATGTTGAGGTTGTTGTTGTTTTTCAATGTTGAGGTCGTTGTTGAATTTGATGGTTTTTTTCAATGTGGAGGTTGTTGTTGAATTTGTTGGTGTTTTTCAATGTTGAAGTTGTTGTTGAATTTGTTGGTGTTTATCAATGTTGAGGTTGTTGTTGTTTTTCAATGTTGAGGCTGTTGTTGAATTTGTTGGTGTTTTTCAATGTTGAGGTTGTTGTTGTTTTTCAATGTTGAGGTTGTTGTTGAATTTGTTGGTGTTTTTCATTGTTGAGGTTGTTGTTGTTTTTCAATGTTGAGGTTGTTGTTGAATTTGTTGGTGTTTTTCAATTTTGAAGTTGTTGTTGAATTTGTTGGTGTTTTTCAATGTTGAGGTTGTTGTTGTTTTTCAATGTTGAGGTTGTTGTTGAATTTGTTGGTATTTTTCAATGTTGAAGGTTGTTGTTGAATTTGTTGGTATTTTCTCAATGTTGAGTTTGTTGCTGTTTTTCAATGTTGAGGTTGTTGTTGTATTTGTTGGTGTTTTTCAATGTTGAGGTTGTTGTAGTTTTTCAATGTTGGGGTTGTTGTTGAATTTGTTGGTGTTCTTCAATGTCGAGGTTGTTGTTGAATTTGTTGGTGTTTTTCAATGTCGAGGTTGTTGTTGTATTTGTTGGTGTTTTTCAATGTCGAGGTTGTTGTTGAATTTGTTGGTGGTTTTCAATGTTGAAGTTGTTGTTGAATTTGTTGGTGTTTTTCAATGTTGAGGTTGTTGTTGAATTTGTTGGTGTTTTTCAATGTTGAGGTTGTTGTTGTTTTTAAATGTTGAGGTTGTTGTTGAATTTGTTGGTGTTTTTCAATTTTGAGGTTGTTGTTGTTTTTCAATGTTGACGTTGTTGTTGAATTTGTTGGTGTTTTTCCATGTTGAGGTTGTTGTTGTTTTTCAAAGTTGAGGTTGTTGTTGAATTTGTTGGTGTTTTTCATTGTTGAGGTTGTTGTTGAATTTGTTGGTGTTTTTCAATGTTGAGGTTGTTGTTGTTTTTTAATGTTGAGGTTGTTGTTGAATTTGTTGGTGTTTTTCAATTTTGAGGTTGTTGTTGTTTTTCAATGTTGAGGTTGTTGTTGAATTTGTTGCTGTTTTTCATTTTCGAGGTTGTTGTTGAATTTGTTGGTGTTTTTCAATCTTGAAGTTGTTGTTGAATTTGTTGGTGTTTTTCAATGTTGAGGTTGTTGTTGTTTTTCAATGTTGAGGTTGTTGTTGAATTTGTTGGTGTTTTTCAATGTTGAGGTTGTTGTTGAATTTGGTGTTTTTCAATGTTGAGGTTGTTGTTGTTTTTCAATGTTGAGGTTGTTGTTGTATGTGTTGGTGTTTTTCAACGTTGAGGTTGTTGTAGTTTTTCAATGTTGAAGTTGTTGTTGAATTTGTTGGTGTTTTTCAATGTTGAGGTTGTTGTTGAATTTGTTGGTGTTTTTCAATGTTGAGGTTGTTGTTGTTTTTAAATGTTGAGGTTGTTGTTGAATTTGTTGGTGTTTTTCAATTTTGAGGTTGTTGTTGTTTTTCAATGTTGACGTTGTTGTTGAATTTGTTGGTGTTTTTCAATGTTGAGCTTGTTGTTGTTTTTCAATGTTGAGGTCGTTGTTGAATTTGATGGTTTTTTTCAATGTGGAGGTTGTTGTTGAATTTGTTGGTGTTTTTCAATGTTGAAGTTGTTGTTGAATTTGTTGGTGTTTATCAATGTTGAGGTTGTTGTTGATTTTCAATGTTGAGGCTGTTGTTGAATTTGTTGGTGTTTTTCAATGTTGAGGTTGTTGTTGTTTTTCAATGTTGAGGTTGTTGTTGAATTTGTTGGTGGTTTTCATTGTTGAGGTTGTTGTTGTTTTTCAATGTTGAGGTTGTTGTTGAATTTGTTGGTGTTTTTCAATTTTGAAGTTGTTGTTGAATTTGTTGGTGTTTTTCAATGTTGAGGTTGTTGTTGTTTTTCAATGTTGAGGTTGTTGTTGAATTTGTTGGTATTTTTCAATGTTGAAGGTTGTTGTTGAATTTGTTGGTATTTTCTCAATGTTGAGTTTGTTGTTGTTTTTCAATGTTGAGGTTGTTGTTGTATTTGTTGGTGTTTTTCAATGTTGAGGTTGTTGTAGTTTTTCAATCTTGGGGTTGTTGTTGAATTTGTTGGTGTTTTTCAATGTCGAGGTTGTTGTTGAATTTGTTGGTGTTTTTCAATGTCGAGGTTGTTGTTGAATTTGTTGGTGTTTTTCAATGTCGAGGTTGTTGTTGAATTTGTTGGTGTTTTTCAATGTTGAAGTTGTTGTTGAAATTGTTGGTGTTTTTCAATGTTGAGGTTGTTGTTGAATTTGTTGGTGTTTTTCAATGTTGAGATTGTTGTTGTTTTTAAATGTTGAGGTTGTTGTTGAATTTGTTGGTGTTTTTCAATTTTGAGGTTGTTGTTGTTCAATGTGGAGGTTGTTGTTGAATTTGTTGGTGTTTTTCAATGTCGAGGTTGTTGTTGAATTTGTTGGTTTTTTTCAATGTTGAATTTGTTGTTGAATTTGTTGGTGTTTTTCAATGTTGAGGTTGTTGTTGTTTTTCAGTGTTGATGTTGTTGTTGAATTTGTTGGTGTTTTTCAATGTTGAGGTTGTTGTTGAATTTGTTGGTGTTTTTCAATGTTGAGGTTGTTGTTGTTTTTAAATGTTGAGGTTGTTGTTGAATTTGTTGGTGTTTTTCAATTTTGAGTTTGTTGTTGTTTTTCAACGTTGAGGTTGTTGTTGAATTTCTTGGTGTTTTTCCATGTTGAGGTTGTTGTTGTTTTTCAAAGTTGAGGCTGTTGTTAAATTTGTTGGTGTTTTTCAAAGTTGAGGTTGTTGTTGAATTTGTTGGTGTTTTTCATTGTTGATGTTGTTGTTGAATTTGTTGGTGTTTTTCAATGTTGAGGTTGTTGTTGAATTTGTTGGTGTTTTTCAATGTTGAGGTTGTTGTTATTTTTCAATGTTGAGGTTGTTGTTGAACTTGTTGGTGTTTTTCAATGTTGAGGTTGTTGTTGAATTTGTTGGTGTTTTTCAATGTTGAGGTTGTTGTTGTTTTTCAATGTTGAGGTTGTTGTTGTATGTGTTGGTGTTTTTCAATGTTGAGGTTGTTGTAGTTTTTCAATGTTGAAGTTGTTGTTGAATTTGTTGGTGTTTTTCAATGTCGAGGTTGTTGTTGAATTTGTTGGTGTTTTTCAATGTTGAAGTTGTTGTTGAATTTGTTGGTGTTTTTCAATGTAGAGGTTGTTGTTGAATTTGTTGGTGTTTTTAAATGTTGAGGTTGTTGTTGAATTTGTTGGTGTTTTTCAATGTTGAGGTTGTTCTTGTTTTTCAATGTTGAGGCTGTTGTTGAATTTGTTGGCGTTTTTCAATTTTGAGGTTGTTGTTGTTCAATGTGGAGGTTGTTGTTGAATTTGTTGGTGTTTTTCAATGTCGAGGTTGTTGTTGAATTTGTTGGTATTTTTCAATGTTGAATTTGTTGTTGAATTTGTTGGTGTTTTTCAATGTTGAGGTTGTTGTTGTTTTTCAATGTTGATGTTGTTGTTGAATTTGTTGGTGTTTTTCAATGTTGAGGTCGTTGTTGAATTTGTTGGTGTTTTTCAATGTTGAGGTTGTTGTTGTTTTTCAAAGTTGAGGTTGTTGTTAAATTTGTTGGTGTTTTTCAAAGTTGAGGTTGTTGTTGAATTTGTTGGTGTTTTTCATTGTTGAGGTTGTTGTTGAATTTGTTGGTGTTTTTCAATGTTGCGGTTGTTGTTGAATTTGGTGGTGTTTTTCAATGTTGAGGTTGTTGTTGTATTTCAATGTTGAGGTCGTTGTTGAATTTGATGGTTTTTTTCAATGTCGAGGTTGTTGTTGAATTTGTTGGTGTTTTTCAATGTTGAAGTTGTTGTTGAATTTGTTGGTGTTTTTCAATGTTGTGGTTGTTGTTGTTTTTCAATGTTGAGGTTGTTGTTGAATTTGTTGGTGTTTTTCAATGTTGAGGTTGTTGTTGTTTTTCAATGTTGAGGTTGTTGTTGAATTTGTTGGTGTTTTTAAATGTTGAGGTTATTGTTGAATTTGTTGGTGTTTTTCAATGTTGAGGTTGTTGTTGTTTTTCAATGTTGAGGTTGTTGTTGAATTTGTTGGTGTTTTTCAATGTTGAGGTTGTTGTTGTTTTTCAATGTTGAGGTTGTTGTTGAATTTGTTGGTGTTTTCCAATGTTGAGGTTGTTGTTGTTTTTCAATGTTGAGGTTGTTGTTGTTTTTCAGTGTTGAGGTTGTTGTTGAATTTGTTGGTGTTTTTCAATGTTGAAGGTTGTTGTTGAATTTGTTAGTGTTTTCTCAATGTTGA
The DNA here is from genome assembly GCA_026770705.1 of Isurus oxyrinchus. Lineage (NCBI taxonomy): Eukaryota > Metazoa > Chordata > Chondrichthyes > Lamniformes > Lamnidae > Isurus > Isurus oxyrinchus. The sequence goes on from JANJGN010000199.1 coordinate 754,969, forward strand.
GGTTGTTGTTGCTTTTCAATGTTGAGGTTGTTGTTGTATTTGTTGGTGTTTTTCAATGTTGAGGTTGTTGTAGTTTTTCAATGTTGAGGTTGTTGTTGAATTTGTTGGTGTTTTTCAATGTCGAGTTTTTTGTTGAATTTGTTGGTGTTTTTCAATGTTGAAGTTGTTGTTGAATTTGTTTGTGTTTTTCAATGTTGAGGTTGTTGTTGAATTTGTTGGTGTTTTTCAATGTTGAGGTTGTTGTTGTTTTTAAATGTTGAGGTTGTTGTTGAATTTGTTGGTGTTTTTCAATTTTGAGGTTGTTGTTGTTTTTCAATGTTGAGGTTGTTGTTGAATTTCTTGGTGTTTTTCCATGTTGAGGTTGTTGTTGTTTTTCAAAGTTGAGGCTGTTGTTAAATTTGATGGTGTTTTTCAAAGTTGAGGTTGTTGTTGAATTTGTTGGTGTTTTTCATTGTTGATGTTGTTGTTGAATTTGTTGGTGTTTTTCAATGTTGAGGTTGATGTTGAATTTGTTGGTGTTTTTCAATGTTGAGCTTGTTGTTGTTTTTCAATGTTGAGGTCGTTGTTGAATTTGATGGTTTTTTTCAATGTGGAGGTTGTTGTTGAATTTGTTGGTGTTTTTCAATGTTGAAGTTGTTGTTGAATTTGTTGGTGTTTATCAATGTTGAGGTTGTTGTTGATTTTCAATGTTGAGGCTGTTGTTGAATTTGTTGGTGTTTTTCAATGTTGAGGTTGTTGTTGTTTTTCAATGTTGAGGTTGTTGTTGAATTTGTTGGTGGTTTTCATTGTTGAGGTTGTTGTTGTTTTTCAATGTTGAGGTTGTTGTTGAATTTGTTGGTGTTTTTCAATTTTGAAGTTGTTGTTGAATTTGTTGGTGTTTTTCAATGTTGAGGTTGTTGTTGTTTTTCAATGTTGAGGTTGTTGTTGAATTTGTTGGTATTTTTCAATGTTGAAGGTTGTTGTTGAATTTGTTGGTATTTTCTCAATGTTGAGTTTGTTGTTGTTTTTCAATGTTGAGGTTGTTGTTGTATTTGTTGGTGTTTTTCAATGTTGAGGTTGTTGTAGTTTTTCAATGTTGGGGTTGTTGTTGAATTTGTTGGTGTTTTTCAATGTCGAGGTTGTTGTTGAATTTGTTGGTGTTTTTCAATGTCGAGGTTGTTGTTGAATTTGTTGGTGTTTTTCAATGTCGAGGTTGTTGTTGAATTTGTTGGTGTTTTTCAATGTTGAAGTTGTTGTTGAAATTGTTGGTGTTTTTCAATGTTGAGGTTGTTGTTGAATTTGTTGGTGTTTTTCAATGTTGAGATTGTTGTTGTTTTTAAATGTTGAGGTTGTTGTTGAATTTGTTGGTGTTTTTCAATTTTGAGGTTGTTGTTGTTTTTCAATGTTGACGTTGTTGTTGAATTTGTTGGTGTTTTTCCATGTTGAGGTTGTTGTTGTTTTTCAAAGTTGAGGTTGTTGTTGAATTTGTTGGTGTTTTTCATTGTTGAGGTTGTTGTTGAATTTGTTGGTGTTTTTCAATGTTGAGGTTGTTGTTGTTTTTTAATGTTGAGGTTGTTGTTGAATTTGTTGGTGTTTTTCAATTTTGAGGTTGTTGTTGTTTTTCAATGTTGAGGTTGTCGTTGAATTTGTTGCTGTTTTTCATTTTCGAGGTTGTTGTTGAATTTGTTGGTGTTTTTCAAACTTGAAGTTGTTGTTGAATTTGTTGGTGTTTTTCAATGTTGACGTTGTTGTTGTTTTTCAATGTTGAGGTTGTTGTTGAATTTGTTGGTGTTTTTCAATGTTGAGGTTGTTGTTGAATTTGGTGTTTTTCAATGTTGAGGTTGTTGTTGTTTTTCAATGTTGAGGTTGTTGTTGTATGTGTTGGTGTTTTTCAATGTTGAGGTTGTGGTAGTTTTTCAATGTTGAGGTTGTTGTTGTACGTGTTGGTGTTTTTCAATGTTGAGGTTGTTGTTATTTTTCAATGTTGAGGTTGTTGTTGAACTTGTTGGTGTTTTTCAATGTTGAGGTTGTTGTTGAATTTGATGGTGTTTTTCAATGTTGAGGTTGTTGTTGTTTTTCAATGTTGAGGTTGTTGTTGTATGTGTTGGTGTTTTTCAATGTTGAGGTTGTTGTAGTTTTTCAATGTTGAAGTTGTTGTTGAATTTGTTGGTGTTTTTCAATGTCGAGGTTGTTGTTGAATTTGTTGGTGTTTTTCAATGTTGAAGTTGTTGTTGAATTTGTTGGTGTTTTTCAATGTAGAGGTTGTTGTTGAATTTGTTGGTGTTTTTAAATGTTGAGGTTGTTGTTGAATTTGTTGGTGTTTTTCAATGTTGAGGTTGTTGTTGTTCAATGTGGAGGTTGTTGTTGAATTTGTTGGTGTTTTTCAATGTCGAGGTTGTTGTTGAATTTGTTGGTATTTTTCAATGTTGAATTTGTTGTTGAATTTGTTGGTGTTTTTCAATGTTGAGGTTGTTGTTGTTTTTCAATGTTGATGTTGTTGTTGAATTTGTTGGTGTTTTTCAATGTTGAGGTTGTTGTTGAATTTGTTGGTGTTTTTCAATGTAGAGGTTGTTGTTGTTTTTCAAAGTTGAGGTTGTTGTTAAATTTGTTGGTGTTTTTCAAAGTTGAGGTTGTTGTTGAATTTGTTGGTGTTTTTCATTGTTGAGGTTGTTGTTGAATTTGTTGGTGTTTTTCAATGTTGAGGTTGTTGTTGAATTTGTTGGTGTTTTTCAATGTTGAGGTTGTTGTTGTTTTTCAATGTTGAGGTCGTTGTTGAATTTGATGGTTTTTTTCAATGTCGAGGTTGTTGTTGAATTTGTTGGTGTTTTTCAATGTTGAAGTTGTTGTTGAATTTGTTGGTGTTTTTCAATGTTGTGGTTGTTGTTGTTTTTCAATGTTGAGGTTGTTGTTGAATTTGTTGGTGTTTTTCAATGTTGAGGTTGTTGTTGTTTTTCAATGTTGAGGTTGTTGTTGAATTTGTTGGTGTTTTTAAATGTTGAGGTTATTGTTGAATTTGTTGGTGTTTTTCAATGTTGAGGTTGTTGTTGTTTTTCAATGTTGAGGTTGTTGTTCAATTTTTTTGGTGTTTTTCAATTTTGAAGTTGTTGAATTTGTTGGTGTTTTTCAATGTTGAGGTTGTTGTTGTTTTTCAATGTTGAGGTTGTTGTTGAATTTGTTGGTGTTTTCCAATGATGAGGTTGTTGTTGTTTTTCAATGTTGAGGTTGTTGTTGTTTTTCAGTGTTGAGGTTGTTGTTGAATTTGTTGGTGTTTTTCAATGTTGAAGGTTGTTGTTGAATTTGTTAGTGTTTTCTCAATGTTGAGGTTGTTGTTGCTTTTCAATGTTGAGGTTGTTGTTGTATTTGTTGGTGTTTTTCAATGTTGAGGTTGTTGTAGTTTTTCAATGTTGAGGTTGTTGTTGAATTTTTTGGTGTTTTTCAATGTCGAGTTTGTTGTTGAATTTGTTGGTGTTTTTCAATGTTGAAGTTGTTGTTGAATTTGTTTGTGTTTTTCAATGTTGAGGTTGTTGTTGAATTTGTTGGTGTTTTTCAATGTTGAGGTTGTTGTTGTTTTTAAATGTTGAGGTTGTTGTTGAATTTGTTGGTGTTTTTCAATTTTGAGTTTGTTGTTGTTTTTCAATGTTGAGGTTGTTGTTGAATTTCTTGGTGTTTTTCCATGTTGAGGTTGTTGTTGTTTTTCAAAGTTGAGGCTGTTGTTAAATTTGTTGGTGTTTTTCAAAGTTGAGGTTGTTGTTGAATTTGTTGGTGTTTTTCATTGTTGATGTTGTTGTTGAATTTGTTGGTGTTTTTCAATGTTGAGGTTGTTGTTGAATTTGTTGGTGTTTTTCAATGTTGAGGTTGTTGTTATTTTTCAATGTTGAGGTTGTTGTTGAACTTGTTGGTGTTTTTCAATGTTGAGGTTGTTGTTGAATTTGTTGGTGTTTTTCAATGTTGAGGTTGTTGTTGTTTTTCAATGTTGAGGTTGTTGTTGTATGTGTTGGTGTTTTTCAATGTTGAGGTTGTTGTAGTTTTTCAATGTTGAAGTTGTTGTTGAATTTGTTGGTGTTTTTCAATGTCGAGGTTGTTGTTGAATTTGTTGGTGTTTTTCAATGTTGAAGTTGTTGTTGAATTTGTTGGTGTTTTTCAATGTAGAGGTTGTTGTTGAATTTGTTGGTGTTTTTAAATGTTGAGGTTGTTGTTGAATTTGTTGGTGTTTTTCAATGTTGAGGTTGTTCTTGTTTTTCAATGTTGAGTTTGTTGTTGAATTTGTTGGCGTTTTTCAATGTTGAGGTTGTTGTTGTTCAATGTGGAGGTTGTTGTTGAATTTGTTGGTGTTTTTCAATGTCGAGGTTGTTGTTGAATTTGTTGGTATTTTTCAATGTTGAATTTGTTGGTGTTTTTCAATGTTGAGGTTGTTGTTGTTTTTCAATGTTGATGTTGTTGTTGAATTTGTTGGTGTTTTTCAATGTTGAGGTTGTTGTTGAATTTGTTGGTGTTTTTCAATGTTGAGGTTGTTGTTGTTTTTCAAAGTTGAGGTTGTTGTTAAATTTGTTGGTGTTTTTCAAAGTTGAGGTTGTTGTTTAATTTGTTGGTGTTTTTCATTGTTGAGGTTGTTGTTGAATTTGTTGGTGTTTTTCAATGTTGCGGTTGTTGTTGAATTTGGTGGTGTTTTTCAATGTTGAGGTTGTTGTTGTTTTTCAATGTTGAGGTCGTTGTTGAATTTGATGGTTTTTTTCAATGTCGAGGTTGTTGTTGAATTTGTTGGTGTTTTTCAATGTTGAAGTTGTTGTTGAATTTGTTGGTGTTTTTCAATGTTGTGGTTGTTGTTGTTTTTCAATGTTGAGGTTGTTGTTGAATTTGTTGGTGTTTTTCAATGTTGAGGTTGTTGTTGTTTTTCAATGTTGAGGTTGTTGTTGAATTTGTTGGTGTTTTTAAATGTTGAGGTTATTGTTGAATTTGTTGGTGTTTTTCAATGTTGAGGTTGTTGTTGTTTTTCAATGTTGAGGTTGTTGTTGAATTTGTTGGTGTTTTTCAATTTCGAGGTTGTTGTTCAATTTGTTGGTGTTTTTCAATTTTGAAGTTGTTGAATTTGTTGGTGTTTTTCAATGTTGAGGTTGTTGTTGTTTTTCAATGTTGAGGTTGTTGTTGAATTTGTTGGTGTTTTCCAATGTTGAGGTTGTTGTTGTTTTTCAATGTTGAGGTTGTTGTTGTTTTTCAGTGTTGAGGTTGTTGTTGAATTTGTTGGTGTTTTTCAATGTTGAAGGTTGTTGTTGAATTTGTTAGTGTTTTCTCAATGTTGAGGTTGTTGTTGCTTTTCAATGTTGAGGTTGTTGTTGTATTTGTTGGTGTTTTTCAATGTTGAGGTTGTTGTAGTTTTTCAATGTTGAGGTTGTTGTTGAATTTGTTGGTGTTTTTCAATGTCGAGTTTGTTGTTGAATTTGTTGGTGTTTTTCAATGTTGAAGTTGTTGTTGAATTTGTTTGTGTTTTTCAATGTTGAGGTTGTTGTTGTTTTTAAATGTTGAGGTTGTTGTTGAATTTGTTGGTGTTTTTCAATTTTGAGGTTGCTGTTGTTTTTCAATGTTGAGGTTGTTGTTGAATTTCTTGGTGTTTTTCCATGTTGAGGTTGTTGTTGTTTTTCAAAGTTGAGGCTGTTGTTAAATTTGATGGTGTTTTTCAAAGTTGAGGTTGTTGTTGAATTTGTTGGTGTTTTTCATTGTTGATGTTGTTGTTGTTTTTAAATGTTGAGGTTGTTGTTGAATTTGTTGGTGTTTTTCAATTTTGAGGTTGTTGTTGTTTTTCAATGTTGACGTTGTTGTTGAATTTGTTGGTGTTTTTCCATGTTGAGGTTGTTGTTGTTTTTCAAAGTTGAGGTTGTTGTTGAATTTGTTGGTGTTTTTCATTGTTGAGGTTGTTGTTGAATTTGTTGGTGTTTTTCAATGTTGAGGTTGTTGTTGTTTTTTAATGTTGAGGTTGTTGTTGAATTTGTTGGTGTTTTTCAATTTTGAGGTTGTTGTTGTTTTTCAATGTTGAGGTTGTTGTTGAATTTGTTGCTGTTTTTCATTTTCGAGGTTGTTGTTGAATTTGTTGGTGTTTTTCAATCTTGAAGTTGTTGTTGAATTTGTTGGTGTTTTTCAATGTTGAGGTTGTTGTTGTTTTTCAATGTTGAGGTTGTTGTTGAATTTGTTGGTGTTTTTCAATGTTGAGGTTGTTGTTGAATTTGGTGTTTTTCAATGTTGAGGTTGTTGTTGTTTTTCAATGTTGAGGTTGTTGTTGTATGTGTTGGTGTTTTTCAATGTTGAGGTTGTTGTAGTTTTTCAATGTTGAAGTTGTTGTTGAATTTGTTGGTGTTTTTCAATGTCGAGGTTGTTGTTGAATTTGTTGGTGTTTTTCAATGTTGAAGTTGTTGTTGAATTTGTTGGTGTTTTTCAATGTAGAGGTTGTTGTTGAATTTGTTGGTGTTTTTAAATGTTGAGGTTGTTGTTGAATTTGTTGGTGTTTTTCAATGTTGAGGTTGTTCTTGTTTTTCAATGTTGAGGTTGTTGTTGAATTTGTTGTTGTTTTTCAATGTTGAGGTTGTTGTTGTTCAATGTGGAGGTTGTTGTTGAATTTGTTGGTGTTTTTCAATGTCGAGGTTGTTGTTGAATTTGTTGGTATTTTTCAATGTTGAATTTGTTGTTGAATTTGTTGGTGTTTTTCAATGTTGAGGTTGTTGTTGAATTTGTTGGTGTTTTTCAATGTTGAGGTTGTTGTTGAATTTGTTGGTGTTTTTCAATGTTGAGGTTGTTGTTGTTTTTAAATGTTGAGGTTGTTGTTGAATTTGTTGGTGTTTTTCAATTTTGAGGTTGTTGTTGTTTTTCAATGTTGAGGTTGTTGTTGAATTTGTTGGTGTTTTTCCATGTTGAGGTTGTTGTTGTTTTTCAAAGTTGAGGTTGTTGTTGAATTTGTTGGTGTTTTTTATTGTTGAGGTTGTTGTTGAATTTGTTGGTTTTTTTCAATGTTGAGGTTGTTGTTGTTTTTTAATGTTGAGGTTGTTGTTGAATTTGTTGGTGTTTTTCAATGTTGAGGTTGTTGTTGTTTTTCAATGTTGAGGTTGTTGTTGAATTTGTTGCTGTTTTTCATTTTCGAGGTTGTTGTTGAATTTGTTGGTGTTTTTCAATGTTGAAGTTGTTGTTGAATTTGTTGGTGTTTTTCAATGTTGAGGATGTTGTTATTTTTCAATGTTGAGGTTGTTGTTGAACTTGTTGGTGTTTTTCAATGTTGAGGTTGTTGTTGAATTTGTTGGTGTTTTTCAATGTTGAGGTTGTTGTTGCTTTTCAATGTTGAGGTTGTTGTTGTATGTGTTGGTGTTTTTCAATGTTGAGGTTGTTGTAGTTTTTCAATGTTGAAGTTGTTGTTGAATTTGTTGGTGTTTTTCAATGTGGAGGTTGTTGTGGAATTTGTTGGTGTTTTTCAATGTTGAAGTTGTTGTTGAATTTGTTGGTGTTTTTCAATGTAGTGGTTGTTGTTGAATTTGTTGGTTTTTTTCAATGTTGAGGTTGTTCTTGTTTTTCAATGTTGAGGTTGTTGTTGAATTTGTTGGTGTTTTTCAATGTTGAGGTTGTTGTTGTTCAATGTGGAGGTTGTTGTTGAATTTGTTGGTGTTTTTCAATGTCGAGGTTGTTGTTGAATTTGTTGGTATTTTTCAATGTTGAATTTGTTGTTGAATTTGTTGGTGTTTTTCAATGTTGAGGTTGTTGTTGTTTTTCAATGTTGAGGTCGTTGTTGAATTTGACGGTGTTTTTCAATGTCGAGGTTGTTGTTGAATTTGTTGGTGTTTTTCAATGTTGAAGTTGTTGTTGAATTTGTTGGTGTTTTTCAATGTAGAGGTTGTTGTTGAATTTTTTGGTGTTTTTAAATGTTGAGGTTGTTGTTGAATTTGTTGGTGTTTTTCAATGTTGAGGTTGTTCTTGTTTTTCAATGTTGAGGTTGTTGTTGAATTTGTTGTTGTTTTTCAATGTTGAGGTTGTTGTTGTTCAATGTGGAGGTTGTTGTTGAATTTGTTGGTGTTTTTCAATGTCGAGGTTGTTGTTGAATTTGTTGGTATTTTTCAATGTTGAATTTGTTGTTGAATTTGTTGGTGTTTTTCAATGTTGAGGTTGTTGTTGAATTTGTTGGTGTTTTTCAATGTTGAGGTTGTTGTTGAATTTGTTGGTGTTTTTCAATGTTGAGGTTGTTGTTGTTTTTAAATGTTGAGGTTGTTGTTGAATTTGTTGGTGTTTTTCAATTTTGAGGTTGTTGTTGTTTTTCAATGTTGAGGTTGTTGTTGAATTTGTTGGTGTTTTTCCATGTTGAGGTTGTTGTTGTTTTTCAAAGTTGAGGTTGTTGTTGAATTTGTTGGTGTTTTTTATTGTTGAGGTTGTTGTTGAATTTGTTGGTGTTTTTCAATGTTGAGGTTGTTGTTGTTTTTTAATGTTGAGGTTGTTGTTGAATTTGTTGGTGTTTTTCAATGTTGAGGTTGTTGTTGTTTTTCAATGTTGAGGTTGTTGTTGAATTTGTTGCTGTTTTTCATTTTCGAGGTTGTTGTTGAATTTGTTGGTGTTTTTCAATGTTGAAGTTGTTGTTGAATTTGTTGGTGTTTTTCAATGTTGAGGATGTTGTTATTTTTCAATGTTGAGGTTGTTGTTGAACTTGTTGGTGTTTTTCAATGTTGAGGTTGTTGTTGAATTTGTTGGTGTTTTTCAATGTTGAGGTTGTTGTTGTTTTTCAATGTTGAGGTTGTTGTTGTATGTGTTGGTGTTTTTCAATGTTGAGGTTGTTGTAGTTTTTCAATGTTGAAGTTGTTGTTGAATTTGTTGGTGTTTTTCAATGTCGAGGTTGTTGTTGAATTTGTTGGTGTTTTTCAATGTTGAAGTTGTTGTTGAATTTGTTGGTGTTTTTCAATGTAGTGGTTGTTGTTGAATTTGTTGGTTTTTTTCAATGTTGAGGTTGTTCTTGTTTTTCAATGTTGATGTTGTTGTTGAATTTGTTGGTGTTTTTCAATGTTGAGGTTGTTGTTGTTCAATGTGGAGGTTGTTGTTGAATTTGTTGGTGTTTTTCAATGTCGAGGTTGTTGTTGAATTTGTTGGTATTTTTCAATGTTGAATTTGTTGTTGAATTTGTTGGTGTTTTTCAATGTTGAGGTTGTTGTTGTTTTTCAATGTTGAGGTCGTTGTTGAATTTGACGGTGTTTTTCAATGTCGAGGTTGTTGTTGAATTTGTTGGTGTTTTTCAATGTTGAAGTTGTTGTTGAATTTGTTGGTGTTTTTCAATATTGTGGTTGTTGTTGTTTTTCAATGTTGAGGTTGTTGTTGAATTTGTTGGTGTTTTTCAATGTTGAGGTTGTTGTTGTTTTTCAATGTTGAGGTTGTTGTTGTTTTTCAATGTTGAGGTTGTCGTTGAATTTGTTGGTGTTTTTCAATGTTGAAGGTTGTTGTTGAATTTGTTGGTGTTTTCTCAATGTTGAGGTTGTTGTTGCTTTTCCATGTTGAGGTTGTTGTTGTATTTGTTGGTGTTTTTCAATGTTGAGGTTGTTGTAGTTTTTCAATGTTGAGGTTGTTGTTCAATTTGTTGGTGTTTTTCAATGTCGAGGTTGTTGTTGAATTTGTTGGTGTTTTTCAATGTTGAAGTTGTTGTTGAATTTGTTTGTGTTTTGCAATGTTGAGGTTGTTGTTGAAATTGTTGGTGTTTTTCAATGTTGAGGTTGTTGTTGTTTTTAAATGTTGAGGTTGTTGTTGAATTTGTTGGTGTTTTTCAATGTTGAGGTTGTTGTTGTTTTTCAATGTTGAGGTTGTTGTTGTATGTGTTGGTGTTTTTCAATTTTGAGGTTGTTGTAGTTTTTCAATGTTGAAGTTGTTGTTGAATTTGTTGGTGTTTTTCAATGTCGAGGTTGTTGTTGGATTTGTTGGTGTTTTTCAATGTTGAAGTTGTTGTTGAATTTGTTGGTGTTTTTCAATGTTGAGGTTGTTGTTGAATTTGTTGGTGTTTTTAAATGTTGAGGTTGTTGTTGAATTTGTTGGTGTTTTTCAATGTTGAGGTTGTTCTTGTTTTTCAATGTTGAGGTTGTTGTTGAATTTGTTGTTGTTTTTCAATGTTGAGGTTGTTGTTGTTCAATGTGGAGGTTGTTGTTGAATTTGTTGGTGTTTTTCAATGTCGAGGTTGTTGTTGAATTTGTTGGTATTTTTCAATGTTGAATTTGTTGTTGAATTTGTTGGTGTTTTTCAATGTTGAGGTTGTTGTTATTTTTCAATGTTGAGGTTGTTGTTGAACTTGTTGGTGTTTTTCAATGTTGAGGTTGTTGTTGAATTTGTTGGTGTTTTTCAATGTTGAGGTTGTTGTTGTTTTTCAATGTTGAGGTTGTTGTTGTATGTGTTGGTGTTTTTCAATGTTGAGGTTGTTGTAGTTTTTCAATGTTGAAGTTGTTGTTGAATTTGTTGGTGTTTTTCAATGTCGAGGTTGTTGTTGAATTTGTTGGTGTTTTTCAATGTTGAAGTTGTTGTTGAATTTGTTGGTGTTTTTCAATGTAGAGGTTGTTGTTGAATTTGTTGGTGATTTTCAATGTTGAGGTTGTTCTTGTTTTTCAATGTTGAGGTTGTTGTTGAATTTGTTGGTGTTTTTCAATGTTGAGGTTGTTGTTGTTCAATGTGGAGGTTGTTGTTGAATTTGTTGGTGTTTTTCAATGTCGAGGTTGTTGTTGAATTTGTTGGTATTTTTCAATGTTGAATTTGTTGTTGAATTTGTTGGTGTTTTTCAATGTTGAGGTTGTTGTTGTTTTTCAATGTTGATGTTGTTGTTGAATTTGTTGGTGTTTTTCAATGTTGAGATGGTTGTTGAATTTGTTGGTGTTTTTCAATGTTGAGGTTGTTGTTGTTTTTCAATGTTGAGGTCGTTGTTGAATTTGACGGTGTTTTTCAATGTCGAGGTTGTTGTTGAATTTGTTGGTGTTTTTCAATGTTGAAGTTGTTGTTGAATTTGTTGGTGTTTTTCAATATTGTGGTTGTTGTTGTTTTTCAATGTTGAGGTTGTTGTTGAATTTGTTGGTGTTTTTCAATGTTGAGGTTGTTGTTGTTTCTCAATGTTGAGGTTGTTGTTGAATTTGTTGGTGTTTTTAAATGTTGAGGTTATTGTTGAATTTGTTGGTGGTTTTCAATGTTGAGGTTGTTGTTGTTTTTCAATGTTGAGGTTGTTGTTGAATTTGTTGGTGTTTTTCAATTTCGAGGTTGTTGTTCAATCTGTTGGTGTTTTTCAATTTTGAAGTTGTTGAATTTGTTGGTGTTTTTCAATGTTGAGGTTGTTGTTGTTTTTCAATGTTGAGGTTGTTGTTGAATTTGTTGGTGTTTTTCAATGTTGAGGTTGTTGTTGTTTTTCAATGTTGAGGTTGTTGTTGTTTTTCAATGTTGAGGTTGTCGTTGAATTTGTTGGTGTTTTTCAATGTTGAAGGTTGTTGTTGAATTTGTTGGTGTTTTCTCAATGTTGAGGTTGTTGTTGCTTTTCAATGTTGAGGTTGTTGTTGTATTTGTTGGTGTTTTTCAATGTTGAGGTTGTTGTAGTTTTTCAATGTTGAGGTTGTTGTTGAATTTGTTGGTGTTTTTCAATGTCGAGGTTGTTGTTGAATTTGTTGGTGTTTTTCAATGTTGAAGTTGTTGTTGAATTTGTTTGTGTTTTGCAATGTTGAGGTTGTTGTTGAAATTGTTGGTGTTTTTCAATGTTGAGGTTGTTGTTGTTTTTAAATGTTGAGGTTGTTGTTGAATTTGTTGGTGTTTTTCAATGTTGAGGTTGTTGTTGTTTTTCAATGTTGAGGTTGTTGTTGTATGTGTTGGTGTTTTTCAATGTTGAGGTTGTTGTAGTTTTTCAATGTTGAAGTTGTTGTTGAATTTGTTGGTGTTTTTCAATGTCGAGGTTGTTGTTGAATTTGTTGGTGTTTTTCAAAGTTGAAGTTGTTGTTGAATTTGTTTGTGTTTTTCAATGTTGAGGTTGTTGTTGAATTTGTTGGTGTTTTTAAATGTTGAGGTTGTTGTTGAATTTGTTGGTGTTTTTCAATGTTGAGGTTGTTCTTGTTTTTCAATGTTGAGGTTGTTGTTGAATTTGTTGTTGTTTTTCAATGTTGAGGTTGTTGTTGTTCAATGTGGAGGTTGTTGTTGAATTTGTTGGTGTTTTTCAATGTCGAGGTTGTTGTTGAATTTGTTGGTATTTTTCAATGTTGAATTTGTTGTTGAATTTGTTGGTGTTTTTCAATGTTGAGGTTGTTGTTATTTTTCAATGTTGAGGTTGTTGTTGAACTTGTTGGTGTTTTTCAATGTTGAGGTTGTTGTTGAATTTGTTGGTGTTTTTCAATGTTGAGGTTGTTGTTGTTTTTCAATGTTGAGGTTGTTGTTGTATGTGTTGGTGTTTTTCAATGTTGAGGTTGTTGTAGTTTTTCAATGTTGAAGTTGTTGTTGAATTTGTTGGTGTTTTTCAATGTCGAGGTTGTTGTTGAATTTGTTGGTGTTTTTCAATGTTGAAGTTGTTGTTGAATTTGTTGGTGTTTTTCAATGTAGAGGTTGTTGTTGAATTTGTTGGTGATTTTCAATGTTGAGGTTGTTCTTGTTTTTCAATGTTGAGGTTGTTGTTGAATTTGTTGGTGTTTTTCAATGTTGAGGTTGTTGTTGTTCAATGTGGAGGTTGTTGTTGAATTTGTTGGTGTTTTTCAATGTCGAGGTTGTTGTTCAATTTGTTGGTATTTTTCAATGTTGAATTTGTTGTTGAATTTGTTGGTGTTTTTCAATGTTGAGGTTGTTGTTGTTTTTCAATGTTGATGTTGTTGTTGAATTTGTTGGTGTTTTTCAATGTTGAGATGGTTGTTGAATTTGTTGGTGTTTTTCAATGTTGAGGTTGTTGTTGTTTTTCAATGTTGAGGTCGTTGTTGAATTTGACGGTGTTTTTCAATGTCGAGGTTGTTGTTGAATTTGTTGGTGTTTTTCAATGTTGAAGTTGTTGTGTTTTTCAATGTTCTGGTTGTTGTTGTTTTTCAATGTTGAGGTTGTTGTTGAATTTGTTGGTGTTTTTCAATGTTGAGGTTGTTTTTTTTTTTCAATGTTGAGGTTGTTGTTGAATTTGTTGGTGTTTTTAAATGTTGAGGTTATTGTTGAATTTGTTGGTGGTTTTCAATGTTGAGGTTGTTGTTGTTTTTCAATGTTGAGGTTGTTGTTGAATTTGTTGGTGTTTTTCAATTTCGAGGTTGTTGTTCAATTTGTTGGTGTTTTTCAATTTTGAAGTTGTTGAATTTGTTGGTGTTTTTCAATGTTGAGGTTGTTGTTGTTTTTCAATGTTGAGGTTGTTGTTGAATTTGTTGGTGTTTTTCAATGTTGAGGTTGTTGTTGTTTTTCAATGTTGAGGTTGTTGTTGTTTTTCAATGTTGAGGTTGTCGTTGAATTTGTTGGTGTTTTTCAATGTTGAGGTTGTTGTTGAATTTGTTGGTGTTTTTAAATGTTGAGGTTATTGTTGAATTTGTTGGTGGTTTTCAATGTTGAGGTTGTTGTTGTTTTTCAATGTTGAGGTTGTTGTTGAATTTGTTGGTGTTTTTCAATTTCGAGGTTGTTGTTCAATTTGTTGGTGTTTTTCAATTTTGAAGTTGTTGAATTTGTTGGTGTTTTTCAATGTTGAGGTTGTTGTTGTTTTTCAATGTTGAGGTTGTTGTTGAATTTGTTGGTGTTTTTCAATGTTGAGGTTGTTGTTGTTTTTCAATGTTGAGGTTGTTGTTGTTTTTCAATGTTGAGGTTGTCGTTGAATTTGTTGGTGTTTTTCAATGTTGAAGGTTGTTGTTGAATTTGTTGGTGTTTTCTCAATGTTGAGGTTGTTGTTGCTTTTCAATGTTGAGGTTGTTGTTGTATTTGTTGGTGTTTTTCAATGTTGAGGTTGTTGTAGTTTTTCAATGTTGAGGTTGTTGTTGAATTTGTTGGTGTTTTTCAATGTCGAGGTTGTTGTTGAATTTGTTGGTGTTTTTCAATGTTGAAGTTGTTGTTGAATTTGTTTGTGTTTTGCAATGTTGAGGTTGTTGTTGAAATTGTTGGTGTTTTTCAATGTTGAGGTTGTTGTTGTTTTCAAATGTTGAGGTTGTTGTTGAATTTGTTGGTGTTTTTCAATGTTGAGGTTGTTGTTGTTTTTCAATGTTGAGGTTGTTGTTGTATGTGTTGGTGTTTTCAATGTTGAGGTTGTTGTAGTTTTTCAATGTTGAAGTTGTTGTTGAATTTGTTGGTGTTTTTCAATGTCGAGGTTGTTGTTGAATTTGTTGGTGTTTTTCAAAGTTGAAGTTGTTGTTGAATTTGTTGGTGTTTTTCAATGTTGAGGTTGTTGTTGAATTTGTTGGTGTTTTTCAATGTAGAGGTTGTTGTTGAATTTGTTGGTGATTTTCAATGTTGAGGTTGTTCTTGTTTTTCAATGTTGAGGTTGTTGTTGAATTTGTTGGTGTTTTTCAATGTTGAGGTTGTTGTTGTTCAATGTGGAGGTTGTTGTTGAATTTGTTGGTGTTTTTCAATGTCGAGGTTGTTGTTGAATTTGTTGGTATTTTTCAATGTTGAATTTGTTGTTGAATTTGTTGGTGTTTTTCAATGTTGAGGTTGTTGTTGTTTTTCAATGTTGATGTTGTTGTTGAATTTGTTGGTGTTTTTCAATGTTGAGATGGTTGTTGAATTTGTTGGTGTTTTTCAATGTTGAGGTTGTTGTTGTTTTTCAATGTTGAGGTCGTTGTTGAATTTGACGGTGTTTTTCAATGTCGAGGTTGTTGTTGAATTTGTTGGTGTTTTTCAATGTTGAAGTTGTTGTTGAATTTGCTGGTGTTTTTCAATATTGTGGTTGTTGTTGTTTTTCAATGTTGAGGTTGTTGTTGAATTTGTTGGTGTTTTTCAATGTTGAGGTTGTTGTTGTTTCTCAATGTTGAGGTTGTTGTTGAATTTGTTGGTGTTTTTAAATGTTGAGGTTATTGTTGAATTTGTTGGTGGTTTTCAATGTTGAGGTTGTTGTTGTTTTTCAATGTTGAGGTTGTTGTTGAATTTGTTGGTGTTTTTCAATTTCGAGGTTGTTGTTCAATTTGTTGGTGTTTTTCAATTTTGAAGTTGTTGAATTTGTTGGTGTTTTTCAATGTTGAGGTTGTTGTTGTTTTTCAATGTTGAGGTTGTTGTTGAATTTGTTGGTGTTTTTCAATGTTGAGGTTGTTGTTGTTTTTCAATGTTGAGGTTGTTGTTGTTTTTCAATGTTGAGGTTGTCGTTGAATTTGTTGGTGTTTTTCAATGTTGAAGGTTGTTGTTGAATTTGTTGGTGTTTTCTCAATGTTGAGGTTGTTGTTGCTTTTCAATGTTGAGGTTGTTGTTGTATTTGTTGGTGTTTTTCAATGTTGAGGTTGTTGTAGTTTTTCAATGTTGAGGTTGTTGTTGAATTTGTTGGTGTTTTTCAATGTCGAGGTTGTTGTTGAATTTGTTGGTGTTTTTCAATGTTGAAGTTGTTGTTGAATTTGTTTGTGTTCTGCAATGTTGAGGTTGTTGTTGAAATTGTTGGTGTTTTTCAATGTTGAGGTTGTTGTTGTTTTTAAATGTTGAGGTTGTTGTTGAATTTGTTGGTGTTTTTCAATGTTGAGGTTGTTGTTGTTTTTCAATGTTGAGGTTGTTGTTGTATGTGTTGGTGTTTTTCAATGTTGAGGTTGTTGTAGTTTTTCAATGTTGAAGTTGTTGTTGAATTTGTTGGTGTTTTTCAATGTCGAGGTTGTTGTTGAATTTGTTGGTGTTTTTCAAAGTTGAAGTTGTTGTTGAATTTGTTGGTGTTTTTCAATGTTGAGGTTGTTGTTGAATTTGTTGGTGTTTTTAAATGTTGAGGTTGTTGTTGAATTTGTTGGTGTTTTTCAATGTTGAGGTTGTTCTTGTTTTTCAATGTTGAGGTTGTTGTTGAATTTGTTGTTGTTTTTCAATGTTGAGGTTGTTGTTGTTCAATGTGGAGGTTGTTGTTGAATTTGTTGGTGTTTTTCAATGTCGAGGTTGTTGTTGAATTTGTTGGTATTTTTCAATGTTGAATTTGTTGTTGAATTTGTTGGTGTTTTTCAATGTTGAGGTTGTTGTTATTTTTCAATGTTGAGGTTGTTGTTGAACTTGTTGGTGTTTTTCAATGTTGAGGTTGTTGTTGAATTTGTTGGTGTTTTTCAATGTTGAGGTTGTTGTTGTTTTTCAATGTTGAGGTTGTTGTTGTATGTGTTGGTGTTTTTCAATGTTGAGGTTGTTGTAGTTTTTCAATGTTGAAGTTGTTGTTGAATTTGTTGGTGTTTTTCAATGTCGAGGTTGTTGTTGAATTTGTTGGTGTTTTTCAATGTTGAAGTTGTTGTTGAATTTGTTGGTGTTTTTCAATGTAGAGGTTGTTGTTGAATTTGTTGGTGATTTTCAATGTTGAGGTTGTTCTTGTTTTTCAATGTTGAGGTTGTTGTTGAATTTGTTGGTGTTTTTCAATGTTGAGGTTGTTGTTGTTCAGTGTGGAGGTTGTTGTTGAATTTGTTGGTGTTTTTCAATGTCGAGGTTGTTGTTCAATTTGTTGGTATTTTTCAATGTTGAATTTGTTGTTGAATTTGTTGGTGTTTTTCAATGTTGAGGTTGTTGTTGTTTTTCAATGTTGATGTTGTTGTTGAATTTGTTGGTGTTTTTCAATGTTGAGATGGTTGTTGAATTTGTTGGTGTTTTTCAATGTTGAGGTTGTTGTTGTTTTTCAATGTTGAGGTCGTTGATGAATTTGACGGTGTTTTTCAATGTCGAGGTTGTTGTTGAATTTGTTGGTGTTTTTCAATGTTGAAGTTGTTGTTGAATTTGTTGGTGTTTTTCAATGTTGTGGTTGTTGTTGTTTTTCAATGTTGAGGTTGTTGTTGAATTTGTTGGTGTTTTTCAATGTTGAGGTTGTTGTTGTTTTTCAATGTTGAGGTTGTTGTTGAATTTGTTGGTGTTTTTAAATGTTGAGGTTATTGTTGAATTTGTTGGTGGTTTTCAATGTTGAGGTTGTTGTTGTTTTTCAATGTTGAGGTTGTTGTTGAATTTGTTGGTGTTTTTCAATTTCGAGGTTGTTGTTCAATTTGTTGGTGTTTTTCAATTTTGAAGTTGTTGAATTTGTTGGTGTTTTTCAATGTTGAGGTTGTTGTTGTTTTTCAATTTTGAGGTTGTTGTTGAATTTGTTGGTGTTTTTCAATGTTGAGGTTGTTGTTGTTTTTCAATGTTGAGGTTGTTGTTGTTTTTCAATGTTGAGGTTGTCGTTGAATTTGTTGGTGTTTTTCAATGTTGAGGTTGTTGTTGAATTTGTTGGTGTTTTTAAATGTTGAGGTTATTGTTGAATTTGTTGGTGGTTTTCAATGTTGAGGTTGTTGTTGTTTTTCAATGTTGAGGTTGTTGTTGAATTTGTTGGTGTTTTTCAATTTCGAGGTTGTTGTTCAATTTGTTGGTGTTTTTCAATTTTGAAGTTGTTGAATTTGTTGGTGTTTTTCAATGTTGAGGTTGTTGTTGTTTTTCAATGTTGAGGTTGTTGTTGAATTTGTTGGTGTTTTTCAATGTTGAGGTTGTTGTTGTTTTTCAATGTTGAGGTTGTTGTTGTTTTTCAATGTTGAGGTTGTCGTTGAATTTGTTGGTGTTTTTCAATGTTGAAGGTTGTTGTTGAATTTGTTGGTGTTTTCTCAATGTTGAGGTTGTTGTTGCTTTTCAATGTTGAGGTTGTTGTTGTATTTGTTGGTGTTTTTCAATGTTGAGGTTGTTGTAGTTTTTCAATGTTGAGGTTGTTGTTGAATTTGTTGGTGTTTTTCAATGTCGAGGTTGTTGTTGAATTTGTTGGTGTTTTTCAATGTTGAAGTTGTTGTTGAATTTGTTTGTGTTTTGCAATGTTGAGGTTGTTGTTGAAATTGTTGGTGTTTTTCAATGTTGAGGTTGTTGTTGTTTTTAAATGTTGAGGTTGTTGTTGAATTTGTTGGTGTTTTTCAATGTTGAGGTTGTTGTTGTTTTTCAATGTTGATGTTGTTGTTGTATGTGTTGGTGTTTTCAATGTTGAGGTTGTTGTAGTTTTTCAATGTTGAAGTTGTTGTTGAATTTGTTGGTGTTTTTCAATGTCGAGGTTGTTGTTGAATTTGTTGGTGTTTTTCAAAGTTGAAGTTGTTGTTGAATTTGTTGGTGTTTTTCAATGTTGAGGTTGTTGTTGAATTTGTTGGTGTTTTTAAATGTTGAGGTTGTTGTTGAATTTGTTGGTGTTTTTCAATGTTGAGGTTGTTCTTGTTTTTCAATGTTGAGGTTGTTGTTGAATTTGTTGTTGTTTTTCAATGTTGAGGTTGTTGTTGTTCAATGTGGAGGTTGTTGTTGAATTTGTTGGTGTTTTTCAATGTCGAGGTTGTTGTTGAATTTGTTGGTATTTTTCAATGTTGAATTTGTTGTTGAATTTGTTGGTGTTTTTCAATGTTGAGGTTGTTGTTATTTTTCAATGTTGAGGTTGTTGTTGAACTTGTTGGTGTTTTTCAATGTTGAGGTTGTTGTTGAATTTGTTGGTGTTTTTCAATGTTGAGGTTGTTGTTGTTTTTCAATGTTGAGGTTGTTGTTGTATGTGTTGGTGTTTTTCAATGTTGAGGTTGTTGTAGTTTTTCAATGTTGAAGTTGTTGTTGAATTTGTTGGTGTTTTTCAATGTCGAGGTTGTTGTTGAATTTGTTGGTGTTTTTCAATGTTGAAGTTGTTGTTGAATTTGTTGGTGTTTTTCAATGTAGAGGTTGTTGTTGAATTTGTTGGTGATTTTCAATGTCGAGGTTGTTCTTGTTTTTCAATGTTGAGGTTGTTGTTGAATTTGTTGGTGTTTTTCAATGTTGAGGTTGTTGTTGTTCAATGTGGAGGTTGTTGTTGAATTTGTTGGCGTTTTTCAATGTCGAGGTTGTTGTTCAATTTGTTGGTATTTTTCAATGTTGAATTTGTTGTTGAATTTGTTGGTGTTTTTCAATGTTGAGGTTGTTGTTGTTTTTCAATGTTGATGTTGTTGTTGAATTTGTTGGTGTTTTTCAATGTTGAGGTTGTTGTTGTTTTTCAATGTTGAGGTTGTTGTTGTTTTTCAATGTTGAGGTTGTCGTTGAATTTGTTGGTGTTTTTCAATGTTGAAGGTTGTTGTTGAATTTGTTGGTGTTTTCTCAATGTTGAGGTTGTTGTTGCTTTTCAATGTTGAGGTTGTTGTTGTATTTGTTGGTGTTTTTCAATGTTGAGGTTGTTGTAGTTTTTCAATGTTGAGGTTGTTGTTGAATTTGTTGGTGTTTTTCAATGTCGAGGTTGTTGTTGAATTTGTTGGTGTTTTTCAATGTTGAAGTTGTTGTTGAATTTGTTTGTGTTTTGCAATGTTGAGGTTGTTGTTGAAATTGTTGGTGTTTTTTAATGTTGAGGTTGTTGTTGTTTTTAAATGTTGAGGTTGTTGTTGAATTTCTTGGTGTTTTTCAATGTTGAGGTTGTTGTTGTTTTTCAATGTTGAGGTTGTTGTTGTATGTGTTGGTGTTTTTCAATGTTGAGGTTGTTGTAGTTTTTCAATGTTGAAGTTGTTGTTGAATTTGTTGGTGTTTTTCAATGTCGAGGTTGTTGTTGAATTTGTTGGTGTTTTTCAATGTTGAAGTTGTTGTTGAATTTGTTGGTGTTTTTCAATGTAGAGGTTGTTGTTGAATTTGTTGGTGTTTTTAAATGTTGAGGTTGCTGTTGAATTTGTTGGTGTTTTTCAATGTTGAGGTTGTTCTTGTTTTTCAATGTTGAGGTTGTTGTTGAATTTGTTGTTGTTTTTCAATGTTGAGGTTGTTGTTGTTCAATGTGGACGTTGTTGTTGAATTTGTTGGTGTTTTTCAATGTCGAGGTTGTTGTTGAATTTGTTGGTATTTTTCAATGTTGAATTTGTTGTTGAATTTGTTGGTGTTTTTCAATGTTGAGGTTGTTGTTGAATTTTTTGGTGTTTTTCAATGTTGAGGTTGTTGTTGAATTTGTTGGTGTTTTTCAATGTTGAGGTTGTTGTTGTTTTTAAATGTTGAGGTTGTTGTTGAATTTGTTGGTGTTTTTCAATTTTGAGGTTGTTGTTGTTTTTCAATGTTGAGGTTGTTGTTGAATTTGTTGGTGTTTTTCCATGTTGAGGTTGTTGTTGTTTTTCAAAGATGTGGTTGTTGTTGAATTTGTTGGTGTTTTTCATTGTTGAGGTTGTTGTTGAATTTGATGGTGTTTTTCAATGTTGAGGTTGTTGTTGTTTTTTAATGTTGAGGTTGTTGTTGAATTTGTTGGTGTTTTTCAATGTTGAGGTTGTTGTTGTTTTTCAATGTTGAGGTTGTTTTTGAATTTGTTGCTGTTTTTCATTTTCGAGGTTGTTGTTGAA
Source organism: Isurus oxyrinchus (assembly GCA_026770705.1). Lineage (NCBI taxonomy): Eukaryota > Metazoa > Chordata > Chondrichthyes > Lamniformes > Lamnidae > Isurus > Isurus oxyrinchus. The sequence continues at coordinate 775,314 of JANJGN010000199.1, forward strand.
TTTGTTGGTGTTTTTCAATGTTGAAGTTGTTGTTGAATTTGTTGGTGTTTTTCAATGTTGAGGTTGTTGTTATTTTTCAATGTTGAGGTTGTTGTTGAACTTTTTGGTGTTTTTCAATGTTGAGGTTGTTGTTGAATTTGTTGGTGTTTTTCAATGTTGAGGTTGTTGTTGTTTTTCAATGTTGAGGTTGTTGTTGTATGTGTTGGTGTTTTTCAATGTTGAGGTTGTTGTAGTTTTTCAATGTTGAAGTTGTTGTTGAATTTGTTGGTGTTTTTCAATGTCGAGGTTGTTGTTGAATTTGTTGGTGTTTTTCAATGTTGAAGTTGTTGTTGAATTTGTTGGTGTTTTTCAATGTAGAGGTTGTTGTTGAATTTGTTGGTGTTTTTAAATGTTGAGGTTGTTGTTGAATTTGTTGGTGTTTTTCAATGTTGAGGTTGTTCTTGTTTTTCAATGTTGAGGTTGTTGTTGAATTTGTTGGTGTTTTTCAATGTTGAGGTTGTTGTTGTTCAATGTGGAGGTTGTTGTTGAATTTGTTGGTGTTTTTCAATGTCGAGGTTGTTGTTGAATTTGTTGGTATTTTTCAATGTTGAATTTGTTGTTGAATTTGTTGGTGTTTTTCAATGTTGAGGTTGTTGTTGTTTTTCAATGTTGATGTTGTTGTTGAATTTGTTGGTGTTTTTCAATGTTGAGGTTGTTGTTGAATTTGTTGGTGTTTTTCAATGTTGAGGTTGTTGTTGTTTTTCAATGTTGAGGTCGTTGTTGAATTTGACGGTGCTTTTCAATGTCGAGGTTGTTGTTGAATTTGTTGGTGTTTTTCAATGTTGAAGTTGTTGTTGAATTTGTTGGTGTTTTTCAATGTTGTGGTTGTTGTTGTTTTTCAATGTTGAGGTTGTTGTTGAATTTGTTGGTGTTTTTCAATGTTGAGGTTGTTGTTGTTTTTCAATGTTGAGGTTGTTGTTGAATTTGTTGGTGTTTTTAAATGTTGAGGTTATTGTTGAATTTGTTGGTGGTTTTCAATGTTGAGGTTGTTGTTGTTTTTCAATGTTGAGGTTGTTGTTGAATTTGTTGGTGTTTTTCAATTTCGAGGTTGTTGTTCAATTTGTTCGTGTTTTTCAATTTTGAAGTTGTTGAATTTGTTGGTGTTTTTCAATGTTGAGGTTGTTGTTGTTTTTCAATGTTGAGGTTGTTGTTGAATTTGTTGGTGTTTTTCAATGTTGAGGTTGTTGTTGTTTTTCAATGTTGAGGTTGTTGTTGTTTTTCAATGTTGAGGTTGTCGTTGAATTTGTTGGTGTTTTTCAATGTTGAAGGTTGTTGTTGAATTTGTTGGTGTTTTCTCAATGTTGAGGTTGTTGTTGCTTTTCAATGTTGAGGTTGTTGTTGTATTTGTTGGTGTTTTTCAATGTTGAGGTTGTTGTAGTTTTTCAATGTTGAGGTTGTTGTTGAATTTGTTGGTGTTTTTCAATGTCGAGGTTGTTGTTGAATTTGTTGGTGTTTTTCAATTTTGAAGTTGTTGTTGAATTTGTTTGTGTATTGCAATGTTGAGGTTGTTGTTGAATTTGTTGGTGTTTTTCAATGTTGAGGTTGTTGTTGTTTTTAAATGTTGAGGTTGTTGTTGAATTTGTTGGTGTTTTTCAATTTTGAGGTTGTTGTTGTTTTTCAATGTTGAGGTTGTTGTTGAATTTGTTGGTGTTTTTCCAAGTTGAGGTTGTTGTTGTTTTTCAAAGTTGAGGTTGTTGTTAAATTTTTCGGTGTTTTTCAAAGTTGAGGTTGTTGTTGAATTTGTTGGTGTTTTTCATTGTTGAGGTTGTTGTTGAATTTGTTGGTGTTTTTCAATGTTGAGGTTGTTGTTGTTTTTCAATGTTGAGGTTGTTGTTGAATTTGTTGGTGTTTTTCAATTTTGAGGTTGTTGTGGAATTTGTTGGCGTTTTTAAATGTTGAGGTTGTTGTTGAATTTTTTGATGTTTTTCAATGTTGAGGTTGTTGTTGAATTTGTTGGTGTTTTTCAATGTTGAGGTTGTTGTTGTTTTTCAATGTTGAGGTCGTTGTTGAATTTGATGGTGTTTTTCAATGTCGAGGTTGCTGTTGAATTTGTTGGTGTTTTTCAATGTTGAAGTTGTTGTTGAATTTGTTGGTGTTTATCAAAGTTGAGGTTGTTGTTGTTTTTCAATGTTGAGGTTGTTTTTGAATTTGTTGGTGTTTTTCAATGTTGAGGTTGTTGTTGTTTTTAAATGTTGAGGTTGTTGTTGAATTTGCTGGTGTTTTTAAATGTTGAGGTTATTGTTGAATTTGTTGGTGTTTTTGAATGTTGAGGTTGTTGTTGTTTTTCAATGTTGAGGTTGTTGTTGAATTGGTTGGTGTTTTTCAATGTTTAGGTTGTTGTTGGTTTTCAATGTTGAGGTTGTTGTTGAATTTGTTGGTGTTTTTCAATGTTGAGGTTGTTGTTGAATTTGTTGGTGTTTTTCAATGTTGAGGTTGTTGTTGTTTTTCAATGTTGAGGTCGTTGTTGAATTTGACGGTGTTTTTCAATGTCGAGGTTGTTGTTGAATTTGTTGGTGTTTTTCAATGTTGAAGTTGTTGTTGAATTTGTTGGTGTTTTTCAATGTTGTGGTTGTTGTTGTTTTTCAATGTTGAGGTTGTTGTTGAATTTGTTGGTGTTTTTCAATGTTGAGGTTGTTGTTGTTTTTCAATGTAGAGGTTGTTGTTGAATTTGTTGGTGTTTTTCAATGTTGAGGTGATTGTTGAATTTGTTGGTGGTTTTCAATGTTGAGGTTGTTGTTGTTTTTCAATGTTGAGGTTGTTGTTGAAGTTGTTGGTGTTTTTCAATTTCGAGGTTGTTCAATTTGTTGGTGTTTTTCAATTTTGAAGTTGTTGAATTTGTTGGTGTTTTTCAATGTTGAGGTTGTTGTTGTTTTTCAATGTTGAGGTTGTTGTTGAATTTGTTGGTGTTTTTCAATGTTGAGGTTGTTGTTGTTTTTCAATGTTGAGGTTGTTGTTGTTTTTCAATGTTGAGGTTGTCGTTGAATTTTTTGGCGTTTTTCAATGTTGAAGGTTGTTGTTGAATTTGTTGGTGTTTTCTCAATGTTGAGGTTGTTGTTGCTTTTCAATGTTGAGGTTGTTGTTGTATTTGTTGGTGTTTTTCAATGTTGAGGTTGTTGTAGTTTTTCAATGTTAAGGTTGTTGCTGATTTTGTTGGTGTTTTTCAATGTCGAAGTTGTTGTTGAATTTGTTGGTGTTTTTCAATGTTGTAGTTGTTGTTGAATTTGTTTGTGTTTTGCAATGTTGAGGTTGTTGTTGAAATTGTTGGTGTTTTTCAATGTTGAGGTTGTTGTTGTTTTTAAATGTTGAGGTTGTTGTTGAATTTCTTGGTGTTTTTCAATGTTGAGGTTGTTGTTGTTTTTCAATGTTGAGGTTGTTGTTGTATGTGTTGGTGTTTTTCAATGTTGAGGTTGTTGTAGTTTTTCAATGTTGAAGTTGTTGTTGAATTTGTTGGTGTTTTTCAATGTCGAGGTTGTTGTTGAATTTGTTGGTGTTTTTCAATGTTGAAGTTGTTGTTGAATTTGTTGGTGTTTTTCAATGTAGAGGTTGTTGTTGAATTTGTTGGTGTTTTTAAATGTTGAGGTTGTTGTTGAATTTGTTGGTGTTTTTCAATGTTGAGGTTGTTCTTGTTTTTCAATGTTGAGGTTGTTGTTGAATTTGTTGTTGTTTTTCAATGTTGAGGTTGTTGTTGTTCAATGTGGAGGTTGTTGTTGAATTTGTTGGTGTTTTTCAATGTCGAGGTTGTTGTTGAATTTGTTGGTATTTTTCAATGTTGAATTTGTTGTTGAATTTGTTGGTGTTTTTCAATGTTGAGGTTGTTGTTGAATTTTTTGGTGTTTTTCAATGTTGAGGTTGTTGTTGAATTTGTTGGTGTTTTTCAATGTTGAGGTTGTTGTTGTTTTTAAATGTTGAGCTTGTTGTTGAATTTGTTGGTGTTTTTCAATTTTGAGGTTGTTGTTGTTTTTCACTGTTCAGGTTGTTGTTGAATTTGTTGGTGTTTTTCCATGTTGAGGTTGTTGTTGTTTTTCAAAGTTGAGGTTGTTGTTCAATTTGTTGGTGTTTTTCATTGTTGAGGTTGTTGTTGAATTTGATGGTGTTTTTCAATGTTGAGGTTGTTGTTGTTTTTTAATGTTGAGGTTGTTGTTGAATTTGTTGGTGTTTTTCAATGTTGAGGTTGTTGTTGTTTTTCAATGTTGAGGTTGTTGTTGAATTTGTTGCTGTTTTTCATTTTCGAGGTTGTTGTTGAATTTGTTGGTGTTTTTCAATGTTGAAGTTGTTGTTGAATTTGTTGGTGTTTTTCAATGTTGTGGTTGTTGTTGTTTTTCAATGTTGAGGTTGTTGTTGAATTTGTTGGTGTTTTTCAATGTTGAGGTTGTTGTTGTTTTTCAATGTTGAGGTTGTTGTTGAATTTGTTGGTGTTTTTAAATGTTGAGGTTCTTGTTGAATTTGTTGGTGGTTTTCAATGTTGAGGTTGTTGTTGTTTTTCAATGTTGAGGTGGTTGTTGAATTTGTTGGTGTTTTTCAATTTCGAGGTTGTTGTTCAATTTGTTCGTGTTTTTCAATTTTGAAGTTGTTGAATTTGTTGGTGTTTTTCAATGTTGAGGTTGTTGTTGTTTTTCAATGTTGAGGTTGTTGTTGAATTTGTTGGTGTTTTTCAATGTTGAGGTTGTTGTTGTTTTTCAATGTTGAGGTTGTTGTTGTTTTTCAATGTTGAGGTTGTCGTTGAATTTGTTGGTGTTTTTCAATGTTGAAGGTTGTTGTTGAATTTGTTGGTGTTTTCTCAATGTTGAGGTTGTTGTTGCTTTTCAATGTTGAGGTTGTTGTTGTATTTGTTGGTGTTTTTCAATGTTGAGGTTGTTGTAGTTTTTCAATGTTGAGGTTGTTGTTGAATTTGTTGGTGTTTTTCAATGTCGAGGTTGTTGTTGAATTTGTTGGTGTTTTTCAATGTTGAAGTTGTTGTTGAATTTGTTTGTGTATTGCAATGTTGAGGTTGTTGTTGAATTTGTTGGTGTTTTTCAATGTTGAGGTTGTTGTTGTTTTTAAATGTTGAGGTTGTTGTTGAATTTGTTGGTGTTTTTCAATTTTGAGGTTGTTGTTGTTTTTCAATGTTGAGGTTGTTGTTGAATTTGTTGGTGTTTTTCCAAGTTGAGGTTGTTGTAGTTTTTCAAAGTTGAGGTTGTTGTTAAATTTTTCGGTGTTTTTCAAAGTTGAGGTTGTTGTTGAATTTGTTGGTGTTTTTCATTGTTGAGGTTGTTGTTGAATTTGTTGGTGTTTTTCAATGTTGAGGTTGTTGTTGTTTTTCAATGTTGAGGTTGTTGTTGAATTTGTTGGTGTTTTTCAATTTTGAGGTTGTTGTGGAATTTGTTGGCGTTTTTAAATGTTGAGGTTGTTGTTGAATTTTTTGATGTTTTTCAATGTTGAGGTTGTTGTTGAATTTGTTGGTGTTTTTCAATGTTGAGGTTGTTGTTGTTTTTCAATGTTGAGGTCGTTGTTGAATTTGATGGTGTTTTTCAATGTCGAGGTTGCTGTTGAATTTGTTGGTGTTTTTCAATGTTGAAGTTGTTGTTGAATTTGTTGGTGTTTATCAAAGTTGAGGTTGTTGTTGTTTTTCAATGTTGAGGTTGTTTTTGAATTTGTTGGTGTTTTTCAATGTTGAGGTTGTTGTTGTTTTTAAATGTTGAGGTTGTTGTTGAATTTGTTGGTGTTTTTCAATGTTGAGGTTGTTGTTGAATTTGTTGGTGTTTTTCAATGTTGAGGTTGTTGTTGTTTTTCAATGTTGAGGTCGTTGTTGAATTTGACGGTGTTTTTCAATGTCGAGGTTGTTGTTGAATTTGTTGGTGTTTGTCAATGTTGAAGTTGTTGTTGAATTTGTTGGAGTTTTTCAATGTTGTGGTTGTTGTTGTTTTTCAATGTTGAGGTTGTTGTTGAATTTGTTGGTGTTTTTCAATGTTGAGGTTGTTGTTGTTTTTCAATGTTGAGGTTGTTGTTGAATTTGTTGGTGTTTTTCAATGTTGAGGTGATTGTTGAATTTGTTGGTGGTTTTCAATGTTGAGGTTGTTGTTGTTTTTCAATGTTGAGGTTGTTGTTGAAGTTGTTGGTGTTTTTCAATTTCGAGGTTGTTCAATTTGTTGGTGTTTTTCAATTTTGAAGTTGTTGAATTTGTTGGTGTTTTTCAATGTTGAGGTTGTTGTTGTTTTTCAATGTTGAGGTTGTTGTTGAATTTGTTGGTGTTTTTCAATGTTGAGGTTGTTGTTGCTTTTCAATGTTGAGGTTGTTGTTGTATTTGTTGGTGTTTTTCAATGTTGAGGTTGTTGTAGTTTTTCAATGTTAAGGTTGTTGCTGATTTTGTTGGTGTTTTTCAATGTCGAGGTTGTTGTTGAATTTGTTGGTGTTTTTCAATGTTGTAGTTGTTGTTGAATTTGTTTGTGTTTTGCAATGTTGAGGTTGTTGTTGAAATTGTTGGTGTTTTTCAATGTTGAGGTTGTTGTTGTTTTTAAATGTTGAGGTTGTTGTTGAATTTCTTGGTGTTTTTCAATGTTGAGGTTGTTGTTGTTTTTCAATGTTGAGTTTGTTGTTGTATGTGTTGTTTTTTTTCAATGTTGAGGTTGTTGTAGTTTTTCAATGTTGAAGTTGTTGTTGAATTTGTTGGTGTTTTTCAATGTCGAAGTTGTTGTTGAATTTGTTGGTGTTTTTCAATGTTGAAGTTGTTGTTGAATTTGTTGCTGTTTTTCAATGTAGAGGTTGTTGTTGAATTTGTTGGTGTTTTTAAATGTTGAGGTTGTTGTTGAATTTGTTGGTGTTTTTCAATGTTGAGGTTGTTCTTGTTTTTCAATGTTGAGGTTGTTGTTGAATTTGTTGTTGTTTTTCAATGTTGAGGTTGTTGTTGTTCAATGTGGAGGTTGTTGTTGAATTTTTTGGTGTTTTTCAATGTCGAGGTTGTTGTTGAATTTGTTGGTATTTTTCAATGTTGAATTTGCTGTTGAATTTGTTGGTGTTTTTCAATGTTGAGGTTGTTGTTGAATTTTTTGGTGTTTTTCAATGTTGAGGTTGTTGTTGAATTTGTTGGTGTTTTTCAATGTTGAGGTTGTTGTTGTTTTTAAATGTTGGGGTTGTTGTTGAATTTGTTGGTGTTTTTCAATTTTGAGGTTGTTGTTGTTTTTCAATGTTGAGGTTGTTGTTGAATTTGTTGGTGTTTTTCCATGTTGAGGTTGTTGTTGTTTTTCAAAGTTGAGGTTGTTGTTGAATTTGTTGGTGTTTTTCATTGTTGAGGTTGTTGTTGAATTTGATGGTGTTTTTCAATGTTGAGGTTGTTGTTGTTTTTTAATGTTGAGGTTGTTGTTGAATTTGTTGGTGTTTTTCAATGTTGAGGTTGTTGTTGTTTTTCAATGTTGAGGTTGTTGTTGAATTTGTTGCTGTTTTTCATTTTCGAGGTTGTTGTTGAATTTGTTGGTGTTTTTCAATGTTGAAGTTGTTGTTGAATTTGTTGGTGTTTTTCAATGTTGAGGTTGTTGTTGTTTTTCAATGTTGAGGTTGTTGTTGAACTTGTTGGTGTTTTTCAATGTTGAGGTTGTTGTTGAATTTGTTGGTGTTTTTCAATGTTGAGGTTGTTGTTGTTTTTCAATGTTGAGGTTGTTGTTGTATGTGTTGGTGTTTTTCAATGTTGAGGTTGTTGTAGTTTTTCAATGTTGAAGTTGTTGTTGAATTTGTTGGTGTTTTTCAATGTCGAGGTTGTTGTTGAATTTGTTGGTGTTTTTCAATGTTGAAGTTGTTGTTGAATTTGTTGGTGTTTTTCAATGTAGAGGTTGTTGTTGAATTTGTTGGTGTTTTTAAATGTTGAGGTTGTTGTTGAATTTGTTGGTGTTTTTCGATGTTGAGGTTGTTCTTGTTTTTCAATGTTGAGGTTGTTGTTGAATTTGTTGGTGTTTTTCAATTTTGAGGTTGTTGTTGTTCAATGTGGAGGTTGTTGTTGAATTTGTTGGTGTTTTTCAATGTCGAGGTTGTTGTTGAATTTGTTGGTATTTTTCAATGTTGAATTTGTTGTTGAATTTGTTGGTGTTTTTCAATGTTGAGGTTGTTGTTGTTTTTCAATGTTGATGTTGTTGTTGAATTTGTTGGTGTTTTTCAATGTTGAGGTTGTTGTTGAATTTGTTGGTGTTTTTCAATGTTGAGGTTGTTGTTGTTTTTCAATGTTGAGGTCGTTGTTGAATTTGACGGTGTTTTTCAATGTCGAGGTTGTTGTTGAATTTGTTGGTGTTTTTCAATGTTGAAGTTGTTGTTGAATTTGTTGGTGTTTTTCAATGTTGTGGTTGTTGTTGTTTTTCAATGTTGAGGTTGTTGTTGAATTTGTTGGTGTTTTTCAATGTTGAGGTTGTTGTTGTTTTTCAATGTTGAGGTTGTTGTTGAATTTGTTGGTGTTTTTAAATGTTGAGGTTATTGTTGAATTTGTTGGTGGTTTTCAATGTTGAGGTTGTTGTTGTTTTTCAATGTTGAGGTTGTTGTTGAATTTGTTGGTGTTTTTCAATTTCGAGGTTGTTGTTCAATTTGTTCGTGTTTTTCAATTTTGAAGTTGTTGAATTTGTTGGTGTTTTTCAATGTTGAGGTTGTTGTTGTTTTTCAATGTTGAGGTTGTTGTTGAATTTGTTGGTGTTTTTCAATGTTGAGGTTGTTGTTGTTTTTCAATGTTGAGGTTGTTGTTGTTTTTCAATGTTGAGGTTGTCGTTGAATTTGTTGGTGTTTTTCAATGTTGAAGGTTGTTGTTGAATTTGTTGGTGTTTTCTCAATGTTGAGGTTGTTGTTGCTTTTCAATGTTGAGGTTGTTGTTGTATTTGTTGGTGTTTTTCAATGTTGAGGTTGTTGTAGTTTTTCAATGTTGAGGTTGTTGTTGAATTTGTTGGTGTTTTTCAATGTCGAGGTTGTTGTTGAATTTGTTGGTGTTTTTCAATGTTGAAGTTGTTGTTGAATTTGTTTGTGTATTGCAATGTTGAGGTTGTTGTTGAATTTGTTGGTGTTTTTCAATGTTGAGGTTGTTGTTGAATTTGATGGTGTTTTTCAATGTTGAAGTTGTTGTTGAATTTGTTGGTGTTTTTCAATGTAGAGGTTGTTGTTGAATTTGTTGGTGTTTTTAAATGTTGAGGTTGTTGTTGAATTTGTTGGTGTTTTTCAATGTTGAGGTTGTTCTTGTTTTTCAATGTTGAGGTTGTTGTTGAATTTGTTGGTGTTTTTCAATGTTGAGGTTGTTGTTGTTCAATGTGGAGGTTGTTGTTGAATTTGTTGGTGTTTTTCAATGTCGAGGTTGTTGTTGAATTTGTTGGTATTTTTCAATGTTGAATTTGTTGTTGAATTTGTTGGTGTTTTTCAATTTTGAGGTTGTTGTTGTTTTTCAATGTTGATGTTGTTGTTGAATTTGTTGGTGTTTTTCAATGTTGAGGTTGTTGTTGAATTTGTTGGTGTTTTTCAATGTTGAGGTTGTTGTTGTTTTTCAATGTTGAGGTCGTTGTTGAATTTGACGGTGTTTTTCAATGTCGAGGTTGTTGTTGAATTTGTTGGTGTTTTTCAATGTTGAAGTTGTTGTTGAATTTGTTGGTGTTTTTCAATGTTGTGGTTGTTGTTGTTTTTCAATGTTGAGGTTGTTGTTGAATTTGTTGGTGTTTTTCAATGTTGAGGTTGTTGTTGTTTTTCAATGTTGAGGTTGTTGTTGAATTTGTTGGTGTTTTTAAATGTTGAGGTTATTGTTGAATTTGTTGGTGGTTTTCAATGTTGAGGTTGTTGTTGTTTTTCAATGTTGAGGTTGTTGTTGAATTTGTTGGTGTTTTTCAATTTCGAGGTTGTTGTTCAATTTGTTCGTGTTTTTCAATTTTGAAGTTGTTGAATTTGTTGGTTTTTTCAATGTTGAGGTTGTTGTTGTTTTTCAATGTTGAGGTTGTTGTTGAATTTGTTGGTGTTTTTCAATGTTGAGGTTGTTGTTGTTTTTCAATGTTGAGGTTGTTGTTGTTTTTCAATGTTGAGGTTGTCGTTGAATTTGTTGGTGTTTTTCAATGTTGAAGGTTGTTGTTGAATTTGTTGGTGTTTTCTCAATGTTGAGGTTGTTGTTGCTTTTCAATGTTGAGGTTGTTGTTGTATTTGTTGGTGTTTTTCAATGTTGAGGTTGTTGTAGTTTTTCAATGTTGAGGTTGTTGTTGAATTTGTTGGTGTTTTTCAATGTCGAGGTTGTTGTTGAATTTGTTGGTGTTTTTCAATGTTGAAGTTGTTGTTGAATTTGTTTGTGTATTGCAATGTTGAGGTTGTTGTTGAATTTGTTGGTGTTTTTCAATGTTGAGGTTGTTGTTGTTTTTAAATGTTGAGGTTGTTGTTGAATTTGTTGGTGTTTTTCAATTTTGAGGTTGTTGTTGTTTTTCAATGTTGAGGTTGTTGTTGAATTTGTTGGTGTTTTTCCAAGTTGAGGTTGTTGTTGTTTTTCAAAGTTGAGGTTGTTGTTAAATTTTTCTGTGTTTTTCAAAGTTGAGGTTGTTGTTGAATTTGTTGGTGTTTTTCATTGTTGAGGTTGTTGTTGAATTTGTTGGTGTTTTTCAATGTTGAGGTTGTTGTTGTTTTTCAATGTTGAGGTTGTTGTTGAATTTGTTGGTGTTTTTCAATTTTGAGGTTGTTGTTGAATTTGTTGGCGTTTTTAAATGTTGAGGTTGTTGTTGAATTTTTTGGTGTTTTTCAATGTTGAGGTTGTTGATGAATTTGTTGGTGTTTTTCAATGTTGAGGTTGTTGTTGTTTTTCAATGTTGAGGTCGTTGTTGAATTTGATGGTGTTTTTCAATGTCGAGGTTGCTGTTGAATTTGTTGGTGTTTTTCAATGTTGAAGTTGTTGTTGAATTTGTTGGTGTTTATCAATGTTGAGGTTGTTGTTGTTTTTCAATGTTGAGGTTGTTTTTGAATTTGTTGGTGTTTTTCAATGTTGAGGTTGTTGTTGTTTTTAAATGTTGAGGTTGTTGTTGAATTTGTTAGTGTTTTTAAATGTTGAGGTTATTGTTGAATTTGTTGGTGTTTTTCAATGTTGAGGTTGTTGTTGTTTTTCAATGTTGAGGTTGTTGTTGAATTTGTTGGTGTTTTTCAATGTTTAGGTTGTTGTTGGTTTTCAATGTTGAGGTTGTTGTTGAATTTGTTGGTGTTTTTCAATGTTGAGGTTGTGGTTGAATTTGTTGGTGTTTTTCAATGTTGAGGTTGTTGTTGTTTTTCAATGTTGAGGTCGTTGTTGAATTTGACGGTGTTTTTCAATGTCGAGGTTGTTGTTGAATTTGTTGGTGTTTTTCAATGTTGAAGTTGTTGTTGAATTTGTTGGTGTTTTTCAATGTTGTGGTTGTTGTTGTTTTTCAATGTTGAGGTTGTTGTTGAATTTGTTGGTGTTTTTCAATGTTGAGGTTGTTGTTGTTTTTCAATGTTGAGGTTGTTGTTGAATTTGTTGGTGTTTTTCAATGTTGAGGTTATTGTTGAATTTGTTGGTGGTTTTCAATGTTGAGGTTGTTGTTGTTTTTCAATGTTGAGGTTGTTGTTGAAGTTGTTGGTGTTTTTCAATTTCGAGGTTGTTGTTCAATTTGTTGGTGTTTTTCAATTTTGAAGTTGTTGAATTTGTTGGTGTTTTTCAATGTTGAGGTTGTTGTTGTTTTTCAATGTTGAGGTTGTTGTTGAATTTGTTGGTGTTTTTCAATGTTGAGGTTGTTGTTGTTTTTCAATGTTGAGGTTGTTGTTGTTTTTCAATGTTGAGGTTGTCGTTGAATTTGTTGGTGTTTTTCAATGTTGAAGGTTGTTGTTGAATTTGTTGGAGTTTTCTCAATGTTGAGGTTGTTGTTGCTTTTCAATGTTGAGGTTGTTGTTGTATTTGTTGGTGTTTTTCAATGTTGAGGTTGTTGTAGTTTTTCAATGTTGAGGTTGTTGTTGAATTTGTTGGTGTTTTTCAATGTCGAGGTTGTTGTTGAATTTGTTGGTGTTTTTCAATGTTGAAGTTGTTGTTGAATTTGTTTGTGTTTTGCAATGTTGAGGTTGTTGTTGAATTTGTTGGTGTTTTTCAATGTTGAGGTTGTTGTTGTTTTTAAATGTTGAGGTTGTTGTTGAATTTGTTGGTGTTTTTCAATTTTGAGGTTGTTGTTGTTTTTCAATGTTGAGGTTGTTGTTGAATTTGTTGGTGTTTTTCCAAGTTGAGGTTGTTGTTGTTTTTCAAAGTTGAGGTTGTTGTTAAATTTTTCGGTGTTTTTCAAAGTTGAGGTTGTTGTTGAATTTGTTGGTGTTTTTCATTGTTGAGGTTGTTGTTGAATTTGTTGGTGTTTTTCAAAGTTGAGGTTGTTGTTGTTTTTCAATGTTGAGGTTCTTGTTGAATTTGGTGGTGTTTTTCAATTTTGAGGTTGTTGTTGAATTTGTTGGCGTTTTTAAATGTTGAGGTTGTTGTTGAATTTGTTGGTGTTTTTCAATGTTGAGGTTGTTGTTGAATTTGTTGGTGTTTTTCAATGTTGAGGTTGTTGTTGTTTTTCAATGTTGAGGTCGTTGTTGAATTTGATGGTGTTTTTCAATGTCGAGGTTGCTGTTGAATTTGTTGGTGTTTTTCAATGTTGAAGTTGTTGTTGAATTTGTTGGTGTTTATCAATGTTGAGGTTGTTGTTGTTTTTCAATGTTGAGGTTGTTTTTGAATTTGTTGGTGTTTTTCAATGTTGAGGTTGTTGTTGTTTTTAAATGTTGAGGTAGTTGTTGAATTTGTTGGTGTTTTTAAATGTTTTGGTTATTGTTGAATTTGTTGGTGTTTTTCAATGTTGAGGTTGTTGTTGTTTTTCAATGTTGAGGTTGTTGTTGAATTTGTTGGTGTTTTTCATTGTTGAGGTTGTTGTTGTTTTTCAATGTTGAGGTTGTTGTTGTATGTGTTGGTGTTTTTCAATGTTGAGGTTGTTGTTGAATTTGTTGGTGTTTTTCAATGTTGAGGTTGTTGTTGTTTTTCAATGTTGAGGTCGTTGTTGAATTTGATGGTGTTTTTCAATGTCGAGGTTGCTGTTGAATTTGTTGGTGTTTTTGAATGTTGAAGTTGTTGTTGAATTTGTTGGTGTTTATCAATGTTGAGGTTGTTGTTGTTTTTCAATGTTGAGGTTGTTTTTGAATTTGTTGGTGTTTTTCAATGTTGAGGTTGTTGTTGTTTTTAAATGTTGAGGTTGTTGTTGAATTTGTTGGTGTTTTTAAATGATGAGGTTATTGTTGAATTTGTTGGTGGTTTTCAATGTTGAGGTTGTTGTTGTTTTTCAATGTTGAGGTTGTCGTTGAATTTGTTGGTGTTTTTCAATGTTTAGGTTGTTGTTGGTTTTCAATGTTGAGGTTGTTGTTGAATTTGTTGGTGTTTTTCAATGTTGAGGTTGTTGTTGAATTTGTTGGTGTTTTTCAATGTTGAGGTTGTTGTTGTTTTTCAATGTTGAGGTCGTTGTTGAATTTGACGGTGTTTTTCAATGTCGAGGTTGTTGTTGAATTTGTTGGTGTTTTTCAATGTTGAAGTTGTTGTTGAATTTGTTGGTGTTTCTCAATGTTGTGGTTGTTGTTGTTTTTCAATGTTGAGGTTGTTGTTGAATTTGTTGGTGTTTTTCAATGTTGAGGTTGTTGTTGTTTTTCAATGTTGAGGTTGTTGTTGAATTTGTTGGTGTTTTTAAATGTTGAGGTTATTGTTGAATTTGTTGGTGGTTTTCAATGTTGAGGTTGTTGTTGTTTTTCAATGTTGAGGTTGTTGTTGTTTTTCAATGTTGAGGTTGTCGTTGAATTTGTTGGTGTTTTGCAATGTTGAAGGTTGTTGTTGAATTTGTTGGTGTTTTCTCATTGTTGAGGTTGTTGTTGCTTTTGAATGTTGAGGTTGTTGTTGTGTTTGTTGGTGTTTTTCAATGTTGAGGTTGTTGTAGTTTTTCAATGTTGAGGTTGTTGTTAAATTTGTTGGTGTTTTTCAATGTCGAGGTTGTTGTTGAATTTGTTGGTGTTTTTCAATGTTGAAGTTGTTGTTGAATTTGTTTGTGTTTTGCAATGTTGAGGTTGTTGTTGAATTTGTTGGTGTTTTTCAATGTTGAGGTTGTTGTTGTTTTTAAATGTTGAGGTTGTTGTTGAATTTGTTGGTGTTTTTCAATTTTGAGGTTGTTGTTGTTTTTCAATGTTGAGGTTGTTGTTGAATTTGTTGGTGTTTTTCCAAGTTGAGGTTGTTGTTGTTTTTCAAAGTTCAGGTTGTTGTTAAATTTTTCGGTGTTTTTCAAAGTTGAGGTTGTTGTTGAATTTGTTGGTGTTTTTCATTGTTGAGGTTGTTGTTGAATTTGTTGGTGTTTTTCAATGTTGAGGTTGTTGTTGTTTTTCAATGTTGAGGTTGTTGTTGAATTTGTTGGTGTTTTTCAATTTTGAGGTTGTTGTTGAATTTGTTGGCGTTTTTAAATGTTGAGGTTGTTGTTGAATTTGTTGGTGTTTTTCAATGTTGAGGTTGTTGTTGAATTTGTTGGTGTTTTTCAATGTTGAGGTTGTTGTTGTTTTTCAATGTTGAGGTCGTTGTTGAATTTGACGGTGTTTTTCAATGTCGAGGTTGCTGTTGAATTTGTTGGTGTTTTTCAATGTTGAAGTTGTTGTTGTTTTTCAATGTTGAGGTTGTTTTTGAATTTGTTGGTGTTTTTCAATGTTGAGGTTGTTGTTGTTTTTAAATGTTGAGGTTGTTGTTGAATTTGTTGGTGTTGTTAAATGTTGAGGTTATTGTTGAATTTGTTGGTGTTTTTCAATGTTGAGGTTGTTGTTGTTTTTCAATGTTGAGGTTGTTGTTGAATTTGTTGGTGTTTTTCATTGTTGAGGTTGTTGTTGTTTTTCAATGTTGAGGTTGTTGTTGAATTTGTTGGTGTTTTTCAATTTCGAGGTTGTTGTTGAATTTGTTGATGTTTTTCAATTTTGAAGTTGTTGTTGAATTTGTTGGTGTTTTTCAATGTTGAGGTTGTTGTTGTTTTTCAATGTTGAGGTTGTTGTTGAATTTGTTGGTGGTTTTCAATGTTGAAGGTTGTTGTTGAATTTGTTGGTGTTTTCTCAATGTTGAGATTGTTGTTGTTTTTCAATGTTGAGGTTGTTGTTGTATTTGTTGGTGTTTTTCAATGTTGAGGTTGTTGTAGTTTTTCAATGTTGGGGTTGTTGTTGAATTTGTTGGTGTTTTTCAATGTCGAGGTTGTTGTTGAATTTGTTGGTGTTTTTCAATGTTGATTTTGTTGTTGAATTTGTTTTTGTTTTTCAATGTTGAGGTTGTTGTTGAATTTGTTGGTGTTTTTCAATGTTGAGGTTGTTGTTGTTTTTAAATGTTGAGGTTGTTGTTGAATTTGTTGGTGTTTTTCAATTTTGAGGTTGTTGTTGTTTTTCAATATTGAGGTTGTTGTTGAATTTGTTGGTGTTTTTCCATGTTGAGGTTGTTGCTGTTTTTTAAAGTTGAGGTTGCTGTTAAATTTGTTGGTGTTTTTCAATGTTGAGGTTGTTGTTGAATTTGTTGGTGTTTTTCATTGTTGAGGTTGTTGTTGAATTTGTTGGTGTTTTTCAATGTTGAGGTTGTTGTTGTTTTTTAATGTTGAGGTTGTTGTTCAATTTCTTGGTGTTTTTCAATGTTGAGGTTGTTGTTGTTTTTCAATGTTGAGGTTGTTGTTGAATTTGTTGCTGTTTTTCAATATCGAGGTTGTTGTTGAATTTGTTGCTGTTTTTCAATGTTGAAGTTGTTGTTGAATTTGTTGGTGTTTTTCAATGTTGAGGTTGTTGTTGAATTTGTTGGTGTTTTTCAATGTTGAGGTTGTTGTTGTTTTTCAATGTTGAGGTTGTTGTTGTATGTGTTGGTGTTTTTCAATGTTGAGGTTGTTGTAGTTTTTCAATGTTGAGGTTGTTGTTGAATTTGTTGGTGTTTTTCAATGTCGAGGTTGTTGTTGAATTTGTTGGTGTATTTCAATGTTGAAGTTGTTGTTGAATTTGTTGGTGTTTTTCAATGTTGAGGTTGCTGTTGTTGTTCAATGTGGAGGTTGTTGTTGAATTTGTTGGTGTTTTTCAATGTCGAGGTTGTTGTTGAATTTGTTGGTATTTTTCAATGTTGAATTTGTTGTTGAATTTGTTGGTGTTTTTCAATGTTGAGGTTGTTGTTGTTTTTCAATGTTGAGGTTGTTGTTGAATTTGTTGGTGTTTTTCAATGTTGAGGTTGTTGTTGAATTTGTTGGCGTTTTTAAATGTTGAGGTTGTTGTTGAATTTGTTGGTGTTTTTCAATGTTGACGTTGTTGTTGAATTTGTTGGTGTTTTTCAATGTTGAGGTTGTTGTTGTTTTTCAATGTTGAGGTCGTTGTTGAATTTGATGGTGTTTTTCAATGTCGAGGTTGTTGTTGAATTTGTTGGTGTTTTTCAATGTTGAAGTTGTTGTTGAATTTGTTGGTGTTTTTCAATGTTGAGGTTGTTGTTGTTTTTCAATGTTGAGGTTGTTGTTGAATTTGTTGGTGTTTTTCAATGTTGAGGTTGTTGTTGTTTTTCAATGTTGAGGTTGTTGTTGTTTTTCAATGTTGAGGTTGTTGTTGAATTTGTTGGTGTTTTTCAATGTTGAAGGTTGTCGTTGAATTTGTTGGTGTTTTCTCAATGTTGAGGTTGTTGTTGTTTTTCAATGTTGTGGTTGTTGTAGTTTTTCAATGTTGAGGTTGTTGTTGAATTTGTTGGTGTTTATCAATGTCGAGGTTGTTGTTGAATTTGTTGGTGTTTTTCTAAGTTGAAGTTGTTGTTGAATTTGTTTGTGTTTTTCAATGTTGAGGTTGTTGTTGAATTTGTTGGTGCTTTTCAATGTTGAGGTTGTTGTTGTTTTTAAATGTTGAGGTTGTTGTTGAATTTGTTGGTGTTTTTCAATTTTGAGGTTGTTGTTGTTTTTCAATGTTGAGGTTGTTGTTGAATTTGTTGGTGTTTTTCCATGTTGAGGTTGTTGTTGTTTTTCAAAGTTGAGGTTGTTGTTAAATTTGTTGGTGTTTTTCATTGTTGAGGTTGTTGTTGAATTTGTTGGTGTTTTTCATTGTTGAGGTTGTTGTTGAATTAGTTGGTGTATTTCAATGTTGAGGGTGTTGTTGTTTTTTAATGTTGAGGTTGTTGTTGAATTTGTTGGTGTTTTTCAATGTTGAGGTTGTTGTTGCTTTTCAATGTTGAGGTTGTTGTTGAATTTATTGCTGTTTTTCAATTGCGAGGTTGTTGTTGAATTTGTTGGTGTTTTTCAATGTTGAAGTTGTTGTTGAATTTGTTGGTGTTTTTCAATGTTGAGGTTGTTGTTGTTTTTAAATGTTGAGGTTGTTGTTGAATTTTTTGGTGTTTTTAAATGTTGAGGTTATTGTTGAATTTGTTGGTGTTTTTCAATGTTGAGGTTGTTGTTGTTTTTCAATGTTGAGGTTGTTGTTGAATTTGTTGGTGTTTTTCAATGTTTAGGTTGTTGTTGGTTTTCAATGTTGAGGTTGTTGTTGAATTTGTTGGTGTTTTTCAATGTTGAGGTTGTTGTTGAATTTGTTGGTGTTTTTCAATGTTGAGGTTGTTGTTGTTTTTCAATGTTGAGGTCGTTGTTGAATTTGACGGTGTTTTTCAATGTCGAGGTTGTTGTTGAATTTGTTGGTGTTTTTCAATGTTGAAGTTGTTGTTGAATTTGTTGGTGTTTTTCAATGTTGTGGTTGTTGTTGTTTTTCAATGTTGAGGTTGTTGTTGAATTTGTTGGTGTTTTTCAATGTTGAGGTTGTTGTTGTTTTTCAATGTTGAGGTTGTTGTTGAATTTGTTGGTGTTTTTCAATGTTGAGGTTATTGTTGAATTTGTTGGTGGTTTTCAATGTTGAGGTTGTTGTTGTTTTTCAATGTTGAGGTTGTTGTTGAAGTTGTTGGTGTTTTTCAATTTCGAGGTTGTTGTTCAATTTGTTGGTGTTTTTCAATTTTGAAGTTGTTGAATTTGTTGGTGTTTTTCAATGTTGAGGTTGTTGTTGTTTTTCAATGTTGAGGTTGTTGTTGAATTTGTTGGTGTTTTTCAATGTTGAGGTTGCTGTTGTTTTTCAATGTTGAGGTTGTTGTTGTTTTTCAATGTTGAGGTTGTCGTTGAATTTGTTGGTGTTTTTCAATGTTGAAGGTTGTTGTTGAATTTGTTGGTGTTTTCTCAATTTTGAGGTTGTTGTTGCTTTTCAATGTTGAGGTTTTTGTTGTATTTGTTGGTGTTTTTCAATGTTGAGGTTGTAGTTTTTCAATGTTGAGGTTGTTGTTGAATTTGTTGGTGTTTTTCAATGTCGAGGTTGTTGTTGAATTTGTTGGTGTTTTTCAATGTTGAAGTTGTTGTTGAATTTGTTTGTGTTTTGCAATGTTGAGGTTGTTGTTGAATTTGTTGGTGTTTTTCAATGTTGAGGTTGTTGTTGTTTTTAAATGTTGAGGTTGTTGTTGAATTTGTTGGTGTTTTTCAATTTTGAGGTTGTTGTTGTTTTTCAATGTTGAGGTTGTTGTTGAATTTGTTGGTGTTTTTCCAAGTTGAGGTTGTTGTTGTTTTTCAAAGTTGAGGTTGTTGTTAAATTTTTCGGTGTTTTTCAAAGTTGAGGTTGTTGTTGAATTTGTTGGTGTTTTTCATTGTTGAGGTTGTTGTTGAATTTGTTGGTGTTTTTCAAAGTTGAGGTTGTTGTTGTTTTTCAATGTTGAGGTTCTTGTTGAATTTGTTGGTGTTTTTCAATTTTGAGGTTGTTGTTGAATTTGTTGGCGTTTTTAAATGTTGAGGTTGTTGTTGAATTTGTTGGTGTTTTTCAATGTTGAGGTTGTTGTTGAATTTGTTGGTGTTTTTCAATGTTGAGGTTGTTGTTGTTTTTCAATGTTGAGGTCGTTGTTGAATTTGATGGTGTTTTTCAATGTCGAGGTTGCTGTTGAATTTGTTGGTGTTTTTCAATGTTGAAGTTGTTGTTGAATTTGTTGGTGTTTATCAATGTTGAGGTTGTTGTTGTTTTTCAATGTTGAGGTTGTTTTTGAATTTGTTGGTGTTTTTCAATGTTGAGGTTGTTGTTGTTTTTAAATGTTGAGGTTGTTGTTGAATTTGTTGGTGTTTTTAAATGTTGAGGTTATTGTTGAAATTGTTGGTCTTTTTCAATGTTGAGGTTGTTGTTTTTTTTCAATGTTGAGGTTGTTGTTGAATTTGTTGGTGTTTTTCATTGTTGAGGTTGTTGTTGTTTTTCAATTTTGAGGTTGTTGTTGTATGTGTTGGTGTTTATCAATGTTGAGGTTGTTGTTGAATTTGTTGGTGTTTTTCAATGTTGAGGTTGTTGTTGTTTTTCAATGTTGAGGTCGTTGTTGAATTTGATGGTGTTTTTCAATGTCGAGGTTGCTGTTGAATTTGTTGGTGTTTTTCAATGTTGAAGTTGTTGTTGAATTTGTTGGTGTTTATCAATGTTGAGGTTGTTGTTGTTTTTCAATGTTGCGGTTGTTTTTGAATTTGTTGGTGTTTTTCAATGTTGAGGTTGTTGTTGTTTTTAAATGTTGAGGTTGTTGTTGAATTTGTTGGTGTTTTTAAATGATGAGGTTATTGTTGAATTTGTTGGTGTTTTTCAATCTTGAGGTTGTTGTTGTTTTTGAATGTTGAGGTTGTTGTTGAATTTGTTGGTGTTTTTCAATGTTTAGGTTGTTGTTGGTTTTCAATGTTGAGGTTGTTGTTGAATTTGTTGGTGTTTTTCAATGTTGAGGTTGTTGTTGAATTTGTTGGTGTTTTTCAATGTTGAGGTTGTTGTTGTTTTTCAATGTTGAGGTCGTTGTTGAATTTGACGGTGTTTTTCAATGTCGAGGTTGTTGTTGAATTTGTTGGTGTTTTTCAATGTTGAAGTTGTTGTTGAATTTGTTGGTGTTTTTCAATGTTGAGGTTGTTGTTGTTTTTCAATGTTGAGGTTGTTGTTGAATTTGTTGGTGTTTTTCAATGTTGAGGTTGTTGTTTTTTTCAATGTTGAGGTTGTTGTTGTTTTTCAATGTTGAGGTTGTTGTTGAATTTGTTGGTGTTTTTCAATGTTGAAGGTTGTCGTTGAATTTGTTGGTGTTTTCTCAATGTTGAGGTTGTTGTTGTTTTTCAATGTTGTGGTTGTTGTTGTATTTGTTGGTGTTTTTCAATGTTGAGGTTGTTGTAGTTTTTCAATGTTGAGGTTGTTGTTGAATTTGTTGGTGTTTATCAATGTCGAGGTTGTTGTTGAATTTGTTGGTGTTTTTCTAAGTTGAAGTTGTTGTTGAATTTGTTTGTGTTTTTCAATGTTGAGGTTGTTGTTGAATTTGTTGGTGCTTTTCAATGTTGAGGTTGTTGTTGTTTTTAAATGTTGAGGTTGTTGTTGAATTTGTTGGTGTTTTTCAATTTTGAGGTTGTTGTTGTTTTTCAATGTTGAGGTTGTTGTTGAATTTGTTGGTGTTTTTCCATGTTGAGGTTGTTGTTGTTTTTCAAAGTTGAGGTTGTTGTTAAATTTGTTGGTGTTTTTCATTGTTGAGGTTGTTGTTGAATTTGTTGGTGTTTTTCATTGTTGAGGTTGTTGTTGAATTAGTTGGTGTATTTCAATGTTGAGGGTGTTGTTGTTTTTTAATGTTGAGGTTGTTGTTGAATTTGTTGGTGTTTTTCAATGTTGAGGTTGTTGTTGCTTTTCAATGTTGAGGCTGTTGTTGAATTTATTGCTGTTTTTCAATTGCGAGGTTGTTGTTGAATTTGTTGGTGTTTTTCAATGTTGAAGTTGTTGTTGAATTTGTTGGTGTTTTTCAATGTTGAGGTTGTTGTTGTTTTTAAATGTTGAGGTTGTTGTTGAATTTGTTGGTGTTTTTAAATGTTGAGGTTATTGTTGAATTTGTTGGTGTTTTTCAATGTTGAGGTTGTTGTTGTTTTTCAATGTTGAGGTTGTTGTTGAATTTGTTGGTGTTTTTCAATGTTTAGGTTGTTGTTGGTTTTCAATGTTGAGGTTGTTGTTGAATTTGTTGGTGTTTTTCAATGTTGAGGTTGTTGTTGAATTTGTTGGTGTTTTTCAATGTTGAGGTTGTTGTTGTTTTTCAATGTTGAGGTCGTTGTTGAATTTGACGGTGTTTTTCAATGTCGAGGTTGTTGTTGAATTTGTTGGTGTTTTTTCAATGTTGAAGTTGTTGTTGAATTTGTTGGTGTTTTTCAATGTTGTGGTTGTTGTTGTTTTTCAATGTTGAGGTTGTTGTTGAATTTGTTGGTGTTTTTCAATGTTGAGGTTGTTGTTGTTTTTCAATGTTGAGGTTGTTGTTGAATTTGTTGGTGTTTTTCAATGTTGAGGTTATTGTTGAATTTGTTGGTGGTTTTCAATGTTGAGGTTGTTGTTGTTTTTCAATGTTGAGGTTGTTGTTGAAGTTGTTGGTGTTTTTCAATTTCGAGGTTGTTGTTCAATTTGTTGGTGTTTTTCAATTTTGAAGTTGTTGAATTTGTTGGTGTTTTTCAATGTTGAGGTTGTTGTTGTTTTTCAATGTTGAGGTTGTTGTTGAATTTGTTGGTGTTTTTCAATGTTGAGGTTGCTGTTGTTTTTCAATGTTGAGGTTGTTGTTGTTTTTCAATGTTGAGGTTGTCGTTGAATTTGTTGGTGTTTTTCAATGTTGAAGGTTGTTGTTGAATTTGTTGGTGTTTTCTCAATGTTGAGGTTGTTGTTGCTTTTCAATGTTGAGGTTTTTGTTGTATTTGTTGGTGTTTTTCAATGTTGAGGTTGTTGTAGTTTTTCAATGTTGAGGTTGTTGTTGAATTTGTTGGTGTTTTTCAATGTTGAGGTTTTTGTTGTATTTGTTGGTGTTTTTCAATGTTGAGGTTGTAGTTTTTCAATGTTGAGGTTGTTGTTGAATTTGTTGGTGTTTTTCAATGTCGAGGTTGTTGTTGAATTTGTTGGTGTTTTTCAATGTTGAAGTTGTTGTTGAATTTGTTTGTGTTTTGCAATGTTGAGGTTGTTGTTGAATTTGTTGGTGTTTTTCAATGTTGAGGTTGTTGTTGTTTTTAAATGTTGAGGTTGTTGTTGAATTTGTTGGTGTTTTTCAATTTTGAGGTTGTTGTTGTTTTTCAATGTTGAGGTTGTTGTTGAATTTGTTGGTGTTTTTCCAAGTTGAGGTTGTTGTTGTTTTTCAAAGTTGAGGTTGTTGTTAAATTTTTCGGTGTTTTTCAAAGTTGAGGTTGTTGTTGAATTTGTTGGTGTTTTTCATTGTTGAGGTTGTTGTTGAATTTGTTGGTGTTTTTCAAAGTTGAGGTTGTTGTTGTTTTTCAATGTTGAGGTTCTTGTTGAATTTGTTGGTGTTTTTCAATTTTGAGGTTGTTGTTGAATTTGTTGGCGTTTTTAAATGTTGAGGTTGTTGTTGAATTTGTTGGTGTTTTTCAATGTTGAGGTTGTTGTTGAATTTGTTGGTGTTTTTCAATGTTGAGGTTGTTGTTGTTTTTCAATGTTGAGGTCGTTGTTGAATTTGATGGTGTTTTTCAATGTCGAGGTTGCTGTTGAATTTGTTGGTGTTTTTCAATGTTGAAGTTGTTGTTGAATTTGTTGGTGTTTATCAATGTTGAGGTTGTTGTTGTTTTTCAATGTTGAGGTTGTTTTTGAATTTGTTGGTGTTTTTCAATGTTGAGGTTGTTGTTGTTTTTAAATGTTGAGGTTGTTGTTGAATTTGTTGGTGTTTTTAAATGTTGAGGTTATTGTTGAAATTGTTGGTCTTTTTCAATGTTGAGGTTGTTGTTTTTTTTCAATGTTGAGGTTGTTGTTGAATTTGTTGGTGTTTTTCATTGTTGAGGTTGTTGTTGTTTTTCAATTTTGAGGTTGTTGTTGTATGTGTTGGTGTTTATCAATGTTGAGGTTGTTGTTGAATTTGTTGGTGTTTTTCAATGTTGAGGTTGTTGTTGTTTTTCAATGTTGAGGTCGTTGTTGAATTTGATGGTGTTTTTCAATGTCGAGGTTGCTGTTGAATTTGTTGGTGTTTTTCAATGTTGAAGTTGTTGTTGAATTTGTTGGTGTTTATCAATGTTGAGGTTGTTGTTGTTTTTCAATGTTGCGGTTGTTTTTGAATTTGTTGGTGTTTTTCAATGTTGAGGTTGTTGTTGTTTTTAAATGTTGAGGTTGTTGTTGAATTTGTTGGTGTTTTTAAATGATGAGGTTATTGTTGAATTTGTTGGTGTTTTTCAATCTTGAGGTTGTTGTTGTTTTTGAATGTTGAGGTTGTTGTTGAATTTGTTGGTGTTTTTCAATGTTTAGGTTGTTGTTGGTTTTCAATGTTGAGGTTGTTGTTGAATTTGTTGGTGTTTTTCAATGTTGAGGTTGTTGTTGAATTTGTTGGTGTTTTTCAATGTTGAGGTTGTTGTTGTTTTTCAATGTTGAGGTCGTTGTTGAATTTGACGGTGTTTTTCAATGTCGAGGTTGTTGTTGAATTTGTTGGTGTTTTTCAATGTTGAAGTTGTTGTTGAATTTGTTGGTGTTTTTCAATGTTGAGGTTGTTGTTGTTTTTCAATGTTGAGGTTGTTGTTGAATTTGTTGGTGTTTTTCAATGTTGAGGTTGTTGTTTTTTTCAATGTTGAGGTTGTTGTTGTTTTTCAATGTTGAGGTTGTTGTTGAATTTGTTGGTGTTTTTCAATGTTGAAGGTTGTCGTTGAATTTGTTGGTGTTTTCTCAATGTTGAGGTTGTTGTTGTTTTTCAATGTTGTGGTTGTTGTTGTATTTGTTGGTGTTTTTCAATGTTGAGGTTGTTGTAGTTTTTCAATGTTGAGGTTGTTGTTGAATTTGTTGGTGTTTATCAATGTCGAGGTTGTTGTTGAATTTGTTGGTGTTTTTCTAAGTTGAAGTTGTTGTTGAATTTGTTTGTGTTTTTCAATGTTGAGGTTGTTGTTGAATTTGTTGGTGCTTTTCAATGTTGAGGTTGTTGTTGTTTTTAAATGTTGAGGTTGTTGTTGAATTTGTTGGTGTTTTTCAATTTTGAGGTTGTTGTTGTTTTTCAATGTTGAGGTTGTTGTTGAATTTGTTGGTGTTTTTCCATGTTGAGGTTGTTGTTGTTTTTCAAAGTTGAGGTTGTTGTTAAATTTGTTGGTGTTTTTCATTGTTGAGGTTGTTGTTGAATTTGTTGGTGTTTTTCATTGTTGAGGTTGTTGTTGAATTAGTTGGTGTATTTCAATGTTGAGGGTGTTGTTGTTTTTTAATGTTGAGGTTGTTGTTGAATTTGTTGGTGTTTTTCAATGTTGAGGTTGTTGTTGCTTTTCAATGTTGAGGCTGTTGTTGAATTTATTGCTGTTTTTCAATTGCGAGGTTGTTGTTGAATTTGTTGGTGTTTTTCAATGTTGAAGTTGTTGTTGAATTTGTTGGTGTTTTTCAATGTTGAGGTTGTTGTTGTTTTTAAATGTTGAGGTTGTTGTTGAATTTGTTGGTGTTTTTAAATGTTGAGGTTATTGTTGAATTTGTTGGTGTTTTTCAATGTTGAGGTTGTTGTTGTTTTTCAATGTTGAGGTTGTTGTTGAATTTGTTGGTGTTTTTCAATGTTTAGGTTGTTGTTGGTTTTCAATGTTGAGGTTGTTGTTGAATTTGTTGGTGTTTTTCAATGTTGAGGTTGTTGTTGAATTTGTTGGTGTTTTTCAATGTTGAGGTTGTTGTTGTTTTTCAATGTTGAGGTCGTTGTTGAATTTGACGGTGTTTTTCAATGTCGAGGTTGTTGTTGAATTTGTTGGTGTTTTTTCAATGTTGAAGTTGTTGTTGAATTTGTTGGTGTTTTTCAATGTTGTGGTTGTTGTTGTTTTTCAATGTTGAGGTTGTTGTTGAATTTGTTGGTGTTTTTCAATGTTGAGGTTGTTGTTGTTTTTCAATGTTGAGGTTGTTGTTGAATTTGTTGGTGTTTTTCAATGTTGAGGTTATTGTTGAATTTGTTGGTGGTTTTCAATGTTGAGGTTGTTGTTGTTTTTCAATGTTGAGGTTGTTGTTGAAGTTGTTGGTGTTTTTCAATTTCGAGGTTGTTGTTCAATTTGTTGGTGTTTTTCAATTTTGAAGTTGTTGAATTTGTTGGTGTTTTTCAATGTTGAGGTTGTTGTTGTTTTTCAATGTTGAGGTTGTTGTTGAATTTGTTGGTGTTTTTCAATGTTGAGGTTGCTGTTGTTTTTCAATGTTGAGGTTGTTGTTGTTTTTCAATGTTGAGGTTGTCGTTGAATTTGTTGGTGTTTTTCAATGTTGAAGGTTGTTGTTGAATTTGTTGGTGTTTTCTCAATGTTGAGGTTGTTGTTGCTTTTCAATGTTGAGGTTTTTGTTGTATTTGTTGGTGTTTTTCAATGTTGAGGTTGTTGTAGTTTTTCAATGTTGAGGTTGTTGTTGAATTTGTTGGTGTTTTTCAATGTCGAGGTTGTTGTTGAATTTGTTGGTGTTTTTCAATGTTGAAGTTGTTGTTGAATTTGTTTGTGTTTTGCAATGTTGAGGTTGTTGTTGAATTTGTTGGTGTTTTTCAATGTTGAGGTTGTTGTTGTTTTTAAATGTTGAGGTTGTTGTTGAATTTGTTGGTGTTTTTCAATTTTGAGGTTGTTGTTGTTTTTCAATGTTGAGGTTGTTGTTGAATTTGTTGGTGTTTTTCCAAGTTGAGGTTGTTGTTGTTTTTCAAAGTTGAGGTTGTTGTTAAATTTTTCGGTGTTTTTCAAAGTTGAGGTTGTTGTTGAATTTGTTGGTGTTTTTCATTGTTGAGGTTGTTGTTGAATTTGTTGGTGTTTTTCAAAGTTGAGGTTGTTGTTGTTTTTCAATGTTGAGGTTCTTGTTGAATTTGTTGGTGTTTTTCAATTTTGAGGTTGTTGTTGAATTTGTTGGCGTTTTTAAATGTTGAGGTTGTTGTTGAATTTGTTGGTGTTTTTCAATGTTGAGGTTGTTGTTGAATTTGTTGGTGTTTTTCAATGTTGAGGTTGTTGTTGTTTTTCAATGTTGAGGTCGTTGTTGAATTTGATGGTGTTTTTCAATGTCGAGGTTGCTGTTGAATTTGTTCGTGTTTTTCAATGTTGAAGTTGTTGTTGAATTTGTTGGTGTTTATCAATGTTGAGGTTGTTGTTGTTTTTCAATGTTGAGGTTGTTTTTGAATTTGTTGGTGTTTTTCAATGTTGAGGTTGTTGTTGTTTTTAAATGTTGAGGTTGTTGTTGAATTTGTTGGTGTTTTTAAATGTTGAGGTTATTGTTGAAATTGTTGGTCTTTTTCAATGTTGAGGTTGTTGTTTTTTTTCAATGTTGAGGTTGTTGTTGAATTTGTTGGTGTTTTTCATTGTTGAGGTTGTTGTTGTTTTTCAATGTTGAGGTTGTTGTTGTATGTGTTGGTGTTTTTCAATGTTGAGGTTGTTGTTGAATTTGTTGGTGTTTTTCAATGTTGAGGTTGTTGTTGTTTTTCAATGTTGAGGTCGTTGTTGAATTTGATGGTGTTTTTCAATGTCGAGGTTGCTGTTGAATTTGTTGGTGTTTTTCAATGTTGAAGTTGTTGTTGAATTTGTTGGTGTTTATCAATGTTGAGGTTGTTGTTGTTTTTCAATGTTGCGGTTGTTTTTGAATTTGTTGGTGTTTTTCAATGTTGAGGTTGTTGTTTTTAAATGTTGAGGTTGTTGTTGAATTTGTTGGTGTTTTTAAATGATGAGGTTATTGTTGAATTTGTTGGTGTTTTTCAATGTTGAGGTTGTTGTTGTTTTTGAATGTTGAGGTTGTTGTTGAATTTGTTGGTGTTTTTCAATGTTTAGGTTGTTGTTGGTTTTCAATGTTGAGGTTGTTGTTGAATTTGTTGGTGTTTTTCAATGTTGAGGTTGTTGTTGAATTTGTTGGTGTTTTTCAATGTTGAGGTTGTTGTTGTTTTTCAATGTTGAGGTCGTTGTTGAATTTGACGGTGTTTTTCAATGTCGAGGTTGTTGTTGAATTTGTTGGTGTTTTTCAATGTTGAAGTTGTTGTTGAATTTGTTGGTGTTTTTCAATGTTGTGGTTGTTGTTGTTTTTCAATGTTGAGGTTGTTGTTGAATTTGTTGGTGTTTTTCAATGTTGAGGTTGTTGTTGTTTTTCAATGTTGAGGTTGTTGTTGAAGTTGTTGGTGTTTTTAAATGTTGAGGTTATTGTTGAATTTGTTGGTGGTTTTCAATGTTGAGGTTGTTGTTGTTTTTCAATGTTGAGGTTGTTGTTGTTTTTCAATGTTGAGGTTGTCGTGAATTTGTTGGTGTTTTGCAATGTTGAAGGTTGTTGTTGAATTTGTTGGTGTTTTCTCATTGTTGAGGTTGTTGTTGCTTTTGAATGTTGAGGTTGTTGTTGTATTTGTTGGTGTTTTTCAATGTTGAGGTTGTTGTAGTTTTTCAATGTTGAGGTTGTTGTTAAATTTGTTGGTGTTTTTCAATGTCGAGGTTGTTGTTGAATTTGTTGGTGTTTTTCAATGTTGAAGTTGTTGTTGAATTTGTTTGTGTTTTGCAATGTTGAGGTTGTTGTTGAATTTGTTGGTGTTTTTCAATGTTGAGGTTGTTGTTGTTTTTAAATGTTGAGGTTGTTGTTGAATTTGTTGGTGTTTTTCAATTTTGAGGTTGTTGTTGTTTTTCAATGTTGAGGTTGTTGTTGAATTTGTTGGTGTTTTTCCAAGTTGAGGTTGTTGTTGTTTTTCAAAGTTGAGGTTGTTGTTAAATTTTTCGTTGTTTTTCAAAGTTGAGGTTGTTGTTGAATTTGTTGGTGTTTTTCATTGTTGAGGTTGTTGTTGAATTTGTTGGTGTTTTTCAATGTTGAGGTTGTTGTTGTTTTTCAATGTTGAGGTTGTTGTTGAATTTGTTGGTGTTTTTCAATTTTGAGGTTGTTGTTGAATTTGTTGGCGTTTTTAAATGTTGAGGTTGTTGTTGAATTTGTTGGTGTTTTTCAATGTTGAAGTTGTTGTTGAATTTGTTGGTGTTTTTCAATGTTGAGGTTGTTGTTGTTTTTCAATGTTGAGGTCGTTGTTGAATTTGACGGTGTTTTTCAATGTCGAGGTTGCTGTTGAATTTGTTGGTGTTTTTCAATGTTGAAGTTGTTGTTGAATTTGTTGGTGTTTATCAATGTTGTGGTTGTTGTTGTTTTTCAATGTTGAGGTTGTTTTTGAATTTGTTGGTGTTTTTCAATGTTGAGGTTGTTGTTGTTTTTAAATGTTGAGGTTGTTGTTGAATTTGTTGGTGTTGTTAAATGTTGAGGTTATTGTTGAATTTGTTGGTGTTTTTCAATGTTGAGGTTGTTGTTGTTTTTCAATGTTGAGGTTGTTGTTGAATTTGTTGGTGTTTTTCATTGTTGAGGTTGTTGTTGTTTTTCAATGTTGAGGTTGTTGTTGAATTTGTTGGTGTTTTTCAATTTCGAGGTTGTTGTTGAATTTGTTGATGTTTTTCAATTTTGAAGTTGTTGTTGAATTTGTTGGTGTTTTTCAATGTTGAGGTTGTTGTTGTTTTTCAATGTTGAGGTTGTTGTTGAATTTGTTGGTGGTTTTCAATGTTGAAGGTTGTTGTTGAATTTGTTGGTGTTTTCTCAATGTTGAGATTGTTGTTGTTTTTCAATGTTGAGGTTGTTGTTGTATTTGTTGGTGTTTTTCAATGTTGAGGTTGTTGTAGTTTTTCAATGTTGGGGTTGTTGTTGAATTTGTTGGTGTTTTTCAATGTCGAGGTTGTTGTTGAATTTGTTGGTGTTTTTCAAAGTTGATTTTGTTGTTGAATTTGTTTTTGTTTTTCAATGTTGAGGTTGTTGTTGAATTTGTTGGCGTTTTTCAATGTTGAGGTTGTTGTTGTTTTTAAATGTTGAGGTTGTTGTTGAATTTGTTGGTGTTTTTCAATTTTGAGGTTGTTGTTGTTTTTCAATGTTGAGGTTGTTGTTGAATTTGTTGGTGTTTTTCCATGTTGAGGTTGTTGCTGTTTTTTAAAGTTGAGGTTGCT
Source organism: Isurus oxyrinchus (assembly GCA_026770705.1). NCBI lineage: Eukaryota > Metazoa > Chordata > Chondrichthyes > Lamniformes > Lamnidae > Isurus > Isurus oxyrinchus. Next base: position 804,212 of record JANJGN010000199.1, read on the forward strand.
GTTAAATTTGTTGGTGTTTTTCAATGTTGAGGTTGTTGTTGAATTTGTTGGTGTTTTTCAGTGTTGAGGTTGTTGTTGAATTTGTTGGTGTTTTTCAATGTTGAGGTTGTTGTTGTTTTTTAATGTTGAGGTTGTTGTTCAATTTCTTGGTGTTTTTCAATGTTGAGGTTGTTGTTGTTTTTCAATGTTGAGGTTGTTGTTGAATTTGTTGCTGTTTTTCAATATCGAGGTTGTTGTTGAATTTGTTGCTGTTTTTCAATGTTGAAGTTGTAGTTGAATTTGTTGGTGTTTTTCAATCTTGAGGTTGTTGTTGTTTTTCGTTGTTGAGGTTGTTGTTGAATTTGTTGGTGTTTTTCAATGTTGAGGTTGTTGTTGAATTTGTTGGTGTTTTTCAATGTTGAGGTTGTTGTTGTTTTTCAATGTTGAGGTTGTTGTTGTATGTGTTGGTGTTTTTCAATGTTGAGGTTGTTGTTGTTTTTCAATGTTGAGGTTGTTGTTGAATTTGTTGGTGTTTTTCAATGTCGAGGTTGTTGTTGAATTTGTTGGTGTTTTTCAATGTTGAAGTTGTTGTTGAATTTGTTGGTGTTTTTCAATGTTGAGGTTGTTGTTGTTTTTCAATGTTGAGGTTGTTGTTGAATTTGTTGGTGTTTTTCAATGTTGAGGTTGTTGTTGTTTTTCAATGTTGAGGTTGTTGTTGTTTTTCAATGTTGAGGTTGTTGTTGAATTTGTTGGTGTTTTTCAATGTTGAAGGTTGTCGTTGAATTTGTTGGTGTTTTCTCAATGTTGAGGTTGTTGTTGTTTTTCAATGTTGTGGTTGTTGTTGTATTTGTTGGTGTTTTTCAATGTTGAGGTTGTTGTAGTTTTTCAATGTTGAGGTTGTTGTTGAATTTGTTGGTGTTTATCAATGTCGAGGTTGTTGTTGAATTTGTTGGTGTTTTTCTAAGTTGAAGTTGTTGTTGAATTTGTTTGTGTTTTTCAATGTTGAGGTTGTTGTTGAATTTGTTGGTGCTTTTCAATGTTGAGGTTGTTATTGTTTTTAAATGTTGAGGTTGTTGTTGAATTTGTTGGTGTTTTTCAATTTTGAGGTTGTTGTTGTTTTTCAATGTTGACGTTGTTGTTGAATTTGTTGGTGTTTTTCCATGTTGAGGTTGTTGTTGTTTTTCAAAGTTGAGGTTGTTGTTAAATTTGTTGGTGTTTTTCATTGTTGAGGTTGTTGTTGAATTTGTTGGTGTTTTTCATTGTTGAGGTTGTTGTTGAATTAGTTGGTGTATTTCAATGTTGAGGTTGTTGTTGTTTTTTAATGTTGAGGTTGTTGTTGAATTTGTTGGTGTTTTTCAATGTTGAGGTTGTTGTTGCTTTTCAATGTTGAGGTTGTTGTTGAATTTATTGCTGTTTTTCAATTGCGAGGTTGTTGTTGAATTTGTTGGTGTTTTTCAATGTTGAAGTTGTTGTTGAATTTGTTGGTGTTTTTCAATGTTGAGGTTGTTGTTGTTTTTAAATGTTGAGGTTGTTGTTGAATTTGTTGGAGTTTTTAAATGTTGAGGTTATTGTTGAATTTGTTGGTGTTTTTCAATGTTGAGGTTGTTGTTGTTTTTCAATGTTGAGGTTGTTGTTGAATTTGTTGGTGTTTTTCAATGTTTAGGTTGTTGTTGGTTTTCAATGTTGAGGTTGTTGTTGAATTTGTTGGTGTTTTTCAATGTTGAGGTTGTTGTTGAATTTGTTGGTGTTTTTCAATGTTGAGGTTGTTGTTGTTTTTCAATGTTGAGGTCGTTGTTGAATTTGACGGTGTTTTTCAATGTCGAGGTTGTTGTTGAATTTGTTGGTGTTTTTCAATGTTGAAGTTGTTGTTGAATTTGTTGGTGTTTTTCAATGTTGTGGTTGTTGTTGTTTTTCAATGTTGAGGTTGTTGTTGAATTTGTTGGTGTTTTTCAATGTTGAGGTTGTTGTTGTTTTTCAATGTTGAGGTTATTGTTGAATTTGTTGGTGTTTTTCAATGTTGAGGTTATTGTTGAATTTGTTGGTGGTTTTCAATGTTGAGGTTGTTGTTGTTTTTCAATGTTGAGGTTGTTGTTGAAGTTGTTGGTGTTTTTCAATTTCGAGGTTGTTGTTCAATTTGTTGGTGTTTTTCAATTTTGAAGTTGTTGAATTTGTTGGTGTTTTTCAATGTTGAGGTTGTTGTTGTTTTTCAATGTTGAGGTTGTTGTTGAATTTGTTGGTGTTTTTCAATGTTGAGGTTGCTGTTGTTTTTCAATGTTGAGGTTGTTGTTGTTTTTCATTGTTGAGGTTGTCGTTGAATTTGTTGGTGTTTTTCAATGTTGAAGGTTGTTGTTGAATTTGTTGGTGTTTTCTCAATGTTGAGGTTGTTGTTGCTTTTCAATGTTGAGGTTTTTGTTGTATTTGTTGGTGTTTTTCAATGTTGAGGTTGTTGTAGTTTTTCAATGTTGAGGTTGTTGTTGAATTTGTTGGTGTTTTTCAATGTCGAGGTTGTTGTTGAATTTGTTGGTGTTTTTCAATGTTGAAGTTGTTGTTGAATTTGTTTGTGTTTTGCAATGTTGAGGTTGTTGTTGAATTTGTTGGTGTTTTTCAATGTTGAGGTTGTTGTTGTTTTTAAATGTTGAGGTTGTTGTTGAATTTGTTGGTGTTTTTCAATTTTGAGGTTGTTGTTGTTTTTCAATGTTGAGGTTGTTGTTGAATTTGTTGGTGTTTTTACAAGTTGAGGTTGTTGTTGTTTTTCAAAGCTGAGGTTGTTGTTAAATTTTTCGGTGTTTTTCAAAGTTGAGGTTGTTGTTGAATTTGTTGGTGTTTTTCATTGTTGAGGTTGTTGTTGAATTTGTTGGTGTTTTTCAAAGTTGAGGTTGTTGTTGAATTTGTTGGCGTTTTTAAATGTTGAGGTTGTTGTTGAATTTGTTGGTGTTTTTCAATGTTGAGGTTGTTGTTGAATTTGTTGGTGTTTTTCAATGTTGAGGTTGTTGTTGTTTTTCAATGTTGAGGTCGTTGTTGAATTTGATGGTGTTTTTCAATGTCGAGGTTGCTGTTGAATTTGTTGGTGTTTTTCAATGTTGAAGTTGTTGTTGAATTTGTTGGTGTTTATCAATGTTGAGGTTGTTGTTGTTTTTCAATGTTGAGGTTGTTTTTGAATTTGTTGGTGTTTTTCAATGTTGAGGTTGTTGTTGTTTTTAAATGTTGAGGTTGTTGTTGAATTTGTTGGTGTTTTTAAATGTTGAGGTTATTGTTGAAATTGTTGGTCTTTTTCAATGTTGAGGTTGTTGTTTTTCAATGTTGAGGTTGTTGTTGAATTTGTTGGTGTTTTTCATTGTTGAGGTTGTTGTTGTTTTTCAATGTTGAGGTTGTGGTTGTATGTGTTGGTGTTTTTCAATGTTGAGGTTGTTGTTGAATTTGTTGGTGTTTTTCAATGTTGAGGTTGTTGTTGTTTTTCAATGTTGAGGTCGTTGTTGAATTTGATGGTGTTTTTCAATGTCGAGGTTGCTGTTGAATTTGTTGGTGTTTTTCAATGTTGAAGTTGTTGTTGAATTTGTTGGTGTTTATCAATGTTGAGGTTGTTGTTGTTTTTCAATGTTGAGGTTGTTTTTGAATTTGTTGGTGTTTTTCAATGTTGAGGTTGTTGTTGTTTTTAAATGTTGAGGTTGTTGTTGAATTTGTTGGTGTTTTTAAATGATGAGGTTATTGCTGAATTTGTTGGTGTTTTTCAATGTTGAGGTTGTTGTTGTTTTTCAATGTTGAGGTTGTTGTTGAATTTGTTGGTGTTTTTCAATGTTTAGGTTGTTGTTGGTTTTCAATGTTGAGGTTGTTGTTGAATTTGTTGGTGTTTTTCAATGTTGAGGTTGTTGTTGAATTTGTTGGTGTTTTTCAATGTTGAGGTTGTTGTTGTTTTTCAATGTTGAGGTCGTTGTTGAATTTGACGGTGTTTTTCAATGTCGAGGTTGTTGTTGAATTTGTTGGTGTTTTTCAATGTTGAAGTTGTTGTTGAATTTGTTGGTGTTTTTCAATGTTGTGGTTGTTGTTGTTTTTCAATGTTGAGGTTGTTGTTGAATTTGTTGGTGTTTTTCAATGTTGAGGTTGTTGTTGTTTTTCAATGTTGAGGTTGGTGTTGAATTTGTTGGTGTTTTTAAATGTTGAGGTTATTGTTGAATTTGTTGGTGGTTTTAAATGTTGAGGTTGTTGTTGTTTTTCAATGTTGAGGTTGTTGTTGTTTTTCAATGTTGAGGTTGTCGTTGAATTTCTTGGTGTTTTGCAATGTTGAAGGTTGTTGTTGAATTTGTTGGTGTTTTCTCATTGTTGAGGTTGTTGTTGCTTTTGAATGTTGAGGTTGTTGTTGTATTTGTTGGTGTTTTTCAATGTTGAGGTTGTTGTAGTTTTTCAATGTTGAGGTTGTTGTTAAATTTGTTGGTGTTTTTCAATGTCGAGGTTGTTGTTGAATTTGTTGGTGTTTTTCAATGTTGAAGTTGTTGTTGAATTTGTTTGTGTTTTGCAATGTTGAGGTTGTTGTTGAATTTGTTGGTGTTTTTCAATGTTGAGGTTGTTGTTGTTTTTAAATGTTGAGGTTGTTGTTGAATTTGTTGGTGTTTTTCAATTTTGAGGTTGTTGTTGTTTTTCAATGTTGAGGTTGTTGTTGAATTTGTTGGTGTTTTTCCAAGTTGAGGTTGTTGTTGTTTTTCAAAGTTGAGGTTGTTGTTAAATTTTTCGGTGTTTTTCAAAGTTGAGGTTGTTGTTGAATTTGTTGGTGTTTTTCATTGTTGAGGTTGTTGTTGAATTTGTTGGTGTTTTTCAATGTTGAGGTTGTTGTTGTTTTTCAATGTTGAGGTTGTTGTTGAATTAGTTGGTGTTTTTCAATTTTGAGGTTGTTGTTGAATTTGTTGGCGTTTTTAAATGTTGAGGTTGTTGTTGAATTTGTTGGTGTTTTTCAATGTTGAGGTTGTTGTTGAATTTGTTGGTGTTTTTCAATGTTGAGGTTATTGTTGTTTTTCAATGTTGAGGTCGTTGTTGAATTTGATGGTGTTTTTCAATGTCGAGGTTGCTGTTGAATTTGTTGGTGTTTTTCAATGTTGAAGTTGTTGTTGAATTTGTTGGTGTTTATCAATGTTGAGGTTGTTGTTGTTTTTCAATGTTGAGGTTGTTTTTGAATTTGTTGGTGTTTTTCAATGTTGAGGTTGTTGTTGTTTTTAAATGTTGAGGTTGTTGTTGAATTTGTTGGTGTTGTTAAATGTTGAGGTTATTGTTGAATTTGTTGGTGTTTTTCAATGTTGAGGTTGTTGTTGTTTTTCAATGTTGAGGTTGTTGTTGAATTTGTTGGTGTTTTTCATTGTTGAGGTTGTTGTTGTTTTTCAATGTTGAGGTTGTTGTTGAATTTGTTGGTGTTTTTCAATTTCGAGGTTGTTGTTGAATTTGTTGATGTTTTTCAATTTTGAAGTTGTTGTTGAATTTGTTGGTGTTTTTCAATGTTGAGGTTGTTGTTGTTTTTCAATGTCGAGGTTGTTGTTGAATTTGTTGGTGGTTTTCAATGTTGAAGGTTGTTGTTGAATTTGTTGGTGTTTTCTCAATGTTGAGATTGTTGTTGTTTTTCAATGTTGAGGTTGTTGTTGTATTTGTTGGTGTTTTTCAATGTTGAGGTTGTTGTAGTTTTTCAATGTTGGGGTTGTTGTTGAATTTGTTGGTGTTTTTCAATGTCGGGGTTGTTATTGAATTTGTTGGTGTTTTTCAATGTTGATTTTGTTGTTGAATTTGTTTTTGTTTTTCAATGTTGAGGTTGTTGTTGAATTTGTTGGTGTTTTTCAATGTTGAGGTTGTTGTTGTATTTAAATGTTGAGGTTGTTGTTGAATTTGTTGGTGTTTTTCAATTTTGAGGTTGTTGTTGTTTTTCAATGTTGATGTTGTTGTTGAATTTGTTGGTGTTTTTCCATGTTGAGGTTGTTGCTGTTTTTTAAAGTTGAGGTTGCTGTTAAATTTGTTGGTGTTTTTCAATGTTGAGGTTGTTGTTGAATTTGTTGGTGTTTTTCATTGTTGAGGTTGTTGTTGAATTTGTTGGTGTTTTTCAATGTTGAGGTTGTTGTTGTTTTTTAATGTTGAGGTTGTTGTTCAATTTCTTGGTGTTTTTCAATGTTGAGGTTGTTGTTGTTTTTCAATGTTGAGGTTGTTGTTGAATTTGTTGCTGTTTTTCAATATCGAGGTTGTTGTTGAATTTGTTGCTGTTTTTCAATGTTGAAGTAGTTGTTGAATTTGTTGGTGTTTCTCAATCTTGAGGTTGTTGTTGTTTTTCAATGTTGAGGTTGTTGTTGAATTTGTTGGTGTTTTTCAATGTTGAGGTTGTTGTTGAATTTGTTGGTGTTTTTCAATGTTGAGGTTGTTGTTGTTTTTCAATGTTGAGGTTGTTGTTGTATGTGTTGGTGTTTTTCAATGTTGAGGTTGTTGTAGTTTTTCAATGTTGAGGTTGTTGTTGAATTTGTTGGTGTTTTTCAATGTCGAGGTTGTTGTTGAATTTGTTGGTGTATTTCAATGTTGAAGTTGTTGTTGAATTTGTTGGTGTTTTTAAATGTTGAGGTTGTTGTTGAATTTGTTGGTGTTTTTCAATGTTGAGGTTGCTGTTGTTGTTCAATGTGGAGGTTGTTGTTGAATTTGTTGGTGTTTTTCAATGTCGAGGTTGTTGTTGAATTTGTTGGTATTTTTCAATGTTGAATTTGTTGTTGAATTTGTTGGTGTTTTTCAATGTTGAGGTTGTTGTTGTTTTTCAATGTTGAGGTTGTTGTTGAATTTGTTGGTGTTTTTCAATGTTGAGGTTGTTGTTGAATTTGTTGGCGTTTTTAAATGTTGAGGTTGTTGTTGAATTTGTTGGTGTTTTTCAATGTTGACGTTGTTGTTGAATTTGTTGGTGTTTTTCAATGTTGAGGTTGTTTTTGTTTTTCAATGTTGAGGTTGTTGTTGAATTTGTTGGTGTTTTTCAATGTTGAGGTTGTTGTTGTTTTTAAATGTTGAGGTTGTTGTTGAATTTGTTGGTGTTTTTCAATTTTGAGGTTGTTGTTGTTTTTCAATGTTGATGTTGTTGTTGAATTTGTTGGTGTTTTTCCATGTTGAGGTTGTTGCTGTTTTTTAAAGTTGAGGTTGCTGTTAAATTTGTTGGTGTTTTATCAATGTTGAGGTTGTTGTTGAATTTGTTGGTGTTTTTCATTGTTGAGGTTGTTGTTGAATTTGTTGGTGTTTTTCAATGTTGAGGTTGTTGTTGTTTTTTAATGTTGAGGTTGTTGTTCAATTTCTTGGTGTTTTTCAATGTTGAGGTTGTTGTTGTTTTTCAATGTTGAGGTTGTTGTTGAATTTGTTGCTGTTTTTCAATATCGAGGTTGTTGTTGAATTTGTTGCTGTTTTTCAATGTTGAAGTTGTTGTTGAATTTGTTGGTGTTTTTCAATCTTGAGGTTGTTGTTGTTTTTCAATGTTGAGGTTGTTGTTGAATTTGTTGGTGTTTTTCAATGTTGAGGTTGTTGTTGAATTTGTTGGTGTTTTTCAATGTTGAGGTTGTTGTTGTTTTTCAATGTTGAGGTTGTTGTTGTATGTGTTGGTGTTTTTCAATGTTGAGCTTGTTGTAGTTTTTCAATGTTGAGGTTGTTGTTGAATTTGTTGGTGTTTTTCAATGTCGAGGTTGTTGTTGAATTTGTTGGTGTATTTCAATGTTGAAGTTGTTGTTGAATTTGTTGGTGTTTTTAAATGTTGAGGTTGTTGTTGAATTTGTTGGTGTTTTTCAATGTTGAGGTTGCTGTTGTTGTTCAATGTGGAGGTTGTTGTTGAATTTGTTGGTGTTTTTCAATGTCGAGGTTGTTGTTGAATTTGTTGGTATTTTTCAATGTTGAATTTGTTGTTGAATTTGTTGGTGTTTTTCAATGTTGAGGTTGTTGTTGTTTTTCAATGTTGAGGTTGTTGTTGAATTTGTTGGTGTTTTTCAATGTTGAGGTTGTTGTTGAATTTGTTGGCGTTTTTAAATGTTGAGGTTGTTGTTGAATTTGTTGGTGTTTTTCAATGTTGACGTTGTTGTTGAATTTGTTGGTGTTTTTCAATGTTGAGGTTGTTGTTGTTTTTCAATGTTGAGGTCGTTGTTGAATTTGATGGTGTTTTTCAATGTCGAGGTTGTTGTTGAATATGTTGGTGTTTTTCAATGTTGAAGTTGTTGTTGAATTTGTTGGTGTTTTTCAATGTTGAGGTTGTTGTTGTTTTTCAATGTTGAGGTTGTTGTTGAATTTGTTGGTGTTTTTCAATGTTGAGGTTGTTGTTGTTTTTCAATGTTGAGGTTGTTGCTGTTTTTCAATGTTGAGGTTGTTGTTGAATTTGTTGGTGTTTTTCAATGTTGAAGGTTGTCGTTGAATTTGTTGGTGTTTTCTCAATCTTGAGGTTGTTGTTGTTTTTCAATGTTGTGGTTGTTGTTGTATTTGTTGGTGTTTTTCAATGTTGAGGTTGTTGTAGTTTTTCAATGTTGAGGTTGTTGTTGAATTTGTTGGTGTTTATCAATGTCGAGGTTGTTGTTGAATTTGTTGGTGTTTTTCTAAGTTGAAGTTGTTGTTGAATTTGTTTGTGTTTTTCAATGTTGAGGTTGTTGTTGAATTTGTTGGTGCTTTTCAATGTTGAGGTTGTTGTTGTTTTTAAATGTTGAGGTTGTTGTTGAATTTGTTGGTGTTTTTCAATTTTGAGGTTGTTGTTGTTTTTCAATGTTGAGGTTGTTGTTGAATTTGTTGGTGTTTTTCCATGTTGAGGTTGTTGTTGTTTTTCAAAGTTGAGGTTGTTGTTAAATTTGTTGGTGTTTTTCATTGTTGAGGTTGTTGTTGAATTTGTTGGTGTTTTTCATTGTTGAGGTTGTTGTTGAATTAGTTGGTGTATTTCAATGTTGAGGTTGTTGTTGTTTTTTAATGTTGAGGTTGTTGTTGAATTTGTTGGTGTTTTTCAATGTTGAGGTTGTTGTTGCTTTTCAATGTTGAGGTTGTTGTTGAATTTATTGCTGTTTTTCAATTGCGAGGTTGTTGTTGAATTTGTTGGTGTTTTTCAATGTTGAAGTAGTTGTTGAATTTGTTGGTGTTTTTCAGTGTTGAGGTTGTTGTTGTTTTTCAATGTTGAGGTTGTTGTTGAATTTTCGGTGTTTTTAAATGTTGAGGTTATTGTTGAATTTGTTGGTGTTTTTCAATGTTGAGGTTGTTGTTGTTTTTCAATGTTGAGGTTGTTGTTGAATTTGTTGGTGTTTTTCAATGTTGAGGTTGTTGTTGTTTTTCAATGTTGAGGTTGTTGTTGTATGTGTTGGTGTTTTTCAATGTTGAGGTTGTTGTAGTTTTTCAATGTTGAGGTTGTTGTTGAATTTGTTGGTGTTTTTCAATGTCGAGGTTGTTGTTGAATTTGTTGGTGTATTTCAATGTTGAAGTTGTTGTTGAATTTGTTGGTGTTTTTAAATGTTGAGGTTGTTGTTGAATTTGTTGGTGTTTTTCAATGTTGAGGTTGCTGTTGTTGTTCAATGTGGAGGTTGTTGTTGAATTTGTTGGTGTTTTTCAATGTCGAGGTTGTTGTTGAATTTGTTGGTATTTTTCAATGTTGAATTTGTTGTTGAATTTGTTGGTGTTTTTCAATGTTGAGGTTGTTGTTGTTTTTCAATGTTGAGGTAGTTGTTGAATTTGTTGGTGTTTTTCAATGTTGAGGTTGTTGTTGAATTTGTTGGCGTTTTTAAATGTTGAGGTTGTTGTTGAATTTGTTGGTGTTTTTCAATGTTGACGTTGTTGTTGAATTTGTTGGTGTTTTTCAATGTTGAGGTTGTTGTTGTTTTTCAATGTTGAGGTCGTTGTTGAATTTGATGGTGTTTTTCAATGTCGAGGTTGTTGTTGAATTTGTTGGTGTTTTTCAATGTTGAGGTTGTTGTTGTTTTTCAATGTTGAGGTTGTTGTTGTTTTTCAATGTTGAGGTTGTTGTTGAATTTGTTGGTGTTTTTCAATGTTGAGGTTGTTGTTGAATTTGTTGGTGTTTTTCAATGTTGAGGTTGTTGTTGTTTTTCAATGTTGAGGTTGTTGTTGTATGTGTTGGTGTTTTTCAATGTTGAGGTTGTTGTAGTTTTTCAATGTTGAGGTTGTTGTTGAATTTGTTGGTGTTTTTCAATGTCGAGGTTGTTGTTGAATTTGTTGGTGTATTTCAATGTTGAAGTTGTTGTTGAATTTGTTGGTGTTTTTAAATGTTGAGGTTGTTGTTGAATTTGTTGGTGTTTTTCAATGTTGAGGTTGCTGTTGTTGTTCAATGTGGAGGTTGTTGTTGAATTTGTTGGTGTTTTTCAATGTCGAGGTTGTTGTTGAATTTGTTGGTATTTTTCAATGTTGAATTTGTTGTTGAATTTGTTGGTGTTTTTCAATGTTGAGGTTGTTGTTGTTTTTCAATGTTGAGGTTGTTGTTGAATTTGTTGGTGTTTTTCAATGTTGAGGTTGTTGTTGAATTTGTTGGCGTTTTTAAATGTTGAGGTTGTTGTTGAATTTGTTGGTGTTTTTCAATGTTGACGTTGTTGTTGAATTTGTTGGTGTTTTTCAATGTTGAGGTTGTTTTTGTTTTTCAATGTTGAGGTTGTTGTTGAATTTGTTGGTGTTTTTCAATGTTGAGGTTGTTGTTGTTTTTAAATGTTGAGGTTGTTGTTGAATTTGTTGGTGTTTTTCAATTTTGAGGTTGTTGTTGTTTTTCAATGTTGATGTTGTTGTTGAATTTGTTGGTGTTTTTCCATGTTGAGGTTGTTGCTGTTTTTTAAAGTTGAGGTTGCTGTTAAATTTGTTGGTGTTTTATCAATGTTGAGGTTGTTGTTGAATTTGTTGGTGTTTTTCATTGTTGAGGTTGTTGTTGAATTTGTTGGTGTTTTTCAATGTTGAGGTTGTTGTTGTTTTTTAATGTTGAGGTTGTTGTTCAATTTCTTGGTGTTTTTCAATGTTGAGGTTGTTGTTGTTTTTCAATGTTGAGGTTGTTGTTGAATTTGTTGCTGTTATTCAATATCGAGGTTGTTGTTGAATTTGTTGCTGTTTTTCAATGTTGAAGTTGTTGTTCAATTTGTTGGTGTTTTTCAATCTTGAGGTTGTTGTTGTTTTTCAATGTTGAGGTTGTTGTTGAATTTGTTGGTGTTTTTCAATGTTGAGGTTGTTGTTGAATTTGTTGGTGTTTTTCAATGTTGAGGTTGTTGTTGTTTTTCAATGTTGAGGTTGTTGTTGTATGTGTTGGTGTTTTTCAATGTTGAGCTTGTTGTAGTTTTTCAATGTTGAGGTTGTTGTTGAATTTGTTGGTGTTTTTCAATGTCGAGGTTGTTGTTGAATTTGTTGGTGTATTTCAATGTTGAAGTTGTTGTTGAATTTGTTGGTGTTTTTAAATGTTGAGGTTGTTGTTGAATTTGTTGGTGTTTTTCAATGTTGAGGTTGCTGTTGTTGTTCAATGTGGAGGTTGTTGTTGAATTTGTTGGTGTTTTTCAATGTCGAGGTTGTTGTTGAATTTGTTGGTATTTTTCAATGTTGAATTTGTTGTTGAATTTGTTGGTGTTTTTCAATGTTGAGGTTGTTGTTGTTTTTCAATGTTGAGGTTGTTGTTGAATTTGTTGGTGTTTTTCAATGTTGAGGTTGTTGTTGAATTTGTTGGCGTTTTTAAATGTTGAGGTTGTTGTTGAATTTGTTGGTGTTTTTCAATGTTGACGTTGTTGTTGAATTTGTTGGTGTTTTTCAATGTTGAGGTTGTTGTTGTTTTTCAATGTTGAGGTCGTTGTTGAATTTGATGGTGTTTTTCAATGTCGAGGTTGTTGTTGAATATGTTGGTGTTTTTCAATGTTGAAGTTGTTGTTGAATTTGTTGGTGTTTTTCAATGTTGAGGTTGTTGTTGTTTTTCAATGTTGAGGTTGTTGTTGAATTTGTTGGTGTTTTTCAATGTTGAGGTTGTTGTTGTTTTTCAATGTTGAGGTTGTTGCTGTTTTTCAATGTTGAGGTTGTTGTTGAATTTGTTGGTGTTTTTCAATGTTGAAGGTTGTCGTTGAATTTGTTGGTGTTTTCTCAATCTTGAGGTTGTTGTTGTTTTTCAATGTTGTGGTTGTTGTTGTATTTGTTGGTGTTTTTCAATGTTGAGGTTGTTGTAGTTTTTCAATGTTGAGGTTGTTGTTGAATTTGTTGGTGTTTATCAATGTCGAGGTTGTTGTTGAATTTGTTGGTGTTTTTCTAAGTTGAAGTTGTTGTTGAATTTGTTTGTGTTTTTCAATGTTGAGGTTGTTGTTGAATTTGTTGGTGCTTTTCAATGTTGAGGTTGTTGTTGTTTTTAAATGTTGAGGTTGTTGTTGAATTTGTTGGTGTTTTTCAATTTTGAGGTTGTTGTTGTTTTTCAATGTTGAGGTTGTTGTTGAATTTGTTGGTGTTTTTCCATGTTGAGGTTGTTGTTGTTTTTCAAAGTTGAGGTTGTTGTTAAATTTGTTGGTGTTTTTCATTGTTGAGGTTGTTGTTGAATTTGTTGGTGTTTTTCATTGTTGAGGTTGTTGTTGAATTAGTTGGTGTATTTCAATGTTGAGGTTGTTGTTGTTTTTTAATGTTGAGGTTGTTGTTGAATTTGTTGGTGTTTTTCAATGTTGAGGTTGTTGTTGCTTTTCAATGTTGAGGTTGTTGTTGAATTTATTGCTGTTTTTCAATTGCGAGGTTGTTGTTGAATTTGTTGGTGTTTTTCAATGTTGAAGTAGTTGTTGAATTTGTTGGTGTTTTTCAGTGTTGAGGTTGTTGTTGTTTTTCAATGTTGAGGTTGTTGTTGAATTTTCGGTGTTTTTAAATGTTGAGGTTATTGTTGAATTTGTTGGTGTTTTTCAATGTTGAGGTTGTTGTTGTTTTTCAATGTTGAGGTTGTTGTTGAATTTGTTGGTGTTTTTCAATGTTGAGGTTGTTGTTGTTTTTCAATGTTGAGGTTGTTGTTGTATGTGTTGGTGTTTTTCAATGTTGAGGTTGTTGTAGTTTTTCAATGTTGAGGTTGTTGTTGAATTTGTTGGTGTTTTTCAATGTCGAGGTTGTTGTTGAATTTGTTGGTGTATTTCAATGTTGAAGTTGTTGTTGAATTTGTTGGTGTTTTTAAATGTTGAGGTTGTTGTTGAATTTGTTGGTGTTTTTCAATGTTGAGGTTGCTGTTGTTGTTCAATGTGGAGGTTGTTGTTGAATTTGTTGGTGTTTTTCAATGTCGAGGTTGTTGTTGAATTTGTTGGTATTTTTCAATGTTGAATTTGTTGTTGAATTTGTTGGTGTTTTTCAATGTTGAGGTTGTTGTTGTTTTTCAATGTTGAGGTAGTTGTTGAATTTGTTGGTGTTTTTCAATGTTGAGGTTGTTGTTGAATTTGTTGGTGTTTTTCAATGTTGAGGTTGCTGTTGTTGTTCAATGTGGAGGTTGTTGTTGAATTTGTTGGTGTTTTTCAATGTCGAGGTTGTTGTTGAATTTGTTGGTATTTTTCAATGTTGAATTTGTTGTTGAATTTGTTGGTGTTTTTCAATGTTGAGGTTGTTGTTGTTTTTCAATGTTGAGGTAGTTGTTGAATTTGTTGGTGTTTTTCAATGTTGAGGTTGTTGTTGAATTTGTTGGCGTTTTTAAATGTTGAGGTTGTTGTTGAATTTGTTGGTGTTTTTCAATGTTGACGTTGTTGTTGAATTTGTTGGTGTTTTTCAATGTTGAGGTTGTTGTTGTTTTTCAATGTTGAGGTCGTTGTTGAATTTGATGGTGTTTTTCAATGTCGAGGTTGTTGTTGAATTTGTTGGTGTTTTTCAATGTTGAAGTTGTTGTTGAATTTGTTGGTGTTTTTCAATGTTGAGGTTGTTGTTGTTTTTCAATGTTGAGGTTGTTGTTGAATTTGTTGGTGTTTTTCAATGTTGAGGTTGTTGTTGTTTTTCAATGTTGAGGTTGTTGTTGTTTTTCAATGTTGAGGTTGTTGTTGAATTTGTTGGTGTTTTTCAATGTTGAAGGTTGTCGTTGAATTTGTTGGTGTTTTCTCAATCTTGAGGTTGTTGTTGTTTTTCAATGTTGTGGTTGTTGTTGTATTTGTTGGTGTTTTTCAATGTTGAGGTTGTTGTAGTTTTTCAATGTTGAGGTTGTTGTTGAATTTGTTGGTGTTTATCAATGTCGAGGTTGTTGTTGAATTTGTTGGTGTTTTTCTAAGTTGAAGTTGTTGTTGAATTTGTTTTTGTTTTTCAATGTTGAGGTTGTTGTTGAATTTGTTGGTGCTTTTCAATGTTGAGGTTGTTGTTGTTTTTAAATGTTGAGGTTGTTGTTGAATTTGTTGGTGTTTTTCAATTTTGAGGTTGTTGTTGTTTTTCAATGTTGAGGTTGTTGTTGAATTTGTTGGTGTTTTTCCATGTTGAGGTTGTTGTTGTTTTTCAAAGTTGAGGTTGTTGTTAAATTTGTTGGTGTTTTTCATTGTTGAGGTTGTTGTTGAATTTGTTGGTGTTTTTCATTGTTGAGGTTGTTGTTGAATTAGTTGGTGTATTTCAATGTTGAGGTTGTTGTTGTTTTTTAATGTTGAGGTTGTTGTTGAATTTGTTGGTGTTTTTCAATGTTGAGGTTGTTGTTGCTTTTCAATGTTGAGGTTGTTGTTGAATTTGTTGGTGTTTTTCAATGTTGAAGTAGTTGTTGAATTTGTTGGTGTTTTTCAATGTTGAGGTTGTTGTTGTTTTTCAATGTTGAGGTTGTTGTTGAATTTTCGGTGTTTTTAAATGTTGAGGTTATTGTTGAATTTGTTGGTGTTTTTCAATGTTGAGGTTGTTGTTGTTTTTCAATGTTGAGGTTGTTGTTGAATTTGTTGGTGTTTTTTATTGTTGAGGTTGTTGTTGTTTTTCAATGTTGAGGTTGTTGTTGAATTTGTTGGTGTTTTTCAATTTCGAGGTTGTTGTTGAATTTGTTGGTGTTTTTCAATTTTGAAGTTGTTGTTGAATTTGTTGGTGTTTTTCAATGTTGAGGTTGTTGTTGTTTTTCAATGTTGAGGTTGTTGTTGAATTTGCTAGTGTTTTTCATTGTTGAGGTTGCTGTTGTTTTTCAAAGTTGAGGTTGTTGTTAAATTTGTTGGTGTTTTTCAATGTTGAGGTTGTTGTTGAATTTGTTGGTGTTTTTCATTGTTGAGGTTGTTGTTGAATTAGTTGGTGTTTTTCAATGTTGAGGTTGTTGTTGTTTTTCAATGTTGAGGTTGTTGTTGAATTTGTTGGTGTTTTTCAATGTTGAGGTTGTTGTTGTTTTTCAATGTTGAGGTTGTTGTTGTTTTTCAATGTTGAGGTTGTTTTTGAATTTGTTGGTGTTTTTCAATGTTGAAGGTTGTCGTTGAATTTGTTGGTGTTTTCTCAATGTTGAGGTTGTTGTTGTTTTTCAATGTTGTGGTTGTTGTTGAATTTGTTGGTGTTTTCTCAATGTTGAGGTTGTTGTTGTTTTTAAATGTTGTGGTTGTTGTTGTATTTGTTGGTGTTTTTCAATGTTGAGGTTGTTGTAGTTTTTCAATGTTGAGGTTGTTGTTGAATTTGTTGGTGTTTATCAATGTCGAGGTTGTTGTTGAATTTGTTGGTGTTTTTCTAAGTTGAAGTTGTTGTTGAATTTGTTTGTGTTTTTCAATGTTGAGGTTGTTGTTGAATTTGTTGGTGCTTTTCAATGTTGAGGTTGTTGTTGTTTTTAAATGTTGAGGTTGTTGTTGAATTTGTTGGTGTTTTTCAATTTTGAGGTTGTTGTTGTTTTTCAATGTTGAGGTTGTTGTTGAATTTGTTGGTGTTTTTCCATGTTGAGGTTGTTGTTGAATTTGTTGGTGTTTTTCATTGTTGAGGTTGTTGTTGAATTAGTTGGTGTATTTCAATGTTGAGGTTGTTGTTGTTTTTCAATGTTGAGGTTGTTGTTGAATTTGTTGGTGTTTTTCAATTTCGAGGTTGTTGTTGAATTTGTTGGTGTTTTTCAATTTTGAAGTTGTTGTTGAATTTGTTGGTGTTTTTCAATGTTGAGGTTGTTGTTGTTTTTCAATGTTGAGGTTGTTGTCGAATTTGCTGGTGTTTTTCATTGTTGAGGTTGCTGTTGTTTTTCAATGTTGAGGTTGTTGTTGAATTTGTTGGTGTTTTTCAATTCCGAGGTTGTTGTTGAATTTGTTGGTGTTTTTCAATTTTGAAGTTGTTGTTGAATTTGTTGGTGTTTTTCAATGTTGAGGTTGTTGTTGTTTTTCAATGTTGAGGTTGTTGTTGAATTTGTTGGTGTTTTTCAATGTTGAGGTTGTTGGTTTTTTCAATGTTGAGGTTGTAGTTGTTTTTCAATGTTGAGGTTGTTGTTGAATTTGTTGGTGTTTTTCAATGTTGAAGGTTGTTGTTGAATTTGTTGGTGTTTTCTCAATGTTGAGGTTGTTGGTGTTTTTCAATGTTGAAGTTGTTGTTGAATTTGTTGGTGTTTTTCAATGTTGAGGTTGTTGTTGTTTTTAAATGTTGAGGTTGTTGTTGAATTTGTTGGTATTTTTAAATGTTGAGGTTATTGTTGAATTTGTTGGTGTTTTTCAATGTTGAGGTTGTTGTTGTTTTTCAATGTTGAGGTTGTTGTTGAATTTGTTGGTGTTTTTCATTGTTGAGGTTGTTGTTGTTTTTCAATGTTGAGGTTGTTGTTGAATTTGTTGGTGTTTTTCAATTTCGAGGTTGTTGTTGAATTTGTTGATGTTTTTCAATTTTGAAGTTGTTGTTGAATTTGTTGGTGTTTTTCAATGTTGAGGTTGTTGTTGTTTTTCAATGTTGAGGTTGTTGTTGAATTTGTTGTTGTTTTTCAATGTTGAGGTTGTTGTTGAATTTGTTGGTGTTTTTCAATGTTGAGGTTGTTGTTGTTTTTCAATGTTGAGGTTGTTGTTGTATGTGTTGGTGTTTTTCAATGTTGAGGTTGTTGTAGTTTTTCAATGTTGAGGTTGTTGTTGAATTTGTTGGTGTTTTTCAATGTCGAGGTTGTTGTTGAATTTGTTGGTGTATTTCAATGTTGAAGTTGTTGTTGAATTTGTTGGTGTTTTTAAATGTTGAGGTTGTTGTTGAATTTGTTGGTGTTTTTCAATGTTGAGGTTGCTGTTGTTGTTCAATGTGGAGGTTGTTGTTGAATTTGTTGGTGTTTTTCAATGTCGAGGTTGTTGTTGAATTTGTTGGTATTTTTCAATGTTGAATTTGTTGTTGAATTTGTTGGTGTTTTTCAATGTTGAGGTTGTTGTTGTTTTTCAATGTTGAGGTTGTTGTTGAATTTGTTGGTGTTTTTCAATGTTGAGGTTGTTGTTGAATTTGTTGGCGTTTTTAAATGTTGAGGTTGTTGTTGAATTTGTTGGTGTTTTTCAATGTTGACGTTGTTGTTGAATTTGTTGGTGTTTTTCAATGTTGAGGTTGTTGTTGTTTTTCAATGTTGAGGTCGTTGTTGAATTTGATGGTGTTTTTCAATGTCGAGGTTGTTGTTGAATTTGTTGGTGTTTTTCAATGTTGAAGTTGTTGTTGAATTTGTTGGTGTTTTTCAATGTTGAGGTTGTTGTTGTTTTTCAATGTTGAGGTTGTTGTTGAATTTGTTGGTGTTTATCAATGTTGAGGTTGTTGTTGTTTTTCAATGTTGAGGTTGTTGTTGTTTTTCAATGTTGAGGTTGTTGTTGAATTTGTTGGTGTTTTTCAATGTTGAAGGTTGTCGTTGAATTTGTTGGTGTTTTCTCAATCTTGAGGTTTTTGTTGTTTTTCAATGTTGTGGTTGTTGTTGTATTTGTTGGTGTTTTTCAATGTTGAGGTTGTTGTAGTTTTTCAATGTTGAGGTTGTTGTTGAATTTGTTGGTGTTTATCAATGTCGAGGTTGTTGTTGAATTTGTTGGTGTTTTTCTAAGTTGAAGTTGTTGTTGAATTTGTTTGTGTTTTTCAATGTTGAGGTTGTTGTTGAATTTGTTGGTGCTTTTCAATGTTGAGGTTGTTGTTGTTTTTAAATGTTGAGGTTGTTGTTGAATTTGTTGGTGTTTTTCAATTTTGAGGTTGTTGCTGTTTTTCAATGTTGAGGTTGTTGTTGAATTTGTTGGTGTTTTTCCGTGTTGAGGTTGTTGTTGTTTTTCAAAGTTGAGGTTGTTGTTAAATTTGTTGGTGTTTTTCATTGTTGAGGTTGTTGTTGAATTTGTTGGTGTTTTTCATTGTTGAGGTTGTTGTTGAATTAGTTGGTGTATTTCAATGTTGAGGTTTTGTTGTTTTTTAATGTTGAGGTTGTTGTTGAATTTGTTGGTGTTTTTCAATGTTGAGGTTGTTGTTGCTTTTCAATGTTGAGGTTGTTGTTGAATTTGTTGGTGTTTTTCAATGTTGAAGTAGTTGTTGAATTTGTTGGTGTTTTTCAATGTTGAGGTTGTTGTTGTTTTTCAATGTTGAGGTTGTTGTTGAATTTGTTGGTGTTTTTTATTGTTGAGGTTGTTGTTGTTTTTCAATGTTGAGGTTGTTGTTGAATTTGTTGGTGTTTTTCAATTTCGAGGTTGTTGTTGAATTTGTTGGTGTTTTTCAATTTTGAAGTTGTTGTTGAATTTATTGGTGTTTTTCAATGTTGAGGTTGTTGTTGTTTTTCAATGTTGAGGTTGTTGTTGAATTTGCTAGTGTTTTTCATTGTTGAGGTTGCTGTTGTTTTTCAAAGTTGAGGTTGTTGTTAAATTTGTTGGTGTTTTTCAATGTTGAGGTTGTTGTTGAATTTGTTGGTGTTTTTCATTGTTGAGGTTGTTGTTGAATTAGTTGGTGTTTTTCAATGTTGAGGTTGTTGTTGTTTTTCAATGTTGAGGTTGTTGTTGAATTTGTTGGTGTTTTTCAATGTTGAGGTTGTTGTTGTTTTTCAATGTTGAGGTTGTTGTTGTTTTTCAATGTTGAGGTTGTTTTTGAATTTGTTGGTGTTTTTCAATGTTGAAGGTTGTACTTGAATTTGTTGGTGTTTTCTCAATGTTGAGGTTGTTGTTGTTTTTCAATGTTGTGGTTGTTGTTGAATTTGCTGGTGTTTTCTCAATGTTGAGGTTGTTGTTGTTTTTCAATGTTGTGGTTGTTGTTGTATTTGTTGGTGTTTTTCAATGTTGAGGTTGTTGTAGTTTTTCAATGTTGAGGTTGTTGTTGAATTTGTTGGTGTTTATCAATGTCGAGGTTGTTGTTGAATTTGTTGGTGTTTTTCTAAGTTGAAGTTGTTGTTGAATTTGTTTGTGTTTTTCAATGTTGAGGTTGTTGTTGAATTTGTTGGTGCTTTTCAATGTTGAGGTTGTTGTTGTTTTTAAATGTTGAGGTTGTTGTTGAATTTGTTGGTGTTTTTCAATTTTGAGGTTGTTGTTGTTTTTCAATGTTGAGGTTGTTGTTGAATTTGTTGGTGTTTTTCCATGTTGAGGTTGTTGTTGTTTTTCAAAGTTGAGGTTGTTGTTAAATTTGTTGGTGTTTTTCATTGTTGAGGTTGTTGTTGAATTTGTTGGTGTTTTTCATTGTTGAGGTTGTTGTTGAATTAGTTGGTGTATTTCAATGTTGAGGTTGTTGTTGTTTTTTAATGTTGAGGTTGTTGTTGAATTTGTTGGTGTTTTTCAATGTTGAGGTTGTTGTTGCGTTTCAATGTTGAGGTTGTTGTTGAATTTATTGCTGTTTTTCAATTGCGAGGTTGCTGTTGAATTTGTTGGTGTTTTTCAATGTTGAAGTAGTTGTTGAATTTGTTGGTGTTTTTCAATGTTGAGGTTGTTGTTGTTTTTCAATGTTGAGGTTGTTGTTGAATTTGTTGGTGTTTTTCCATGTTGAGGTTGTTGTTGTTTTTCAAAGTTGAGGTTGTTGTTAAATTTGTTGGTGTTTTTCATTGTTGAGGTTGTTGTTGAATTTGTTGGTGTTTTTCATTGTTGAGGTTGTTGTTGAATTAGTTGGTGTATTTCAATGTTGAGGTTGTTGTTGTTTTTTAATGTTGAGGTTGTTGTTGAATTTGTTGGTGTTTTTCAATGTTGAGGTTGTTGTTGCGTTTCAATGTTGAGGTTGTTGTTGAATTTATTGCTGTTTTTCAATTGCGAGGTTGTTGTTGAATTTGTTGGTGTTTTTCAATGTTGAAGTAGTTGTTGAATTTGTTGGTGTTTTTCAATGTTGAGGTTGTTGTTGTTTTTCAATGTTGAGGTTGTTGTTGAATTTGTCGGTGTTTTTAAATGTTGAGGTTATTGTTGAATTTGTTGGTGTTTTTCAATGTTGAGGTTGTTGTTGTTTTTCAATGTTGAGGTTGTTGTTGAATTTGTTGATGTTTTTCATTGTTGAGGTTGTTGTTGTTTTTCAATGTTGAGGTTGTTGTTGAATTTGTTGGTGTTTTTCAATTTCGAGGTTGTTGTTGAAATTGTTGGTGTTTTTCAATTTTGAAGTTGTTGTTGAATTTGTTGGTGTTTTTCAATGTTGAGGTTGTTGTTGTTTTTCAATGTTGAGGTTGTTGTTGAATTTGCTGGTGTTTTTCATTGTTGAGGTTGCTGTTGTTTTTCAATGTTGAGGTTGTTGTTGAATTTGTTGGTGTTTTTCAATTCCGAGGTTGTTGTTGAATTTGTTGGTGTTTTTCAATTTTGAAGTTGTTGTTGAATTTGTTGGTGTTTTTCAATGTTGAGGTTGTTGTTGTTTTTCAATGTTGAGGTTGTTGTTGAATTTGTTGGTGTTTTTCAATGTTGAGGTTGTTGGTTTTTTTCAATGTTGAGGTTGTAGTTGTTTTTCAATGTTGAGGTTGTTGTTGAATTTGTTGGTGTTTTTCAATGTTGAAGGTTGTTGTTGAATTTGTTGGTGTTTTCTCAATGTTGAGGTTGTTGGTGTTTTTCAATGTTGAAGTTGTTGTTGAATTTGTTGGTGTTTTTCAATGTTTAGGTTGTTGTTGTTTTTAAATGTTGAGGTTGTTGTTGAATTTGTTGGTATTTTTAAATGTTGAGGTTATTGTTGAATTTGTTGGTGTTTTTCAATGTTGAGGTTGTTGTTGTTTTTCAATGTTGAGGTTGTTGTTGAATTTGTTGGTGTTTTTCATTGTTGAGGTTGTTGTTGTTTTTCAATGTTGAGGTTGTTGTTGAATTTGTTGGTGTTTTTCAATTTCGAGGTTGTTGTTGAATTTGTTGATGTTTTTCAATTTTGAAGTTGTTGTTGAATTTGTTGGTGTTTTTCAATGTTGAGGTTGTTGTAGTTTTTCAATGTTGGGGTTGTTGTTGAATTTGTTGGGGTTTTTCAATGTCGAGGTTGTTGTTGAATTTGTTGCGGTTTTTCAATGTTGATTTTGTTGTTGAATTAGTTTTTGTTTTTCAATGTTGAGGTTGTTGTTGAATTTGTTGGTGTTTTTCAATGTTGAGGTTGTTGTTGCTTTTCAATGTTGAGGTTGTTGTTGAATTTATTGCTGTTTTTCAATTGCGAGGTTGTTGTTGAATTTGTTGGTGTTTTTCAATGTTGAAGTAGTTGTTGAATTTGTTGGTGTTTTTCAATGTTGAGGTTGTTGTTGTTTTTCAATGTTGAGGTTGTTGTTGAATTTGTCGGTGTTTTTAAATGTTGAGGTTATTGTTGAATTTGTTGGTGTTTTTCAATGTTGAGGTTGTTGTTGTTTTTCAATGTTGAGGTTGTTGTTGAATTTGTTGGTGTTTTTCATTGTTGAGGTTGTTGTTGTTTTTCAATGTTGAGGTTGTTGTTGAATTTGTTGGTGTTTTTCAATTTCGAGGTTGTTGTTGAATTTGTTGGTGTTTTTCAATTTTGAAGTTGTTGTTGAATTTGTTGGTGTTTTTCAATGTTGAGGTTGTTGTTGTTTTTCAATGTTGAGGTTGTTGTTGAATTTGCTGGTGTTTTTCATTGTTGAGGTTGCTGTTGTTTTTCAATGTTGAGGTTGTTGTTGAATTTGTTGGTGTTTTTCAATTCCGAGGTTGTTGTTGAATTTGTTGGTGTTTTTCAATTTTGAAGTTGTTGTTGAATTTGTTGGTGTTTTTCAATGTTGAGGTTGTTGTTGTTTTTCAATGTTGAGGTTGTTGTTGAATTTGTTGGTGTTTTTCAATGTTGAGGTTGTTGGTTTTTTTCAATGTTGAGGTTGTAGTTGTTTTTCAATGTTGAGGTTGTTGTTGAATTTGTTGGTGTTTTTCAATGTTGAAGGTTGTTGTTGAATTTGTTGGTGTTTTCTCAATGTTGAGATTGTTGTTGTTTTTCAATGTTGAGGTTGTTGTTGTATTTGTTGGTGTTTTTCAATGTTGAGGTTGTTGTAGTTTTTCAATGTTGGGGTTGTTGTTGAATTTGTTGGTGTTTTTCAATGTCGAGGTTGTTGTTGAATTTGTTGCGGTTTTTCAATGTTGATTTTGTTGTTGAATTAGTTTTTGTTTTTCAATGTTGAGGTTGTTGTTGAATTTGTTGGTGTTTTTCAATGTTGAGGTTGTTGTTGCTTTTCAATGTTGAGGTTGTTGTTGAATTTATTGCTGTTTTTCAATTGCGAGGTTGTTGTTGAATTTGTTGGTGTTTTTCAATGTTGAAGTAGTTGTTGAATTTGTTGGTGTTTTTCAATGTTGAGGTTGTTGTTGTTTTTCAATGTTGAGGTTGTTGTTGAATTTGTCGGTGTTTTTAAATGTTGAGGTTATTGTTGAATTTGTTGGTGTTTTTCAATGTTGAGGTTGTTGTTGTTTTTCAATGTTGAGGTTGTTGTTGAATTTGTTGGTGTTTTTCATTGTTGAGGTTGTTGTTGTTTTTCAATGTTGAGGTTGTTGTTGAATTTGTTGGTGTTTTTCAATTTCGAGGTTGTTGTTGAATTTGTTGGTGTTTTTCAATTTTGAAGTTGTTGTTGAATTTGTTGGTGTTTTTCAATGTTGAGGTTGTTGTTGTTTTTCAATGTTGAGGTTGTTGTTGAATTTGTTGGTGTTTTTCAATGTTGAAGGTTGTTGTTGAATTTGTTGGTGTTTTCTCAATGTTGAGATTGTTGTTGTTTTTCAATGTTGAGGTTGTTGTTGTATTTGTTGGTGTTTTTCAATGTTGAGGTTGTTGTAGTTTTTCAATGTTGGGGTTGTTGTTGAATTTGTTGGTGTTTTTCAATGTCGAGGTTGTTGTTGAATTTGTTGCGGTTTTTCAATGTTGATTTTGTTGTTGAATTAGTTTTTGTTTTTCAATGTTGAGGTTGTTGTTGAATTTGTTGGTGTTTTTCAATGTTGAGGTTGTTGTTGCTTTTCAATGTTGAGGTTGTTGTTGAATTTATTGCTGTTTTTCAATTGCGAGGTTGTTGTTGAATTTGTTGGTGTTTTTCAATGTTGAAGTAGTTGTTGAATTTGTTGGTGTTTTTCAATGTTGAGGTTGTTGTTGTTTTTCAATGTTGAGGTTGTTGTTGAATTTGTCGGTGTTTTTAAATGTTGAGGTTATTGTTGAATTTGTTGGTGTTTTTCAATGTTGAGGTTGTTGTTGTTTTTCAATGTTGAGGTTGTTGTTGAATTTGTTGGTGTTTTTCATTGTTGAGGTTGTTGTTGTTTTTCAATGTTGAGGTTGTTGTTGAATTTGTTGGTGTTTTTCAATTTCGAGGTTGTTGTTGAATTTGTTGGTGTTTTTCAATTTTGAAGTTGTTGTTGAATTTGTTGGTGTTTTTCAATGTTGAGGTTGTTGTTGTTTTTCAATGTTGAGGTTGTTGTTGAATTTGTTGGTGTTTTTCAATGTTGAAGGTTGTTGTTGAATTTGTTGGTGTTTTCTCAATGTTGAGATTGTTGTTGTTTTTCAATGTTGAGGTTGTTGTTGTATTTGATGGTGTTTTTCAATGTTGATGTTGTTGTAGTTTTTCAATGTTGGGGTTGTTGTTGAATTTGTTGGTGTTTTTCAATGTCGTAGTTGTTGTTGAATTTGTTGCGGTTTTTCAATGTTGATTTTGTTGTTGAATTTGTTTTTGTTTTTCAATGTTAAGGTTGTTGTTGAATTTGTTGGTGTTTTTCAATGTTGAGGTTGTTGTTGTTTTTAAATGTTGAGGTTGTTGTTGAATTTGTTGGTGTTTTTCTATTTTGAGGTTGTTGTTGTTTTTCAATGTTGAGGTTGTTGTTGAATTTGTTGGTGTTTTTCCATGTTGAGGTTGTTGCTGTTTTTTAAAGTTGAGGTTGCTGTTAAATTTGTTGGTGTTTTTCAATGTTGAGGTTGTTGTTGAATTTGTTGGTGTTTTTCATTGTTGAGGTTGTTGTTGAATTTGTTGGTGTTTTTCAATGTGGAGGTTGTTGTTGTTTTTTAATGTTGAGGTTGTTGTTCAATTTCTTGGTGTTTTCAATGTTGACGTTGTTGTTGTTTTTCAATGTTGAGGTTGTTGTTGAATTTGTTGCTGTTTTTCAATATCGAGGTTGTTGTTGAATTTGTTGCTGTTTTTCAATGTTGAAGTTGTTGTTGAATTTGTTGGTGTTTTTCAATCTTGAGGTTGTTGTTGTTTTTCAATGTTGAGGTTGTTGTTGAATTTGTTGGTGTTTTTCAATGTTGAGGTTGTTGTTGAATTTGTTGGTGTTTTTCAATGTTGAGGTTGTTGTTGTTTTTCAATGTTGAGGTTGTTGTTGATTTTGTTGGTGTTTTTCAATGTTGAGGTTGTTGTTGAATTTGTTGGCGTTTTTAAATGTTGAGGTTGTTGTTGAATTTGTTGGTGTTTTTCAATGTTGAGGTTGTTGTTGAATTTGTTGGTGTTTTCTCAATGTTGAGGTTGTTGTTGTTTTTCAATGTTGTGGTTGTTGTTGTATTTGTTGGTGTTTTTCAATGTTCAGGTTGTTGTAGTTTTTCAATGTTGACGTTGTTGTTGAATTTGTTGGTGTTTATCAATGTCGAGGTTGTTGTTGAATTTGTTGGTGTTTTTCTAAGTTGAAGTTGTTGTTGAATTTGTTTGTGTTTTTCAATGTTGAGGTTGTTGTTGAATTTGTTGGTGCTTTTCAATGTTGAGGTTGTTGTTGTTTTTAAATGTTGAGGTTGTTGTTGAATTTGTTGGTGTTTTTCAATGTTGAGGTTGTTGTTGTTTTTCAATGTTGAGGTTGTTGTTGAATTTGCTGGTGTTTTTCATTGTTGAGGTTGCTGTTGTTTTTCAAAGTTGAGGTTGTTGTTAAATTTGTTGGTGTTTTTCAATGTTGAGGTTGTTGTTGAATTTGTTGGTGTTTTTCATTGTTGAGGTTGTTGTTGAATTTGTTGGTGTTTTTCAATGTTGAGGTTGTTGTTGTTTTTCAATGTTGAGGTTGTTGTTGAATTTGTTGGTGTTTTTCAATGTTGAGGTTGTTGTTGTTTTTCAATGTTGAGGTTGTTGTTGTTTTTCAATGTTGAGGTTGTTGTTGAATTTGTTGGTGTTTTTCAATGTTGAAGGTTGTCGTTGAATTTGTTGGTGTTTTCTCAATGTTGAGGTTGTTGTTGTTTTTCAATGTTGTGGTTGTTTTTGAATTTGTTGGTGTTTTCTCAATGTTGAGGTTGTTGTTGTTTTTCAATGTTGTGGTTGTTGTTGTATTTGTTGGTGTTTTTCAATGTTGAGGTTGTTGTAGTTTTTCAATGTTGAGGTTGTTGTTGAATTTGTTGGTGTTTATCAATGTCGAGGTTGTTGTTGAATTTGTTGGTGTTTTTCTAAGTTGAAGTTGTTGTTGAATTTGTTTGTGTTTTTCAATGTTGAGGTTGTTGTTGAATTTGTTGGTGCTTTTCAATGTTGAGGTTGTTGTTGTTTTTAAATGTTGAGGTTGTTGTTGAATTTGTTGGTGTTTTTCAATTTTGAGGTTGTTGTTGTTTTTCAATGTTGAGGTTGTTGTTGAATTTGTTGGTGTTTTTCCATGTTGAGGTTGTTGTTGTTTTTCAAAGTTGAGGTTGTTGTTAAATTTGTTGGTGTTTTTCATTGTTGAGGTTGTTGTTGAATTTGTTGGTGTTTTTCATTGTTGAGGTTGTTGTTGAATTAGTTGGTGTATTTCAATGTTGAGGTTGTTGTTGTTTTTTAATGTTGAGGTTGTTGTTGAATTTGTTGGTGTTTTTCAATGTTGAGGTTGTTGTTGCTTTTCAATGTTGAGGTTGTTGTTGAATTTATTGCTGTTTTTCAATTGCGAGGTTGTTGTTGAATTTGTTGGTGTTTTTCAATGTTGAAGTAGTTGTTGAATTTGTTGGTGTTTTTCAATGTTGAGGTTGTTGTTGTTTTTCAATGTTGAGGTTGTTGTTGAATTTGTCGGTGTTTTTAAATGTTGAGGTTATTGTTGAATTTGTTGTTGTTTTTCAATGTTGAGGTTGTTGTTGTTTTTCAATGTTGAGGTTGTTGTTGAATTTGTTGGTGTTTTTCATTGTTGAGGTTGTTGTTGTTTTTCAATGTTGAGGTTGTTGTTGAATTTGTCGGTGTTTTTAAATGTTGAGGTTATTGTTGAATTTGTTGTTGTTTTTCAATGTTGAGGTTGTTGTTGTTTTTCAATGTTGAGGTTGTTGTTGAATTTGTTGGTGTTTTTCAATGTTGAGGTTGTTGTTGTTTTTCAATGTTGAGGTTGTTGTTGAATTTGCTGGTGTTTTTCATTGTTGAGGTTGCTGTTGTTTTTCAATGTTGAGGTTGTTGTTGAATTTGTTGGTGTTTTTCAATTCCGAGGTTGTTGTTGAACTTGTTGGTGTTTTTCAATTTTGAAGTTGTTGTTGACTTTGTTGGTGTTTTTCAATGTTGAGGTTGTTGTTGTTTTTCAATGTTGAGGTTGTTGTTGAATTTGTTGGTGTTTTTCAATGTTGAGGTTGTTGGTTTTTTTCAATGTTGAGGTTGTAGTTGTTTTTCAATGTTGTGGTTGTTGTTGAATTTGTTGGTGTTTTTCAATGTTGAAGGTTGTTGTTGAATTTGTTGGTGTTTTCTCAATGTTGAGGTTGTTGGTGTTTTTCAATGTTGAAGTTGTTGTTGAATTTGTTGGTGTTTTTCAATGTTGAGGTTGTTGTTGTTTTTAAATGTTGAGGTTGTTGTTGAATTTGTTGGTGTTTTTAAATGTTGAGGTTATTGTTGAATTTGTTGGTGTTTTTCAATGTTGAGGTTGTTGTTGTTTTTCAATGTTGAGGTTGTTGTTGAATTTGTTGGTGTTTTTCATTGTTGAGGTTGTTGTTGTTTTTCAATGTTGAGGTTGTTGTTGAATTTGTTGGTGTTTTTCAATTTCGAGGTTGTTGTTGAATTTGTTGATGTTTTTCAATTTTGAAGTTGTTGTTGAATTTGTTGGTGTTTTTCAATGTTGAGGTTGTTGTTGTTTTTCAATGTTGAGGTTGTTGTTGAATTTGTTGGTGTTTTTCAATGTTGAAGGTTGTTGTTGAATTTGTTGGTGTTTTCTCAATGTTGAGATTGTTGTTGTTTTTCAATGTTGAGGTTGTTGTTGTATTTGTTGGTGTTTTTCAATGTTGAGGTTGTTGTAGTTTTTCAATGTTGGGGTTGTTGTTGAATTTGTAGTTGTTTTTTAATGTCGAGGTTGTTGTTGAATTTGTTGCGGTTTTTCAATGTTGATTTTGTTGTTGAATTTGTTTTTGTTTCTCAATGTTGAGGTTGTTGTTGAATTTGTTGGTGTTTTTCAATGTTAAGGTTGTTGTTGTTTTTAAATGTTGAGGTTGTTGTTGAATTTGTTGGTGTTTTTCTATTTTGAGGTTGTTGTTGTTTTTCAATGTTGAGGTTGTTGTTGAATTTGTTGGTGTTTTTCCATGTTGAGGTTGTTGCTGTTTTTTAAAGTTGAGGTTGCTGTTAAATTTGTTGGTGTTTTTCAATGTTGAGGTTGTTGTTGAATTTGTTGGTGTTTTTCATTGTTGAGGTTGTTGTTGAATTTGTTGGTGTTTTTCAATGTGGAGGTTGTTGTTGTTTTTTAATGTTGAGGTTGTTGTTCAATTTCTTGGTGTTTTCAATGTTGACGTTGTTGTTGTTTTTCAATGTTGAGGTTGTTGTTGAATTTGTTGCTGTTTTTCAATATCGAGGTTGTTGTTGAATTTGTTGCTGTTTTTCAATGTTGAAGTTGTTGTTGAATTTGTTGGTGTTTTTCAATCTTGAGGTTGTTGTTGTTTTTCAATGTTGAGGTTGATGTTGAATTTGTTGGTGTTTTTCAATGTTGAGGTTGTTGTTGAATTTGTTGGTGTTTTTCAATGTTGAGGTTGTTGTTGTTTTTCAATGTTGAGGTTGTTGTTGATTTTGTTGGTGTTTTTCAATGTTGAGGTTGTTGTTGAATTTGTTGGCGTTTTTAAATGTTGAGGTTGTTGTTGAATTTGTTGGTGTTTTTCAATGTTGAGGTTGTTGTTGAATTTGTTGGTGTTTTCTCAATGTTGAGGTTGTTGTTGTTTTTCAATGTTGTGGTTGTTGTTGTATTTGTTGGTGTTTTTCAATGTTCAGGTTGTTGTAGTTTTTCAATGTTGAGGTTGTTGTTGAATTTGTTGGTGTTTATCAATGTCGAGGTTGTTGTTGAATTTGTTGGTGTTTTTCTAAGTTGAAGTTGTTGTTGAATTTGTTTGTGTTTTTCAATGTTGAGGTTGTTGTTGAATTTGTTGGTGCTTTTCAATGTTGTGTTTGTTGTTGTTTTTAAATGTTGAGGTTGTTGTTGAATTTGTTGGTGTTTTTCAATTTTGAGGTTGTTGTTGTTTTTCAATGTTGAGGTTGTTGTTGAATTTGTTGGTGTTTTTCCATGTTGAGGTTGTTGTTGTTTTTCAAAGTTGAGGTTGTTGTTAAATTTGTTGGTTTTTTTCATTGTTGAGGTTGTTGTTGAATTTGTTGGTGTTTTTCATTGTTGAGGTTGTTGTTGAATTAGTTGGTGTATTTCAATGTTGAGTTTGTTGTTGTTTTTTAATGTTGAGGTTGTTGTTGAATTTGTTGGTGTTTTTCAATGTTGAGGTTGTTGTTGCTTTTCAATGTTGAGGTTGTTGTTGAATTTATTGCTGTTTTTCAATTGCGAGGTTGTTGTTGAATTTGTTGGTGTTTTTCAATGTTGAAGTAGTTGTTGAATTTGTTGGTGTTTTTCAATGTTGAGGTTGTTGTTGTTTTTCAATGTTGAGGTTGTTGTTGAATTTGTCGGTGTTTTTAAATGTTGAGGTTATTGTTGAATTTGTTGGTGTTTTTCAATGTTGAGGTTGTTGTTGTTTTTCAATGTTGAGGTTGTTGTTGAATTTGTTGGTGTTTTTCATTGTTGAGGTTGTTGTTGTTTTTCAATGTTGAGGTTGTTGTTGAATTTGTTGGTGTTTTTCAATTTCGAGGTTGTTGTTGAATTTGTTGGTGTTTTTCAATTTTGAAGTTGTTGTTGAATTTGTTGGTGTTTTTCAATGTTGAGGTTGTTGTTGTTTTTCAATGTTGAGGTTGTTGTTGAATTTGTTGGTGTTTTTCAATGTTGAAGGTTGTTGTTGAATTTGTTGGTGTTTTCTCAATGTTGAGATTGTTGTTGTTTTTCAATGTTGAGGTTGTTGTTGTATTTGATGGTGTTTTTCAATGTTGAGGTTGTTGTAGTTTTTCAATGTTGGGGTTGTTGTTGAATTTGTTGGTGTTTTTCAATGTCGTAGTTGTTGTTGAATTTGTTGCGGTTTTTCAATGTTGATTTTGTTGTTGAATTTGTTTTTGTTTTTCAATGTTAAGGTTGTTGTTGAATTTGTTGGTGTTTTTCAATGTTGAGGTTGTTGTTGTTTTTAAATGTTGAGGTTGTTGTTGAATTTGTTGGTGTTTTTCTATTTTGAGGTTGTTGTTGTTTTTCAATGTTGAGGTTGTTGTTGAATTTGTTGGTGTTTTTCCATGTTGAGGTTGTTGCTGTTTTTTAAAGTTGAGGTTGCTGTTAAATTTGTTGGTGTTTTTCAATGTTGAGGTTGTTGTTGAATTTGTTGGTGTTTTTCATTGTTGAGGTTGTTGTTGAATTTGTTGGTGTTTTTCAATGTGGAGGTTGTTGTTGTTTTTTAATGTTGAGGTTGTTGTTCAATTTCTTGGTGTTTTCAATGTTGACGTTGCTGTTGTTTTTCAATGTTGAGGTTGTTGTTGAATTTGTTGCTGTTTTTCAATATCGAGGTTGTTGTTGAATTTGTTGCTGTTTTTCAATGTTGAAGTTGTTGTTGAATTTGTTGGTGTTTTTCAATCTTGAGGTTGTTGTTGTTTTTCAATGTTGAGGTTGTTGTTGAATTTGTTGGTGTTTTTCAATGTTGAGGTTGTTGTTGAATTTGTTGGTGTTTTTCAATGTTGAGGTTGTTGTTGTTTTTCAATGTTGAGGTTGTTGTTGATTTTGTTGGTGTTTTTCAATGTTGAGGTTGTTGTTGAATTTGTTGGCGTTTTTAAATGTTGAGGTTGTTGTTGAATTTGTTGGTGTTTTTCAATGTTGAGGTTGTTGTTGAATTTGTTGGTGTTTTCTCAATGTTGAGGTTGTTGTTGTTTTTCAATGTTGTGGTTGTTGTTGTATTTGTTGGTGTTTTTCAATGTTCAGGTTGTTGTAGTTTTTCAATGTTGACGTTGTTGTTGAATTTGTTGGTGTTTATCAATGTCGAGGTTGTTGTTGAATTTGTTGGTGTTTTTCTAAGTTGAAGTTGTTGTTGAATTTGTTTGTGTTTTTCAATGTTGAGGTTGTTGTTGAATTTGTTGGTGCTTTTCAATGTTGAGGTTGTTGTTGTTTTTAAATGTTGAGGTTGTTGTTGAATTTGTTGGTGTTTTTCAATGTTGAGGTTGTTGTTGTTTTTCAATGTTGAGGTTGTTGTTGAATTTGCTGGTGTTTTTCATTGTTGAGGTTGCTGTTGTTTTTCAAAGTTGAGGTTGTTGTTAAATTTGTTGGTGTTTTTCAATGTTGAGGTTGTTGTTGAATTTGTTGGTGTTTTTCATTGTTGAGGTTGTTGTTGAATTTGTTGGTGTTTTTCAATGTTGAGGTTGTTGTTGTTTTTCAATGTTGAGGTTGTTGTTGAATTTGTTGGTGTTTTTCAATGTTGAGGTTGTTGTTGTTTTTCAATGTTGAGGTTGTTGTTGTTTTTCAATGTTGAGGTTGTTGTTGAATTTGTTGGTGTTTTTCAATGTTGAAGGTTGTCGTTGAATTTGTTGGTGTTTTCTCAATGTTGAGGTTGTTGTTGTTTTTCAATGTTGTGGTTGTTTTTGAATTTGTTGGTGTTTTCTCAATGTTGAGGTTGTTGTTGTTTTTCAATGTTGTGGTTGTTGTTGTATTTGTTGGTGTTTTTCAATGTTGAGGTTGTTGTAGTTTTTCAATGTTGAGGTTGTTGTTGAATTTGTTGGTGTTTATCAATGTCGAGGTTGTTGTTGAATTTGTTGGTGTTTTTCTAAGTTGAAGTTGTTGTTGAATTTGTTTGTGTTTTTCAATGTTGAGGTTGTTGTTGAATTTGTTGGTGCTTTTCAATGTTGAGGTTGTTGTTGTTTTTAAATGTTGAGGTTGTTGTTGAATTTGTTGGTGTTTTTCAATTTTGAGGTTGTTGTTGTTTTTCAATGTTGAGGTTGTTGTTGAATTTGTTGGTGTTTTTCCATGTTGAGGTTGTTGTTGTTTTTCAAAGTTGAGGTTGTTGTTAAATTTGTTGGTGTTTTTCATTGTTGAGGTTGTTGTTGAATTTGTTGGTGTTTTTCATTGTTGAGGTTGTTGTTGAATTAGTTGGTGTATTTCAATGTTGAGGTTGTTGTTGTTTTTTAATGTTGAGGTTGTTGTTGAATTTGTTGGTGTTTTTCAATGTTGAGGTTGTTGTTGCTTTTCAATGTTGAGGTTGTTGTTGAATTTATTTCTGTTTTTCAATTGCGAGGTTGTTGTTGAATTTGTTGGTGTTTTTCAATGTTGAAGTAGTTGTTGAATTTGTTGGTGTTTTTCAATGTTGAGGTTGTTGTTGTTTTTCAATGTTGAGGTTGTTGTTGAATTTGTCGGTGTTTTTAAATGTTGAGGTTATTGTTGAATTTGTTGTTGTTTTTCAATGTTGAGGTTGTTGTTGTTTTTCAATGTTGAGGTTGTTGTTGAATTTGTTGGTGTTTTTCATTGTTGAGGTTGTTGTTGTTTTTCAATGTTGAGGTTGTTGTTGAATTTGTCGGTGTTTTTAAATGTTGAGGTTATTGTTGAATTTGTTGTTGCTTTTCAATGTTGAGGTTGTTGTTGTTTTTCAATGTTGAGGTTGTTGTTGAATTTGTTGGTGTTTTTCATTGTTGAGGTTGTTGTTGTTTTTCAATGTTGAGGTTGTTGTTGAATTTGCTGGTGTTTTCAATTGTTGAGGTTGCTGTTGTTTTTCAATGTTGAGGTTGTTGTTGAATTTGTTGGTGTTTTTCAATTCCGAGGTTGTTGTTGAATTTGTTGGTGTTTTTCAATTTTGAAGTTGTTGTTGACTTTGTTGGTGTTTTTCAATGTTGAGGTTGTTGTTGTTTTTCAATGTTGAGGTTGTTGTTGAATTTGTTGGTGTTTTTCAATGTTGAGGTTGTTGGTTTTTTTCAATGTTGAGGTTGTAGTTGTTTTTCAATGTTGTGGTTGTTGTTGAATTTGTTGGTGTTTTTCAATGTTGAAGGTTGTTGTTGAATTTGTTGGTGTTTTCTCAATGTTGAGGTTGTTGGTGTTTTTCAATGTTGAAGTTGTTGTTGAATTTGTTGGTGTTTTTCAATGTTGAGGTTGTTGTTGTTTTTAAATGTTGAGGTTGCTGTTGAATTTGTTGGTGTTTTTAAATGTTGAGGTTATTGTTGAATTTGTTGGTGTTTTTCAATGTTGAGGTTGTTGTTGTTTTTCAATGTTGAGGTTGTTGTTGAATTTGTTGGTGTTTTTCATTGTTGAGGTTGTTGTTGTTTTTCAATGTTGAGGTTGTTGTTGAATTTGTTGGTGTTTTTCAATTTCGAGGTTGTTGTTGAATTTGTTGATGTTTTTCAATTTTGAAGTTGTTGTTGAATTTGTTGGTGTTTTTCAATGTTGAGGTTGTTGTTGTTTTTCAATGTTGAGGTTGTTGTTGAATTTGTTGGTGTTTTTCAATGTTGAAGGTTGTTGTTGAATTTGTTGGTGTTTTCTCAATGTTGAGATTGTTGTTGTTTTTCAATGTTGAGGTTGTTGTTGTATTTGTTGGTGTTTTTCAATGTTGAGGTTGTTGTAGTTTTTCAATGTTGGGGTTGTTGTTGAATTTGTAGTTGTTTTTTAATGTCGAGGTTGTTGTTGAATTTGTTGCGGTTTTTCAATGTTGATTTTGTTGTTGAATTTGTTTTTGTTTCTCAATGTTGAGGTTGTTGTTGAATTTGTTGGTGTTTTTCAATGTTAAGGTTGTTGTTGTTTTTAAATGTTGAGGTTGTTGTTGAATTTGTTGGTGTTTTTCTATTTTGAGGCTGTTGTTGTTTTTCAATGTTGAGGTTGTTGTTGAATTTGTTGGTGTTTTTCCATGTTGAGGTTGTTGCTGTTTTTTAAAGTTGAGGTTGCTGTTAAATTTGTTGGTGTTTTTCAATGTTGAGGTTGTTGTTGAATTTGTTGGTGTTTTTCATTGTTGAGGTTGTTGTTGAATTTGTTGGTGTTTTTCAATGTGGAGGTTGTTGTTGTTTTTTAATGTTGAGGTTGTTGTTCAATTTCTTGGTGTTTTCAATGTTGACGTTGTTGTTGTTTTTCAATGTTGAGGTTGTTGTTGAATTTGTTGCTGTTTTTCAATATCGAGGTTGTTGTTGAATTTGTTGCTGTTTTTCAATGTTGAAGTTGTTGTTGAATTTGTTGGTGTTTTTCAATCTTGAGGTTGTTGTTGTTTTTCAATGTTGAGGTTGATGTTGAATTTGTTGGTGTTTTTCAATGTTGAGGTTGTTGTTGAATTTGTTGGTGTTTTTCAATGTTGAGGTTGTTGTTGTTTTTCAATGTTGAGGTTGTTGTTGATTTTGTTGGTGTTTTTCAGTGTTGAGGTTGTTGTTGAATTTGTTGGCGTTTTTAAATGTTGAGGTTGTTGTTGAATTTGTTGGTGTTTTTCAATGTTGAGGTTGTTGTTGAA
Source organism: Isurus oxyrinchus (assembly GCA_026770705.1). Classification (NCBI taxonomy): domain Eukaryota; kingdom Metazoa; phylum Chordata; class Chondrichthyes; order Lamniformes; family Lamnidae; genus Isurus; species Isurus oxyrinchus. Next base: position 837,992 of record JANJGN010000199.1, read on the forward strand.
TTTGTTGGTGTTTTCTCAATGTTGAGGTTGTTGTTGTTTTTCAATGTTGTGGTTGTTGTTGTATTTGTTGGTGTTTTTCAATGTTCAGGTTGTTGTAGTTTTTCAATGTTGAGGTTGTTGTTGAATTTGTTGGTGTTTATCAATGTCGAGGTTGTTGTTGAATTTGTTGGTGTTTTTCTAAGTTGAAGTTGTTGTTGAATTTGTTTGTGTTTTTCAATGTTGAGGTTGTTGTTGAATTTGTTGGTGATTTTCAATGTTGTGTTTGTTGTTGTTTTTAAATGTTGAGGTTGTTGTTGAATTTGTTGGTGTTTTTCAATTTTGAGGTTGTTGTTGTTTTTCAATGTTGAGGTTGTTGTTGAATTTGTTGGTGTTTTTCCATGTTGAGGTTGTTGTTGTTTTTCAAAGTTGAGGTTGTTGTTAAATTTGTTGGTTTTTTCATTGTTGAGGTTGTTGTTGAATTTGTTGGTGTTTTTCATTGTTGAGGTTGTTGTTGAATTAGTTGGTGTATTTCAATGTTGAGGTTGTTGTTGTTTTTTAATGTTGAGGTTGTTGTTGAATTTGTTGGTGTTTTTCAATGTTGAGGTTGTTGTTGCTTTTCAATGTTGAGGTTGTTGTTGAATTTATTGCTGTTTTTCAATTGCGAGGTTGTTGTTGAATTTGTTGGTGTTTTTCAATGTTGAAGTAGTTGTTGAATTTGTTGGTGTTTTTCAATGTTGAGGTTGTTGTTGTTTTTCAATGTTGAGGTTGTTGTTGAATTTGTCGGTGTTTTTAAATGTTGAGGTTATTGTTGAATTTGTTGGTGTTTTTCAATGTTGAGGTTGTTGTTGTTTTTCAATGTTGAGGTTGTTGTTGAATTTGTTGGTGCTTTTCATTGTTGAGGTTGTTGTTGTTTTTCAATGTTGAGGTTGTTGTTGAATTTGTTGGTGTTTTTCAATTTCGAGGTTGTTGTTGAATTTTTTGGTGTTTTTCAATTTTGAAGTTGTTGTTGAATTTGTTGGTGTTTTTCAATGTTGAGGTTGTTGTTGTTTTTCAATGTTGAGGTTGTTGTTGAATTTGCTGGTGTTTTTCATTGTTGAGGTTGCTGTTGTTTTTCAATGTTGAGGTTGTTGTTGAATTTGTTGGTGTTTTTCAATTCCGAGGTTGTTGTTGAATTTGTTGGTGTTTTTCAATTTTGAAGTTGTTGTTGAATTTGTTGGTGTTTTTCAATGTTGAGGTTGTTGTTGTTTTTCAATGTTGAGGTTGTTGTTGAATTTGTTGGTGTTTTTCAATGTTGAGGTTGTTGGTTTTTTTCAATGTTGAGGTTGTAGTTGTTTTTCAATGTTGTGGTTGTTGTTGAATTTGTTGGTGTTTTTCAATGTTGAAGGTTGTTGTTGAATTTGTTGGTGTTTTCTCAATGTTGAGGTTGTTGGTGTTTTTCAATGTTGAAGTTGTTGTTGAATTTGTTGGTGTTTTTCAATGTTGAGGTTGTTGTTGTTTTTAAATGTTGAGGTTGTTGTTGAATTTGTTGGTGTTTTTAAATGTTGAGGTTATTGTTGAATTTGTTGGTGTTTTTCAATGTTGAGGTTGTTGTTGTTTTTCAATGTTGAGGTTGTTGTTGAATTTGTTGGTGTTTTTCATTGTTGAGGTTGTTGTTGTTTTTCAATGTTGAGGTTGTTGTTGAATTTGTTGTTGTTTTTCAATTTCGAGGTTGTTGTTGAATTTGTTGATGTTTTTCAATTTTGAAGTTGTTGTTGAATTTGTTGGTGTTTTTCAATGTTGAGGTTGTTGTTGTTTTTCAATGTTGAGGTTGTTGTTGAATTTGTTGGTGTTTTTCAATGTTGAAGGTTGTTGTTGAATTTGTTGGTGTTTTCTCAATGTTGAGATTGTTGTTGTTTTTCAATGTTGAGGTTGTTGTTGTATTTGTTGGTGTTTTTCAATGTTGAGGTTGTTGTAGTTTTTCAATGTTGGGGTTGTTGTTGAATTTGTTGTTGTTTTTTAATGTCGAGGTTGTTGTTGAATTTGTTGCGGTTTTTCAATGTTGATTTTGTTGTTGAATTTGTTTTTGTTTTTCAATGTTGAGGTTGTTGTTGAATTTGTTGGTGTTTTTCAATGTTGAGGTTGTTGTTGTTTTTAAATGTTGAGGTTGTTGTTGAATTTGTTGGTGTTTTTCTATTTTGAGGTTGTTGTTGTTTTTCAATGTTGAGGTTGTTGTTGAATTTGTTGGTGTTTTTCCATGTTGAGGTTGTTGCTGTTTTTTAAAGTTGAGGTTGCTGTTAAATTTGTTGGTGTTTTTCAATGTTGAGGTTGTTGTTGAATTTGTTGGTGTTTTTCATTGTTGAGGTTGTTGTTGAATTTGTTGGTGTTTTTCAATGTGGAGGTTGTTGTTGTTTTTTAATGTTGAGGTTGTTGTTCAATTTCTTGGTGTTTTCAATGTTGACGTTGTTGTTGTTTTTCAATGTTGAGGTTGTTGTTGAATTTGTTGCTGTTTTTCAATATCGAGGTTGTTGTTGAATTTGTTGCTGTTTTTCAATGTTGAAGTTGTTGTTGAATTTGTTGGTGTTTTTCAATCTTGAGGTTGTTGTTGTTTTTCAATGTTGAGGTTGTTGTTGAATTTGTTGGTGTTTTTCAATGTTGAGGTTGTTGTTGAATTTGTTGGTGTTTTTCAATGTTGAGGTTGTTGTTGTTTTTCAATGTTGAGGTTGTTGTTGATTTTGTTGGTGTTTTTCAATGTTGAGGTTGTTGTTGAATTTGTTGGCGTTTTTAAATGTTGAGGTTGTTGTTGAATTTGTTGGTGTTTTTCAATGTTGAGGTTGTTGTTGAATTTGTTGGTGTTTTCTCAATGTTGAGGTTGTTGTTGTTTTTCAATGTTGTGGTTGTTGTTGTATTTGTTGGTGTTTTTCAATGTTCAGGTTGTTGTAGTTTTTCAATGTTGAGGTTGTTGTTGAATTTGTTGGTGTTTATCAATGTCGAGGTTGTTGTTGAATTTGTTGGTGTTTTTCTAAGTTGAAGTTGTTGTTGAATTTGTTTGTGTTTTTCAATGTTGAGGTTGTTGTTGAATTTGTTGGTGCTTTTCAATGTTGAGGTTGTTGTTGTTTTTAAATGTTGAGGTTGTTGTTGAATTTGTTGGTGTTTTTCAATTTCGAGGTTGTTGTTGTTTTTCAATGTTGAGGTTGTTGTTGAATTTGTTGGTGTTTTTCCATGTTGAGGTTGTTGTTGTTTTTCAAAGTTGAGGTTGTTGTTAAATTTGTTGGTGTTTTTCAATGTTGAGGTTGTTGTTGAATTTGTTGGTGTTTTTCATTGTTGAGGTTGTTGTTGAATTAGTTGGTGTATTTCAATGTTGAGGTTGTTGTTGTTTTTTAATGTTGAGGTTGTTGTTGAATTTATTGCTGTTTTTCAATTGCGAGGTTGTTGTTGAATTTGTTGGTGTTTTTCAATGTTGAAGTTGTTGTTGAATTTGTTGGTGTCTTTCAATGTTGAGGTTGTTGTTGTTTTTCAATGTTGAGGTTGTTGTTGAATTTGTCGGTGTTTTTAAATGTTGAGGTTATTGTTGAATTTGTTGGTGTTTTTCAATGTTGAGGTTGTTGTTGTTTTTCAATGTTGAGGTTGTTGTTGAATTTGTTGGTGTTTTTCATTGTTGAGGTTGTTGTTGTTTTTCAATGTTGAGGTTGTTGTTGAATTTGTTGGTGTTTTTCAATTTCGAGGTTGTTGTTGAATTTGTTGGTGTTTTTCAATTTTGAAGTTGTTGTTGAATTTGTTGGTGTTTTTCAATGTTGAGGTTGTTGTTGTTTTTCAATGTTGAGGTTGTTGTTGAATTTGCTGGTGTTTTTCATTGTTGAGGTTGCTGTTGTTTTTCAATGTTGAGGTTGTTGTTGAATTTGTTGGTGTTTTTCAATTCCGAGTTTGTTGTTGAATTTGTTGGTGTTTTTCAATTTTGAAGTTGTTGAATTTGTTGGTGTTTTTCAATGTTGAGGTTGTTGTTATTTTTCAATGTTGAGGTTGTTGTTGAGTTTGTTGGTGTTTTTCAATGTTGAGGTTGTTGTTGAATTTGTTGGTGTATTTCATTGTTGAGGTTGTTGTTGAATTTGTTGGTGTTTTTCAATGTTGAGGTTGTTGTTGTTTTTCAATGTTGAGGTTGTTGTTGAATTTGTTGGTGTTTTTCAATGTTGAAGGTTGTTGTTGAATTTGTTGGTGTTTTCTCAATGTTGAGATTGTTGTTGTTTTTCAATGTTGAGGTTGTTGTTGTATTTGTTGGTGTTTTTCAATGTTGAGGTTGTTGTAGTTTTTCAATGTTGGGGTTGTTGTTGAATTTGTTGGTGTTTTTCAATGTCGAGGTTGTTGTTGAATTTGTTGGTGTATTTCAATGTTGAAGTTGTTGTTGAATTTGTTGGTGTTTTTAAATGTTGAGGTTGTTGTTGAATTTGTTGGTGTTTTTCAATGTTGAGGTTGCTGTTGTTGTTCAATGTGGAGGTTGTTGTTGAATTTGTTGGTGTTTTTCAATGTCGAGGTTGTTGTTGAATTTGTTGGTATTTTTCAATGTTGAATTTGTTGTTGAATTTGTTGGTGTTTTCCAATGTTGAGGTTGTTGTTGTTTTTCAATGTTGAGGTTGTTGTTGAATTTGTTGGTGTTTTTCAATGTTGAGGTTGTTGTTGAATTTGTTGGCGTTTTTAAATGTTGAGGTTGTTGTTGAATTTGTTGGTGTTTTTCAATGTTGAGGTTGTTGTTGAATTTGTTGGTTTTTTTCAATGTTGAGGTTGTTGTTGTTTTTCAATGTTGAGATCGTTGTTGAATTTGATGGTGTTTTTCAATGTCGAGGTTGTTGTTGAATTTGTTGGTGTTTTTCAATGTTGAAGTTGTTGTTGAATTTGTTGGTGTTTTTCAATGTTGAGGTTGTTGTTGTTTTTCAATGTTGAGGTTGTTGTTGAATTTGTTGGTGTTTTTCAATGTTGAGGTTGTTGTTGTTTTTCAATGTTGAGGTTGTTGTTGAATTTGTTGGTGTTTTTCAATGTTGAAGGTTGTCGTTGAATTTGTTGGTGTTTTCTCAATGTTGAGGTTGTTGTTGTTTTTCAATGTTGTGGTTGTTGTCGTATGTGTTGGTGTTTTTCAATGTTGAGGTTGTTGTAGTTTTTCAATGTTGAGGTTGTTGTTGAATTTGTTGTTGTTTATCAATGTCGAGGTTGTTGTTGAATTTGTTGGTGTTTTTCTAAGTTGAAGTTGTTGTTGAATTTCTTAGTGTTTTTCAATGTTGAGGTTGTTGTTGAATTTGTTGGTGCTTTTCAATGTTGAGGTTGTTGCTGTTTTTAAATGTTGAGGTTGTTGTTGAATTTGTTGGTGTTTTTCAATGTTGAGGTTGTTGTTGTTTTTCAATGTTGAGGTCGTTGTTGAATTTGATGGTGTTTTTCAATGTCGAGGTTGTTGTTGAATTTGTTGGTGTTTTTCAATGTTGAAGTTGTTGTTGAATTTGTTGGTGTTTTTCAATGTTGAGGTTGTTGTTGTTTTTCAATGTTGAGGTTGTTGTTGAATTTGTTGGTGTTTTTCAATGTTGAGGTTGTTGTTGTTTTTCAATGTTGAGGTTGTTGTTGTTTTTCAATGTTGAGGTTGTTGTTGAATTTGTTGGTGTTTTTCAATGTTGAAGGTTGTCGTTGAATTTGTTGGTGTTTTCTCAATGTTGAGGTTGTTGTTGTTTTTCAATGTTGTGGTTGTTGTTGTATTTGTTGGTGTTTTTCAATGTTGAGGTTGTTGTAGTTTTTCAATGTTGAGGTTGTTGTTGAATTTGTTGGTGTTTATCAATGTCGAGGTTGTTGTTGAATTTGTTGGTGTTTTTCTAAGTTGAAGTTGTTGTTGAATTTGTTTGTTTTTTTCAATGTTGAGGTTGTTGTTGAATTTGTTGGTGCTTTTCAATGTTGAGGTTGTTGTTGTTTTTAAATGTTGAGGTTGTTGTTGAATTTGTTGGTGTTTTTCAATTTTGAGGTTGTTGTTGTTTTTCAATGTTGAGGTTGTTGTTGAATTTGTTGGTGTTTTTCCATGTTGAGGTTGTTGTTGTTTTTCAAAGTTGAGGTTGTTGTTAAATTTGTTGGTGTTTTTCAATGTCGAGGTTGTTGTTGAATTTGTTGGTGTTTTTCATTGTTGAGGTTGTTGTTGAATTAGTTGGTGTATTTCAATTTTGAGGTTGTTGTTGTTTTTTAATGTTGAGGTTGTTGTTGAATTTGTTGGTGTTTTTCAATGTTGAGGTTGTTGTTGCTTTTCAATGTTGAGGTTGTTGTTGAATTTATTGCTGTTTTTCAATTGCGAGGTTGTTGTTGAATTTGTTGGTGTTTTTCAATGTTGAAGTTGTTGTTGAATTTGTTGGGGTTTTTCAATGTTGAGGTTGTTGTTGTTTTTCAATGTTGAGGTTGTTGTTGAATTTGTCGGTGTTTTTAAATGTTGAGGTTATTGTTGAATTTGTTGGTGTTTTTCAATGTTGAGGTTGTTGTTGTTTTTCAATGTTGAGGTTGTTGTTGAATTTGTTGGTGTTTTTCATTGTTGAGGTTGTTGTTGTTTTTCAATGTTGAGGTTGTTGTTGAATTTGTTGGTGTTTTTCAATTTCGAGGTTGTTGTTGAATTTGTTGGTGTTTTTCAATTTTGAAGTTGTTGTTGAATTTGTTGGTGTTTTTCAATGTTGAGGTTGTTGTTGTTTTTCAATGTTGAGGTTGTTGTTGAATTTTCTGGTGTTTTTCATTGTTGAGGTTGCTGTTGTTTTTCATTGTTGAGGTTGTTGTTGAATTTGTTGGTGTTTTTCAATTCCGAGGTTGTTGTTGAATTTGTTGGTGTTTTTCAATTTTGAAGTTGCTGTTGAAGTTGTTGGTGTTTTTCAATGTTGAGGTTGTTGTTGTTTTTCAATGTTGAGGTTGTTGTTGAATTTGTTGGTGTTTTTCAATGTTGAGGTTGTTGTTTTTTTTTCAATGTTGAGGTTGTAGTTGTTTTTCAATGTTGAGGTTGTTGTTGAATTTGTTGGTGTTTTTCAATGTTGAAGGTTGTTGTTGAATTTGTTGGTGTTTTCTCAATGTTGAGGTTGTTGGTGTTTTTCAATGTTGAAGTTGTTGTTGAATTTGTTGGTGTTCTTCAATGTTGAGGTTGTTGTTTTTAAATGTTGAGGTTGTTGTTGAATTTGTTGGTGTTTTTAAATGTTGAGGTTATTGTTGAATTTGTTGGTGTTTTTCAATGTTGAGGTTGTTGTTGTTTTTCAATGTTGAGGTTGTTGTTGAATTTGTTGGTGTTTTTCATTGTTGAGGTTGTTGTTGTTTTTCAATGTTGAGGTTGTTGTTGAATTTGTTGTTGTTTTTCAATGTTGAGGTTGTTGTTGAATTTGTTGGTGTTTTTCAATTTCGAGGTTGTTGTTGAATTTGTTGATGTTTTTCAATTTTGAAGTTGTTGTTGAATTTCTTGGTGTTTTTCAATGTTGAGGTTGTTGTTGTTTTTCAAAGTTGAGGTTGTTGTTAAATTTGTTGGTGTTTTTCAATGTTGAGGTTGTTGTTGAATTTGTTGGTGTTTTTCATTGTTGAGGTTGTTGTTGAATTAGTTGGTGTATTTCAATGTTGAGGTTGTTGTTGTTTTTTAATGTTGAGGTTGTTGTTAAATTTGTTGGTGTTTTTCAATGTTGAGGTTGTTGTTGCTTTTCAATGTTGAGGTTGTTGTTGAATTTATTGCTGTTTTTCAATTGCGAGGTTGTTGTTGAATTTGTTGGTGTTTTTCAATGTTGAAGTTGTTGTTGAATTTGTTGGTGTTTTTCAATGTTGAGGTTGTTGTTGTTTTTCAATGTTGAGGTTGTTGTTGAATTTGTCGGTGTTTTTAAATGTTGAGGTTATTGTTGAATTTGTTGGTGTTTTTCAATGTTGAGGTTGTTGTTGTTTTTCAATGTTGAGGTTGTTGTTGAATTTGTTGGTGTTTTTCATTGTTGAGGTTGTTGTTGTTTTTCAATGTTGAGGTTGTTGTTGAATTTGTTGGTGTTTTTCAATTTCGAGGTTGTTGTTGAATTTGTTGGTGTTTTTCAATTTTGAAGTTGTTGTTGAATTTGTTGGTGTTTTTCAATGTTGAGGTTGTTGTTGTTTTTCAATGTTGAGGTTGTTGTTGAATTTGCTGGTGTTTTTCATTGTTGAGGTTGCTGTTGTTTTTCAATGTTGAGGTTGTTGTTGAATTTGTTGGTGTTTTTCAATTCCGAGGTTGTTGTTGAATTTGTTGGTGTTTTTCAATTTTGAAGTTGTTGTTGAATTTGTTGGTGTTTTTCAATGTTGAGGTTGTTGTTGTTTTTAAATGTTGAGGTTGTTGTTGAATTTGTTGGTGTTTTTCAATGTTGAGGTTGTTGTTGAATTTGTTGGTGTTTTTCATTGTTGAGGTTGTTGTTGTTTTTCAATGTTGAGGTTGTTGTTGAATTTGTTGTTGTTTTTCAATTTCGAGGTTGTTGTTGAATTTGTTGATGTTTTTCAATTTTGAAGTTGTTGTTGAATTTGTTGGTGTTTTTCAATGTTGAGGTTGTTGTTGTTTTTCAATGTTGAGGTTGTTGTTGAATTTGTTGGTGTTTTTCAATGTTGAAGGTTGTTGTTGAATTTGTTGGTGTTTTCTCAATGTTGAGATTGTTGTTGTTTTTCAATGTTGAGGTTGTTGTTGTATTTGTTGGTGTTTTTCAATGTTGAGGTTGTTGTAGTTTTTCAATGTTGGGGTTGTTGTTGAATTTGTTGTTGTTTTTTAATGTCGAGGTTGTTGTTGAATTTGTTGCGGTTTTTCAATGTTGATTTTGTTGTTGAATTTGTTTTTGTTTTTCAATGTTGAGGTTGTTGTTGAATTTGTTGGTGTTTTTCAATGTTGAGGTTGTTGTTGTTTTTAAATGTTGAGGTTGTTGTTGAATTTGTTGGTGTTTTTCTATTTTGAGGTTGTTGTTGTTTTTCAATGTTGAGGTTGTTGTTGAATTTGTTGGTGTTTTTCCATGTTGAGGTTGTTGCTGTTTTTTAAAGTTGAGGTTGCTGTTAAATTTGTTGGTGTTTTTCAATGTTGAGGTTGTTGTTGAATTTGTTGGTGTTTTTCATTGTTGAGGTTGTTGTTGAATTTGTTGGTGTTTTTCAATGTGGAGGTTGTTGTTGTTTTTTAATGTTGAGGTTGTTGTTCAATTTCTTGGTGTTTTCAATGTTGACGTTGTTGTTGTTTTTCAATGTTGAGGTTGTTGTTGAATTTGTTGCTGTTTTTCAATATCGAGGTTGTTGTTGAATTTGTTGCTGTTTTTCAATGTTGAAGTTGTTGTTGAATTTGTTGGTGTTTTTCAATCTTGAGGTTGTTGTTGTTTTTCAATGTTGAGGTTGTTGTTGAATTTGTTGGTGTTTTTCAATGTTGAGGTTGTTGTTGAATTTGTTGGTGTTTTTCAATGTTGAGGTTGTTGTTGTTTTTCAATGTTGAGGTTGTTGTTGATTTTGTTGGTGTTTTTCAATGTTGAGGTTGTTGTTGAATTTGTTGGCGTTTTTAAATGTTGAGGTTGTTGTTGAATTTGTTGGTGTTTTTCAATGTTGAGGTTGTTGTTGAATTTGTTGGTGTTTTCTCAATGTTGAGGTTGTTGTTGTTTTTCAATGTTGTGGTTGTTGTTGTATTTGTTGGTGTTTTTCAATGTTCAGGTTGTTGTAGTTTTTCAATGTTGAGGTTGTTGTTGAATTTGTTGGTGTTTATCAATGTCGAGGTTGTTGTTGAATTTGTTGGTGTTTTTCTAAGTTGAAGTTGTTGTTGAATTTGTTTGTGTTTTTCAATGTTGAGGTTGTTGTTGAATTTGTTGGTGCTTTTCAATGTTGAGGTTGTTGTTGTTTTTAAATGTTGAGGTTGTTGTTGAATTTGTTGGTGTTTTTCAATTTCGAGGTTGTTGTTGTTTTTCAATGTTGAGGTTGTTGTTGAATTTGTTGGTGTTTTTCCATGTTGAGGTTGTTGTTGTTTTTCAAAGTTGAGGTTGTTGTTAAATTTGTTGGTGTTTTTCAATGTTGAGGTTGTTGTTGAATTTGTTGGTGTTTTTCATTGTTGAGGTTGTTGTTGAATTAGTTGGTGTATTTCAATGTTGAGGTTGTTGTTGTTTTTTAATGTTGAGGTTGTTGTTGAATTTATTGCTGTTTTTCAATTGCGAGGTTGTTGTTGAATTTGTTGGTGTTTTTCAATGTTGAAGTTGTTGTTGAATTTGTTGGTGTCTTTCAATGTTGAGGTTGTTGTTGTTTTTCAATGTTGAGGTTGTTGTTGAATTTGTCGGTGTTTTTAAATGTTGAGGTTATTGTTGAATTTGTTGGTGTTTTTCAATGTTGAGGTTGTTGTTGTTTTTCAATGTTGAGGTTGTTGTTGAATTTGTTGCTGTTTTTCATTGTTGAGGTTGTTGTTGTTTTTCAATGTTGAGGTTGTTGTTGAATTTGTTGGTGTTTTTCAATTTCGAGGTTGTTGTTGAATTTGTTGGTGTTTTTCAATTTTGAAGTTGTTGTTGAATTTGTTGGTGTTTTTCAATGTTGAGGTTGTTGTTGTTTTTCAATGTTGAGGTTGTTGTTGAATTTGCTGGTGTTTTTCATTGTTGAGGTTGCTGTTGTTTTTCAATGTTGAGGTTGTTGTTGAATTTGTTGGTGTTTTTCAATTCCGAGTTTGTTGTTGAATTTGTTGGTGTTTTTCAATTTTGAAGTTGTTGAATTTGTTGGTGTTTTTCAATGTTGAGGTTGTTGTTATTTTTCAATGTTGAGGTTGTTGTTGAGTTTGTTGGTGTTTTTCAATGTTGAGGTTGTTGTTGAATTTGTTGGTGTATTTCATTGTTGAGGTTGTTGTTGAATTTGTTGGTGTTTTTCAATGTTGAGGTTGTTGTTGTTTTTCAATGTTGAGGTTGTTGTTGAATTTGTTGGTGTTTTTCAATGTTGAAGGTTGTTGTTGAATTTGTTGGTGTTTTCTCAATGTTGAGATTGTTGTTGTTTTTCAATGTTGAGGTTGTTGTTGTATTTGTTGGTGTTTTTCAATGTTGAGGTTGTTGTAGTTTTTCAATGTTGGGGTTGTTGTTGAATTTGTTGGTGTTTTTCAATGTCGAGGTTGTTGTTGAATTTGTTGGTGTATTTCAATGTTGAAGTTGTTGTTGAATTTGTTGGTGTTTTTAAATGTTGAGGTTGTTGTTGAATTTGTTGGTGTTTTTCAATGTTGAGGTTGCTGTTGTTGTTCAATGTGGAGGTTGTTGTTGAATTTGTTGGTGTTTTTCAATGTCGAGGTTGTTGTTGAATTTGTTGGTATTTTTCAATGTTGAATTTGTTGTTGAATTTGTTGGTGTTTTCCAATGTTGAGGTTGTTGTTGTTTTTCAATGTTGAGGTTGTTGTTGAATTTGTTGGTGTTTTTCAATGTTGAGGTTGTTGTTGAATTTGTTGGCGTTTTTAAATGTTGAGGTTGTTGTTGAATTTGTTGGTGTTTTTCAATGTTGAGGTTGTTGTTGAATTTGTTGGTTTTTTTCAATGTTGAGGTTGTTGTTGTTTTTCAATGTTGAGATCGTTGTTGAATTTGATGGTGTTTTTCAATGTCGAGGTTGTTGTTGAATTTGTTGGTGTTTTTCAATGTTGAAGTTGTTGTTGAATTTGTTGGTGTTTTTCAATGTTGAGGTTGTTGTTGTTTTTCAATGTTGAGGTTGTTGTTGAATTTGTTGGTGTTTTTCAATGTTGAGGTTGTTGTTGTTTTTCAATGTTGAGGTTGTTGTTGAATTTGTTGGTGTTTTTCAATGTTGAAGGTTGTCGTTGAATTTGTTGGTGTTTTCTCAATGTTGAGGTTGTTGTAGTTTTTCAATGTTGAGGTTGTTGTTGAATTTGTTTTTGTTTTTCAATGTTGAGGTTGTTGTTGTTTTTAAATGTTGAGGTTGTTGTTGAATTTGTTGGTGTTTTTCTATTTTGAGGTTGTTGTTGTTTTTCAATGTTGAGGTTGTTGTTGAATTTGTTGGTGTTTTTCCATGTTGAGGTTGTTGCTGTTTTTTAAAGTTGAGGTTGCTGTTAAATTTGTTGGTGTTTTTCAATGTTGAGGTTGTTGTTGAATTTGTTGGTGTTTTTCATTGTTGAGGTTGTTGTTGAATTTGTTGGTGTTTTTCAATGTGGAGGTTGTTGTTGTTTTTTAATGTTGAGGTTGTTGTTCAATTTCTTGGTGTTTTCAATGTTGACGTTGTTGTTGTTTTTCAATGTTGAGGTTGTTGTTGAATTTGTTGCTGTTTTTCAATATCGAGGTTGTTGTTGAATTTGTTGCTGTTTTTCAATGTTGAAGTTGTTGTTGAATTTGTTGGTGTTTTTCAATCTTGAGGTTGTTGTTGTTTTTCAATGTTGAGGTTGTTGTTGAATTTGTTGGTGTTTTTCAATGTTGAGGTTGTTGTTGAATTTGTTGGTGTTTTTCAATGTTGAGGTTGTTGTTGTTTTTCAATGTTGAGGTTGTTGTTGATTTTGTTGGTGTTTTTCAATGTTGAGGTTGTTGTTGAATTTGTTGGCGTTTTTAAATGTTGAGGTTGTTGTTGAATTTGTTGGTGTTTTTCAATGTTGAGGTTGTTGTTGAATTTGTTGGTGTTTTCTCAATGTTGAGGTTGTTGTTGTTTTTCAATGTTGTGGTTGTTGTTGTATTTGTTGGTGTTTTTCAATGTTCAGGTTGTTGTAGTTTTTCAATGTTGAGGTTGTTGTTGAATTTGTTGGTGTTTATCAATGTCGAGGTTGTTGTTGAATTTGTTGGTGTTTTTCTAAGTTGAAGTTGTTGTTGAATTTGTTTGTGTTTTTCAATGTTGAGGTTGTTGTTGAATTTGTTGGTGCTTTTCAATGTTGAGGTTGTTGTTGTTTTTAAATGTTGAGGTTGTTGTTGAATTTGTTGGTGTTTTTCAATTTCGAGGTTGTTGTTGTTTTTCAATGTTGAGGTTGTTGTTGAATTTGTTGGTGTTTTTCCATGTTGAGGTTGTTGTTGTTTTTCAAAGTTGAGGTTGTTGTTAAATTTGTTGGTGTTTTTCAATGTTGAGGTTGTTGTTGAATTTGTTGGTGTTTTTCATTGTTGAGGTTGTTGTTGAATTAGTTGGTGTATTTCAATGTTGAGGTTGTTGTTGTTTTTTAATGTTGAGGTTGTTGTTGAATTTATTGCTGTTTTTCAATTGCGAGGTTGTTGTTGAATTTGTTGGTGTTTTTCAATGTTGAAGTTGTTGTTGAATTTGTTGGTGTCTTTCAATGTTGAGGTTGTTGTTGTTTTTCAATGTTGAGGTTGTTGTTGAATTTGTCGGTGTTTTTAAATGTTGAGGTTATTGTTGAATTTGTTGGTGTTTTTCAATGTTGAGGTTGTTGTTGTTTTTCAATGTTGAGGTTGTTGTTGAATTTGTTGCTGTTTTTCATTGTTGAGGTTGTTGTTGTTTTTCAATGTTGAGGTTGTTGTTGAATTTGTTGGTGTTTTTCAATTTCGAGGTTGTTGTTGAATTTGTTGGTGTTTTTCAATTTTGAAGTTGTTGTTGAATTTGTTGGTGTTTTTCAATGTTGAGGTTGTTGTTGTTTTTCAATGTTGAGGTTGTTGTTGAATTTGCTGGTGTTTTTCATTGTTGAGGTTGCTGTTGTTTTTCAATGTTGAGGTTGTTGTTGAATTTGTTGGTGTTTTTCAATTCCGAGTTTGTTGTTGAATTTGTTGGTGTTTTTCAATTTTGAAGTTGTTGAATTTGTTGGTGTTTTTCAATGTTGAGGTTGTTGTTATTTTTCAATGTTGAGGTTGTTGTTGAGTTTGTTGGTGTTTTTCAATGTTGAGGTTGTTGTTGAATTTGTTGGTGTATTTCATTGTTGAGGTTGTTGTTGAATTTGTTGGTGTTTTTCAATGTTGAGGTTGTTGTTGTTTTTCAATGTTGAGGTTGTTGTTGAATTTGTTGGTGTTTTTCAATGTTGAAGGTTGTTGTTGAATTTGTTGGTGTTTTCTCAATGTTGAGATTGTTGTTGTTTTTCAATGTTGAGGTTGTTGTTGTATTTGTTGGTGTTTTTCAATGTTGAGGTTGTTGTAGTTTTTCAATGTTGGGGTTGTTGTTGAATTTGTTGGTGTTTTTCAATGTCGAGGTTGTTGTTGAATTTGTTGGTGTATTTCAATGTTGAAGTTGTTGTTGAATTTGTTGGTGTTTTTAAATGTTGAGGTTGTTGTTGAATTTGTTGGTGTTTTTCAATGTTGAGGTTGCTGTTGTTGTTCAATGTGGAGGTTGTTGTTGAATTTGTTGGTGTTTTTCAATGTCGAGGTTGTTGTTGAATTTGTTGGTATTTTTCAATGTTGAATTTGTTGTTGAATTTGTTGGTGTTTTCCAATGTTGAGGTTGTTGTTGTTTTTCAATGTTGAGGTTGTTGTTGAATTTGTTGGTGTTTTTCAATGTTGAGGTTGTTGTTGAATTTGTTGGCGTTTTTAAATGTTGAGGTTGTTGTTGAATTTGTTGGTGTTTTTCAATGTTGAGGTTGTTGTTGAATTTGTTGGTTTTTTTCAATGTTGAGGTTGTTGTTGTTTTTCAATGTTGAGATCGTTGTTGAATTTGATGGTGTTTTTCAATGTCGAGGTTGTTGTTGAATTTGTTGGTGTTTTTCAATGTTGAAGTTGTTGTTGAATTTGTTGGTGTTTTTCAATGTTGAGGTTGTTGTTGTTTTTCAATGTTGAGGTTGTTGTTGAATTTGTTGGTGTTTTTCAATGTTGAGGTTGTTGTTGTTTTTCAATGTTGAGGTTGTTGTTGAATTTGTTGGTGTTTTTCAATGTTGAAGGTTGTCGTTGAATTTGTTGGTGTTTTCTCAATGTTGAGGTTGTTGTTGTTTTTCAATGTTGTGGTTGTTGTCGTATGTGTTGGTGTTTTTCAATGTTGAGGTTGTTGTAGTTTTTCAATGTTGAGGTTGTTGTTGAATTTGTTGTTGTTTATCAATGTCGAGGTTGTTGTTGAATTTGTTGGTGTTTTTCTAAGTTGAAGTTGTTGTTGAATTTCTTAGTGTTTTTCAATGTTGAGGTTGTTGTTGAATTTGTTGGTGCTTTTCAATGTTGAGGTTGTTGCTGTTTTTAAATGTTGAGGTTGTTGTTGAATTTGTTGGTGTTTTTCAATGTTGAGGTTGTTGTTGTTTTTCAATGTTGAGGTCGTTGTTGAATTTGATGGTGTTTTTCAATGTCGAGGTTGTTGTTGAATTTGTTGGTGTTTTTCAATGTTGAAGTTGTTGTTGAATTTGTTGGTGTTTTTCAATGTTGAGGTTGTTGTTGTTTTTCAATGTTGAGGTTGTTGTTGAATTTGTTGGTGTTTTTCAATGTTGAGGTTATTGTTGTTTTTCAATGTTGAGGTTGTTGTTGTTTTTCAATGTTGAGGTTGTTGTTGAATTTGTTGGTGTTTTTCAATGTTGAAGGTTGTCGTTGAATTTGTTGGTGTTTTCTCAATGTTGAGGTTGTTGTTGTTTTTCAATGTTGTGGTTGTTGTTGTATTTGTTGGTGTTTTTCAATGTTGAGGTTGTTGTAGTTTTTCAATGTTGAGGTTGTTGTTGAATTTGTTGGTGTTTATCAATGTCGAGGTTGTTGTTGAATTTGTTGGTGTTTTTCTAAGTTGAAGTTGTTGTTGAATTTGTTTGTTTTTTTCAATGTTGAGGTTGTTGTTGAATTTGTTGGTGCTTTTCAATGTTGAGGTTGTTGTTGTTTTTAAATGTTGAGGTTGTTGTTGAATTTGTTGGTGTTTTTCAATTTTGAGGTTGTTGTTGTTTTTCAATGTTGAGGTTGTTGTTGAATTTGTTGGTGTTTTTCCATGTTGAGGTTGTTGTTGTTTTTCAAAGTTGAGGTTGTTGTTAAATTTGTTGGTGTTTTTCAATGTCGAGGTTGTTGTTGAATTTGTTGGTGTTTTTCATTGTTGAGGTTGTTGTTGAATTAGTTGGTGTATTTCAATTTTGAGGTTGTTGTTGTTTTTTAATGTTGAGGTTGTTGTTGAATTTGTTGGTGTTTTTCAATGTTGAGGTTGTTGTTGCTTTTCAATGTTGAGGTTGTTGTTGAATTTATTGCTGTTTTTCAATTGCGAGGTTGTTGTTGAATTTGTTGGTGTTTTTCAATGTTGAAGTTGTTGTTGAATTTGTTGGGGTTTTTCAATGTTGAGGTTGTTGTTGTTTTTCAATGTTGAGGTTGTTGTTGAATTTGTCGGTGTTTTTAAATGTTGAGGTTATTGTTGAATTTGTTGGTGTTTTTCAATGTTGAGGTTGTTGTTGTTTTTCAATGTTGAGGTTGTTGTTGAATTTGTTGGTGTTTTTCATTGTTGAGGTTGTTGTTGTTTTTCAATGTTGAGGTTGTTGTTGAATTTGTTGGTGTTTTTCAATTTCGAGGTTGTTGTTGAATTTGTTGGTGTTTTTCAATTTTGAAGTTGTTGTTGAATTTGTTGGTGTTTTTCAATGTTGAGGTTGTTGTTGTTTTTCAATGTTGAGGTTGTTGTTGAATTTTCTGGTGTTTTTCATTGTTGAGGTTGCTGTTGTTTTTCATTGTTGAGGTTGTTGTTGAATTTGTTGGTGTTTTTCAATTCCGAGGTTGTTGTTGAATTTGTTGGTGTTTTTCAATTTTGAAGTTGCTGTTGAAGTTGTTGGTGTTTTTCAATGTTGAGGTTGTTGTTGTTTTTCAATGTTGAGGTTGTTGTTGAATTTGTTGGTGTTTTTCAATGTTGAGGTTGTTGTTTTTTTTTCAATGTTGAGGTTGTAGTTGTTTTTCAATGTTGAGGTTGTTGTTGAATTTGTTGGTGTTTTTCAATGTTGAAGGTTGTTGTTGAATTTGTTGGTGTTTTCTCAATGTTGAGGTTGTTGGTGTTTTTCAATGTTGAAGTTGTTGTTGAATTTGTTGGTGTTCTTCAATGTTGAGGTTGTTGTTTTTAAATGTTGAGGTTGTTGTTGAATTTGTTGGTGTTTTTAAATGTTGAGGTTATTGTTGAATTTGTTGGTGTTTTTCAATGTTGAGGTTGTTGTTGTTTTTCAATGTTGAGGTTGTTGTTGAATTTGTTGGTGTTTTTCATTGTTGAGGTTGTTGTTGTTTTTCAATGTTGAGGTTGTTGTTGAATTTGTTGTTGTTTTTCAATGTTGAGGTTGTTGTTGAATTTGTTGGTGTTTTTCAATTTCGAGGTTGTTGTTGAATTTGTTGATGTTTTTCAATTTTGAAGTTGTTGTTGAATTTCTTGGTGTTTTTCAATGTTGAGGTTGTTGTTGTTTTTCAAAGTTGAGGTTGTTGTTAAATTTGTTGGTGTTTTTCAATGTTGAGGTTGTTGTTGAATTTGTTGGTGTTTTTCATTGTTGAGGTTGTTGTTGAATTAGTTGGTGTATTTCAATGTTGAGGTTGTTGTTGTTTTTTAATGTTGAGGTTGTTGTTAAATTTGTTGGTGTTTTTCAATGTTGAGGTTGTTGTTGCTTTTCAATGTTGAGGTTGTTGTTGAATTTATTGCTGTTTTTCAATTGCGAGGTTGTTGTTGAATTTGTTGGTGTTTTTCAATGTTGAAGTTGTTGTTGAATTTGTTGGTGTTTTTCAATGTTGAGGTTGTTGTTGTTTTTCAATGTTGAGGTTGTTGTTGAATTTGTCGGTGTTTTTAAATGTTGAGGTTATTGTTGAATTTGTTGGTGTTTTTCAATGTTGAGGTTGTTGTTGTTTTTCAATGTTGAGGTTGTTGTTGAATTTGTTGGTGTTTTTCATTGTTGAGGTTGTTGTTGTTTTTCAATGTTGAGGTTGTTGTTGAATTTGTTGGTGTTTTTCAATTTCGAGGTTGTTGTTGAATTTGTTGGTGTTTTTCAATTTTGAAGTTGTTGTTGAATTTGTTGGTGTTTTTCAATGTTGAGGTTGTTGTTGTTTTTCAATGTTGAGGTTGTTGTTGAATTTGCTGGTGTTTTTCATTGTTGAGGTTGCTGTTGTTTTTCAATGTTGAGGTTGTTGTTGAATTTGTTGGTGTTTTTCAATTCCGAGGTTGTTGTTGAATTTGTTGGTGTTTTTCAATTTTGAAGTTGTTGTTGAATTTGTTGGTGTTTTTCAATGTTGAGGTTGTTGTTGTTTTTAAATGTTGAGGTTGTTGTTGAATTTGTTGGTGTTTTTCAATGTTGAGGTTGTTGTTTTTTTTCAATGTTGAGGTTGTGGTTGTTTTTCAATGTTGAGGTTGTTGTTGAATTTGTTGGTGTTTTTCAATGTTGAAGGTTGTTGTTGAATTTGTTGGTGTTTTCTCAATGTTGAGGTTGATGGTGTTTTTCAATGTTGAAGTTGTTGTTGAATTTGTTGGTGTTTTTCAATGTTGAGGTTGTTGTTGTTTTTAAATGTTGAGGTTGTTGTGAATTTGTTGGTGCTTTTAAATGTTCAGGTTATTGTTGAATTTGTTGGTGTTTTTCAATGTTGAGGTTGTTGTTGTTTTTCAATGTTGATGTTGTTGTTGAATTTGTTGGTGTTTTTCATTGTTGAGGTTGTTGTTGTTTTTCAATGTTGAGGTTGTTGTTGAATTTGTTGGTGTTTTTCAATTTCGAGGTTGTTGTTGAATTTGTTGATGTTTTTCAATTTTGAAGTTGTTGTTGAATTTGTTGGTGTTTTTCAATGTTGAGGTTGTTGTTGTTTTTCAATGTTGAGGTTGTTGTTGAATTTGTTGGTGTTTTTCAATGTTGAAGGTTGTTGTTGAATTTGTTGGTGTTTTCTCAATGTTGAGATTGTTGTTGTTTTTCAATGTTGAGGATGTTGTTGTATTTGTTGGTGTTTTTCAATGTTGAGGTTGTTGTAGTTTTTCAATGTTGGGGTTGTTGTTGAATTGGTTGGTGTTTTTCAATGTCGAGGTTGTTGTTGAATTTGTTGGTGTATTTCAATGTTGAAGTTGTTGTTGAATTTGTTGGTGTTTTTAAATGTTGAGGTTGTTGTTGAATTTGTTGGTGTTTTTCAATGTTGAGGTTGCTGTTGTTGTTCAATGTGGAGGTTGTTGTTGAATTTGTTGGTGTTTTTCAATGTCGAGGTTGTTGTTGAATTTGTTGGTATTTTTCAATGTTGAATTTGTTGTTGAATTTGTTGGTGTTTTTCAATGTTGAGGTTGTTGTTGTTTTTCAATGTTGATGTTGTTGTTGAATTTGTTGGTGTTTTTCAATGTTGAGGTTGTTGTTGAATTTGTTGGCGTTTTTAAATGTTGAGGTTGTTGTTGAATTTGTTGGTGTTTTTCAATGTTGAGGTTGTTGTTGAATTTGTTGGTGTTTTTCAATGTTGAGGTTGTTGTTGTTTTTCAATGTTGAGGTCGTTGTTGAATTTGATGGTGTTTTTCAATGTCGAGGTTGTTGTTGAATTTGTTGGTGTTTTTCAATGTTGAAGTTGTTGTTGAATTTGTTGGTGTTTTTCAATGTTGAGGTTGTTGTTGTTTTTCAATGTTGAGGTTGTTGTTGAATTTGTTGGTGTTTTTCAATGTTGAGGTTTTTGTTGTTTTTCAATGTTGATGTTGTTGTTGAATTTGTTGGTGTTTATCAATGTCGAGGTTGTTGTTGAATTTGTTGGTGTTTTTCAAAGTTGAAGTTGTTGTTGAATTTGTTTGTGTTTTTCAATGTTGAGGTTGTTGTTGAATTTTTTGGTGTTTTTCAATGTTGAGGTTGTTGTTATTTTTAAATGTTGAGGTTGTTGTTGAATTTGTTGGTGTTTTTCAATTTTGAGGTTATTGTTGTTTTTCAATGTTGAGGTTATTGTTGAATTTGTTGGTGTTTTTCCATGTTGAGGTTGTTGTTGTTTTTCAAAATTGAGGTTGTTGTTAAATTTGTTGGTGTTTTTCAATGTTGAGGTTGTTGTTGAATTTGCTGGTGTTTTTCATTGTTGAGGTTGTTGTTGAATTTGTTGGTGTTTTTCAATGTTGAGGTTGTTGTTGTTTTTTAATGTTGAGGTTGTTGTTGAATTTGTTGGTGTTTTTCAATGTTGAGGTTGTTGTTGTTTTTCAATGTTGAGGTTGTTGTTGAATTTGTTGCTGTTTTTCAATTTCGAGGTTGATGTTGAATTTGTTGGTGTTTTTCAATGTTGAAGTTGTTGTTGAATTTGTTGGTGTTTTTCAATGTTGAGGTTGTTGTTGTTTTTCAATGTTGAGGTTGTTGTTGAATTTGTTGGTGTTTTTCAATGTTGAGGTTGTTGTTGTTTTTCAATGTT
Organism: Isurus oxyrinchus; assembly: GCA_026770705.1. NCBI lineage: Eukaryota > Metazoa > Chordata > Chondrichthyes > Lamniformes > Lamnidae > Isurus > Isurus oxyrinchus. The sequence continues at coordinate 858,064 of JANJGN010000199.1, forward strand.
GAGGTTGTTGTTGTTTTTCAATGTTGAGGTTGTTGTTGAATTTGTTGGTGTTTTTCAATGTTGAGGTTGTTGTTCGTTTTCAATGTTGAGGTTGTTGTATTTGTTGGTGTTTTTCAATGTTGAGGTTGTTGTAGTTTTTCAATGTTGAGGTTGTTGTTGAATTTGTTGGTGTTTTTCAATGTCGAAGTTGTTGTTGAATTTGTTGGTGTTTTTCAATGTTGAAGTTGTTGTTGTTTTTAAATGTTGAGGTTGTTGTTGAATTTGTTGGTTTTTTCCATGTTGAGGTTTTGTTGTTTTTCAAAGTTGAGGTTGTTGTTAAATTTGTTGGTGTTTTTCAATGTTGAGGTTGTTGTTGAATTTGTTGGTGTTTTTCATTGTTGAGGTTGTTGTTGAATTTGTTGGTGTTTTTCAATGTTGAGGTTGTTGTTGTTTTTCAGTGTTGAGGTTGTTGTTGAATTTGTTGGTGTTTTTCAATGTTGAGGTTGTTGTTGTTTTTCAATTTGAAGTTGTTGTTGTTTTTCAATGTTGAGGTTGTTGTTGAATTTGTTGGTGTTTTTCAATGTTGAGGTTGTTGTTGAATTTGTTGGTGTTTTTCAATGTTGAGGTTGTTGTTGCTTTTCAATGTTGAGGTTGTTGTTGTATGTGTTGGTGTTTTTCAATGTTGAGGTTGTTGTAGTTTTTCAATGTTGAGGTTGTTGTTGAATTTGTTGGTGTTTTTCAATGTCGAGGTTGTTGTTGAATTTGTTGGTGTTTTTCAATGTTGAAGTTGTTGTTGAATTTGTTGGTGTTTTTCAATGTTGAGGTTGTTGTTGAATTTGTTGGTGTTTTTAAATGTTGAGGTTGTTGTTGAATTTGCTGGTGTTTTTCAATGTTGAGGTTGTTCTTGTTTTTCAATGTTGAGGTTGTTGTTGAATTTGTTGGTGTTTTTCAATGTTGAGGTTGTTGTTGTTGTTCAATTTGGAGGTTGTTGTTGAATTTGTTGGTGTTTTTAAATGTTGAGGTTGTTGTTGAATTTGTTGGTGTTTTTCAATGTTGAGGTTGTTGTTGAATTTGTTGGTGTTTTTCAATGTTGAGGTTGTTGTTGTTTTTCAATGTTGAGGTCGTTGTTGAATTTGATGGTGTTTTTCAATGTCGAGTTTGCTGTTGAATTTGTTGGTGTTTTTCAATGTTGAAGTTGTTGTTGAATTTGTTGGTGTTTATCAATGTTGAGGCTGTTGTTGTTTTTCAATGTTGAGGTTGTTTTTGAATTTGTTGGTGTTTTTCAATGTTGAGGTTGTTGTTGTTTTTAAATGTTGAGGTTGTTGTTGAATTTGTTGGTGTTTTTAAATGTTGAGGTTATTGTTGAATTTGTTGGTGTTTTTCAATGTTGAGGTTGTTGTTGTTTTTCAATGTTGAGGTTGTTGTTGAATTTGTTGCTGTTTTTCATTGTTGGGGTTGTTGTTGTTTTTCAATGTTGAGGTTGTTGTTGAATTTGTTGGTGTTTTTCAATTTCGAGGTGTTGTTGAATTTGTTGATGTTTTTCAATTTTGAAGTTGTTGTTGAATTTGTTGGTGTTTTTCAATGTTGAGGTTGTTGTTGTTTTTCAATGTTGAGGTTGTTGTTGAATTTGTTGGTGTTTTTCAATGTTGAAGGTTGTTGTTGAATTTGTTGGTGTTTTCTCAATGTTGAGGTTGTTGTTGTTTTTCAATGTTGAAGTTGTTGTTGAATTTGTTGGTGTTTTTCAATGTCGAGGTTGTTGTTGAATTTGTTGGTGTTTTTCAATGTTGATTTTGTTGTTGAATTTGTTTGCGTTTTTCAATGTTGAGGTTGTTGTTGAATTTGTTGGTGTTTTTCAATGTTGAGGTTGTTGTTGTTTTTAAATGTTGAGGTTGTTGTTGAATTTGTTGGTGTTTTTCAATTTTGAGGTTGTTGTTGTTTTTCAATATTGAGGTTGTTGTTGAATTTGTTGGTGTTTTTCCATGTTGAGGTTGTTGTTGTTTTTCAAAGTTGAGGTTGTTGTCAAATTTGGTCGTGTTTTTCAATATTGAGGTTGTTGTTGTATTTGTTGGTGTTTTTCATTGTTGAGGTTGTTGTTGAATTTGTTGGTGTTTTTCAATGTTGAGGTTGTTGTTGTTTTTTAATGTTGAGGTTGTTGTTGATTTTCTTGGTGTTTTTCAATGTTGAGGTTGTTGTTGTTTTTCAATGTTGAGGTTGTTGTTGAATTTGTTGCTGTTTTTCAATTTCGAGGTTGTTGTTGAATTTGTTGGTGTTTTTCAATGTTGAAGTTGTTGTTGAATTTGTTGATGTTTTTCAATCTTGAGGTTGTTGTTGTTTTTCAATGTTGAGGTTGTTGTTGAATTTGTTGGTGTTTTTCAATGTTGAGGTTGTTGTTGAATTTGTTGGTTTTTTTCAATGCTGAGGTTGTTGTTGTTTTTCAATTTTGAGGTTGTTGTTGTTTGTGTTGGTGTTTTTCAATGTTGAGGTTGTTGTAGTTTTTCAATGTTGAGGTTGTTGTTGAATTTGTTGGTGTTTTTCAATGTTGAAGGTTGTCGTTGAATTTGTTGGTGTTTTCTCAATGTTGAGGTTGTTGTTGTTTTTCAATGTTGTGGTTGTTGTTGTATGTGTTGGTATTTTTCAATGTTGAGGTTGTTGTAGTTTTTCAATGTTGAGGTTGTTGTTGAATTTGTTGTTGTTTATCAATGTCGAGGTTGTTGTTGAATTTGTTGGTGTTTTTCTAAGTTGAAGTTGTTGTTGAAATTCTTTGTGTTTTTCAATGTTGAGGTTGTTGTTGAATTTGTTGGTGCTTTTCAATGTTGAGGTTGTTGTTGTTTTTAAATGTTGAGGTTGTTGTTGAATTTATTGGTGTTTTTAAATGTTGAGGTTGTTGTTGTTTTTCAATGTTGAGGTCGTTGTTGAATTTGATGGTGTTTTTCAATGTCGAGGTTGTTCTTGAATTTGTTGGTGTTTTTCAATGTTGAAGTTGTTGTTGAATTTGTTGGTGTTTTTCAATGTTGAGGTTGTTGTTGTTTTTCAATGTTGAGGTTGTTGTTGAATTTGTTGGTGTTTTTCAATGTTGAGGTTGTTGTTCTTTTTCAATGTTGAGGTTGTTGTTGTTTTTCAATGTTGAGGTTGTTGTTGAATTTGTTGGTGTTTTACAATGTTGAAGGTTGTCATTGAATTTGTTGGTGTTTTCTCAATGTTGAGGTTGTTGTTGTTTTTCAATGTTGTGGTTGTTGTTGTATTTGTTGGTGTTTTTCAATGTTGAGGTTGTTGTAGTTTTTCAATGTTGAGGTTGTTGTTGAATTTGTTGGTGTTTATCAATGTCGAGGTTGTTGTTGAATTTGTTGGTGTTTTTCTAAGTTGAAGTTGTTGTTGAATTTGTTTGTTTTTTTCAATGTTGAGGTTGTTGTTGAATTTGTTGGTGCTTTTCAATGTTGAGGTTGTTGTTGTTTTTAAATGTTGAGGTTGTTGTTGAATTTGTTGGTGTTTTTCAATTTTGAGGTTGTTGTTGTTTTTCAATGTTGAGGTTGTTGTTGAATTTGTTGGTGTTTTTCCATGTTGAGGTTGTTGTTGTTTTTCAAAGTTGAGGTTGTTGTTAAATTTGTTGGTGTTTTTCAATGTCGAGGTTGTTGTTGAATTTGTTGGTGTTTTTCATTGTTGAGGTTGTTGTTGAATTAGTTGGTGTATTTCAATTTTGAGGTTGTTGTTGTTTTTTAATGTTGAGGTTGTTGTTGAATTTGTTGGTGTTTTTCAATGTTGAGGTTGTTGTTGCTTTTCAATGTTGAGGTTGTTGTTGAATTTATTGCTGTTTTTCATTTGCGAGGTTGTTGTTGAATTTGTTGGTGTTTTTCAATGTTGAAGTTGTTGTTGAATTTGTTGGTGTTTTTCAATGTTGAGGTTGTTGTTGTTTTTCAATGTTGAGGTTGTTGTTGAATTTGTCGGTGTTTTTAAATGTTGAGGTTATTGTTGAATTTGTTGGTGTTTTTCAATGTTGAGGTTGTTGTTGTTTTTCAATGTTGAGGTTGTTGTTGAATTTGTTGGTGTTTTTCATTGTTGAGGTTGTTGTTGTTTTTCAATGTTGAGGTTGTTGTTGAATTTGTTGGTGTTTTTCAATTTCGAGGTTGTTGTTGAATTTGTTGGTGTTTTTCAATTTTGAAGTTGTTGTTGAATTTGTTGGTATTTTTCAATGTTGATGTTGTTGTTGTTTTTCAATGTTGAGGTTGTTGTTGAATTTTCTGGTGTTTTTCATTGTTGAGGTTGCTGTTGTTTTTCAATGTTGAGGTTGTTGTTGAATTTGTTGGTGTTTTTCAATTCCGAGGTTGTTGTTGAATTTGTTGGTGTTTTTCAATTTTGAAGTTGCTGTTGAAGTTGTTGGTGTTTTTCAATGTTGAGGTTGTTGTTGTTTTTCAATGTTGAGGTTGTTGTTGAATTTGTTGGTGTTTTTCAATGTTGAGGTTGTTGTTTTTTTTTCAATGTTGAGGTTGTAGTTGTTTTTCAATGTTGAGGTTGTTGTTGAATTTGTTGGTGTTTTTCAATGTTGAAGGTTGTTGTTGAATTTGTTGGTGTTTTCTCAATGTTGAGGTTGTTGGTGTTTTTCAATGTTGAAGTTGTTGTTGAATTTGTTGGTGTTCTTCAATGTTGAGGTTGTTGTTTTTAAATGTTGAGGTTGTTGTTGAATTTGTTGGTGTTTTTAAATGTTGAGGTTATTGTTGAATTTGTTGGTGTTTTTCAATGTTGAGGTTGTTGTTGTTTTTCAATGTTGAGGTTGTTGTTGAATTTGTTGGTGTTTTTCATTGTTGAGGTTGTTGTTGTTTTTCAATGTTGAGGTTGTTGTTGAATTTGTTGGTGTTTTTCAATTTCGAGGTTGTTGTTGAATTTGTTGATGTTTTTCAATTTTGAAGTTGTTGTTGAATTTCTTGGTGTTTTTCAATGTTGAGGTTGTTGTTGTTTTTCAAAGTTGAGGTTGTTGTTAAATTTGTTGGTGTTTTTCAATGTTGAGGTTGTTGTTGAATTTGTTGGTGTTTTTCATTGATGAGGTTGTTGTTGAATTAGTTGGTGTATTTCAATGTTGAGGTTGTTGTTGTTTTTTAATGTTGAGGTTGTTGTTAAATTTGTTGGTGTTTTTCAATGTTGAGGTTGTTGTTGCTTGTCAATGTTGAGGTTGTTGTTGAATTTATTGCTGTTTTTCAATTGCGAGGTTGTTGTTGAATTTGTTGGTGTTTTTCAATGTTGAAGTTGTTGTTGAATTTGTTGGTGTTTTTCAATGTTGAGGTTGTTGTTGCTTTTCAATGTTGAGGTTGTTGTTGAATTTATTGCTGTTTTTCAATTGCGAGGTTGTTGTTGAATTTGTTGGTGTTTTTCAATGTTGAAGTTGTTGTTGAATTTGTTGGTGTTTTTCAATGTTGAGGTTGTTGTTGTTTTTCAATGTTGAGGTTGTTGTTGAATTTGTCGGTGTTTTTAAATGTTGAGGTTATTGTTGAATTTGTTGGTGTTTTTCAATGTTGAGGTTGTTGTTGTTTTTCAATGTTGAGGTTGTTGTTGAATTTGTTGGTGTTTTTCATTGTTGAGGTTGTTGTTGTTTTTCAATGTTGAGGTTGTTGTTGAATTTGTTCGTGTTTTTCAATTTCGAGGTTGTTGTTGAATTTGTTGGTGTTTTTCAATTTTGAAGTTGTTGTTGAATTTGTTGGTGTTTTTCAATGTTGAGGTTGTTGTTGTTTTTCAATGTTGAGGTTGTTGTTGAATTTGCTGGTGTTTTTCAGTGTTGAGGTTGCTGTTGTTTTTCAATGTTGAGGTTGTTGTTGAATTTGTTGGTGTTTTTCAATTCCGAGGTTGTTGTTGAATTTGTTGGTGTTTTTCAATTTTGAAGTTGTTGTTGAATTTGCTGGTGTTTTTCAATGTTGAGGTTGTTGTTGTTTTTCAATGTTGAGGTTGTTGTTGAATTTGTTGGTGTTTTTCAATGTTGAGGTTGTTGTTTTTTTTCAATGTTGAGGTTGTGGTTGTTTTTCAATGTTGAGGTTGTTGTTGAATTTGTTGGTGTTTTTCAATGTTGAAGGTTGTTGTTGAATTTGTTGGTGTTTTCTCAATGTTGAGGTTGTTGGTGTTTTTCAATGTTGAAGTTGTTGTTGAATTTGTTGGTGTTTTTCAATGTTGAGGTTGTTGTTTTTAAATGTTGAGGTTGTTGTGAATTTGTTGGTGCTTTTAAATGTTGAGGTTATTGTTGAATTTGTTGGTGTTTTTCAATGTTGAGGTTGTTGTTGTTTTTCAATGTTGATGTTGTTGTTGAATTTGTTGGTGTTTTTCATTGTTGAGGTTGTTGTTGTTTTTCAATGTTGAGTTTGTTGTTGAATTTGTTGGTGTTTTTCAATTTCGAGGTTGTTGTTGAATTTGTTGATGTTTTTCAATTTTGAAGTTGTTGTTGAATTTGTTGGTGTTTTTCAATGTTGAGGTTGTTGTTGTTTTTCAATGTTGAGGTTGTTGTTGAATTTGTTGGTGTTTTTCAATGTTGAAGGTTGTTGTTGAATTTGTTGGTGTTTTCTCAATGTTGAGATTGTTGTTGTTTTTCAATGTTGAGGTTGTTGTTGTATTTGTTGGTGTTTTTCAATGTTGAGGTTGTTGTAGTTTTTCAATGTTGGGGTTGTTGTTGAATTGGTTGGTGTTTTTCAATGTCGAGGTTGTTGTTGAATTTGTTGGTGTATTTCAATGTTGAAGTTGTTGTTGAATTTGTTGGTGTTTTTAAATGTTGAGGTTGTTGTTGAATTTGTTGGTGTTTTTCAATGTTGAGGTTGCTGTTGTTGTTCAATGTGGAGGTTGTTGTTGAATTTGTTGGTGTTTTTCAATGTCGAGGTTGTTGTTGAATTTGTTGGTATTTTTCAATGTTGAATTTGTTGTTGAATTTGTTGGTGTTTTTCAATGTTGAGGTTGTTGTTGTTTTTCAATGTTGATGTTGTTGTTGAATTTGTTGGTGTTTTTCAATGTTGAGGTTGTTGTTGAATTTGTTGGCGTTTTTAAATGTTGAGGTTGTTGTTGAATTTGTTGGTGTTTTTCAATGTTGAGGTTGTTGTTGAATTTGTTGGTGTTTTTCAATGTTGAGGTTGTTGTTGTTTTTCAATGTTGAGGTCGTTGTTGAATTTGATGGTGTTTTTCAATGTCGAGGTTGTTGTTGAATTTGTTGGTGTTTTTCAATGTTGAAGTTGTTGTTGAATTTGTTGGTGTTTTTCAATGTTGAGGTTGTTGTTGTTTTTCAATGTTGAGGTTGTTGTTGAATTTGTTGGTGTTTTTCAATGTTGAGGTTGTTGTTGTTTTTCAATGTTGATGTTGTTGTTGAATTTGTTGGTTTTTTTCAATGTCGAGGTTGTTGTTGAATTTGTTGGTGTTTTTCAAAGTTGAAGTTGTTGTTGAATTTGTTTGTGTTTTTCAATGTTGAGGTTGTTGTTGAATTTTTTGGTGTTTTTAAATGTTGAGGTTGTTGTTGTTTTTAAATGTTGAGGTTGTTGTTGAATTTGTTGGTGTTTTTCAATTTTGAGGTTATTGTTGTTTTTCAATGTTGAGGTTATTGTTGAATTTGTTGGTGTTTTTCCATGTTGAGGTTGTTGTTGTTTTTCAAAATTGAGGTTGTTGTTAAATTTGTTGGTGTTTTTCAATGTTGAGGTTGTTGTTGAATTTGCTGGTGTTTTTCATTGTTGAGGTTGTTGTTGAATTTGTTGGTGTTTTTCAATGTTGAGGTTGTTGTTGTTTTTTAATGTTGAGGTTGTTGTTGAATTTGTTGGTGTTTTTCAATGTTGAGGTTGTTGTTGTTTTTCAATGTTGAGGTTGTTGTTGAATTTGTTGCTGTTTTTCAATTTCGAGGTTGTTGTTGAATTTGTTGGTGTTTTTCAATGTTGAAGTTGTTGTTGAATTTGTTGGTGTTTTTCAATGTTGAGGTTGTTGTTGTTTTTCAATGTTGAGGTTGTTGTTGAATTTGTTGGTGTTTTTCAATGTTGAGGTTGTTGTTGTTTTTCAATGTTGAGGTTGTTGTTGTTTTTCAATGTTGAGGTTGTTGTTGAATTTGTTGGTGTTTTTCAATGTTGAGGTTGTTGTTCGTTTTCAATGTTGAGGTTGTTGTATTTGTTGGTGTTTTTCAATGTTGAGGTTGTTGTAGTTTTTCAATGTTGAGGTTGTTGTTGAATTTGTTGGTGTTTTTCAATGTCGAAGTTGTTGTTGAATTTGTTGGTGTTTTTCAATGTTGAAGTTGTTGTTGTTTTTAAATGTTGAGGTTGTTGTTGAATTTGTTGGTTTTTTCCATGTTGAGGTTTTGTTGTTTTTCAAAGTTGAGGTTGTTGTTAAATTTGTTGGTGTTTTTCAATGTTGAGGTTGTTGTTGAATTCGTTGGTGTTTTTCATTGTTGAGGTTGTTGTTGAATTTGTTGGTGTTTTTCAATGTTGAGGTTGTTGTTGTTTTTCAGTGTTGAGGTTGTTGTTGAATTTGTTGGTGTTTTTCAATGTTGAGGTTGTTGTTGTTTTTCAATTTGAAGTTGTTGTTGTTTTTCAATGTTGAGGTTGTTGTTGAATTTGTTGGTGTTTTTCAATGTTGAGGTTGTTGTTGAATTTGTTGGTGTTTTTCAATGTTGAGGTTGTTGTTGCTTTTCAATGTTGAGGTTGTTGTTGTATGTGTTGGTGTTTTTCAATGTTGAGGTTGTTGTAGTTTTTCAATGTTGAGGTTGTTGTTGAATTTGTTGGTGTTTTTCAATGTCGAGGTTGTTGTTGAATTTGTTGGTGTTTTTCAATGTTGAAGTTGTTGTTGAATTTGTTGGTGTTTTTCAATGTTGAGGTTGTTGTTGAATTTGTTGGTGTTTTTAAATGTTGAGGTTGTTGTTGAATTTGTTGGTGTTTTTCAATGTTGAGGTTGTTCTTGTTTTTCAATGTTGAGGTTGTTGTTGAATTTGTTGGTGTTTTTCAATGTTGAGCTTGTTGTTGTTGTTCAATTTGGAGGTTGTTGTTGAATTTGTTGGTGTTTTTAAATGTTGAGGTTGTTGTTGAATTTGTTGGTGTTTTTCAATGTTGAGGTTGTTGTTGAATTTGTTGGTGTTTTTCAATGTTGAGGTTGTTGTTGTTTTTCAATGTTGAGGTCGTTGTTGAATTTGATGGTGTTTTTCAATGTCGAGTTTGCTGTTGAATTTGTTGGTGTTTTTCAATGTTGAAGTTGTTGTTGAATTGGTTGGTGTTTATCAATGTTGAGGCTGTTGTTGTTTTTCAATGTTGAGGTTGTTTTTGAATTTGTTGGTGTTTTTCAATGTTGAGGTTGTTGTTGTTTTTAAATGTTGAGGTTTTTGTTGAATTTGTTGGTGTTTTTAAATGTTGAGGTTATTGTTGAATTTGTTGGTGTTTTTCAATGTTGAGGTTGTTGTTGTTTTTCAATGTTGAGGTTGTTGTTGAATTTGTTGCTGTTTTTCATTGTTGGGGTTGTTGTTGTTTTTCAATGTTGAGGTTGTTGTTGAATTTGTTGGTGTTTTTCAATTTCGAGGTGTTGTTGAATTTGTTGATGTTTTTCAATTTTGAAGTTGTTGTTGAATTTGTTGGTGTTTTTCAATGTTGAGGTTGTTGTTGTTTTTCAATGTTGAGGTTGTTGTTGAATTTGTTGGTGTTTTTCAATGTTGAGGTTGTTGTTGAATTTGTTGGTGTTTTTCAATGTTGAGGTTGTTGTTGCTTTTCAATGTTGAGGTTGTTGTTGTATGTGTTGGTGTTTTTCAATGTTGAGGTTGTTGTAGTTTTTCAATGTTGAGGTTGTTGTTGAATTTGTTGGTGTTTTTCAATGTCGAGGTTGTTGTTGAATTTGTTGGTGTTTTTCAATGTTGAAGTTGTTGTTGAATTTGTTGGTGTTTTTCAATGTTGAGGTTGTTGTTGAATTTGTTGGTGTTTTTAAATGTTGAGGTTGTTGTTGAATTTGTTGGTGTTTTTCAATGTTGAGGTTGTTCTTGTTTTTCAATGTTGAGGTTGTTGTTGAATTTGTTGGTGTTTTTCAATGTTGAGGTTGTTGTTGTTGTTCAATTTGGAGGTTGTTGTTGAATTTGTTGGTGTTTTTAAATGTTGAGGTTGTTGTTGAATTTGTTGGTGTTTTTCAATGTTGAGGTTGTTGTTGAATTTGTTGGTGTTTTTCAATGTTGAGGTTGTTGTTGTTTTTCAATGTTGAGGTCGTTGTTGAATTTGATGGTGTTTTTCAATGTCGAGTTTGCTGTTGAATTTGTTGGTGTTTTTCAATGTTGAAGTTGTTGTTGAATTCGTTGGTGTTTATCAACGTTGAGGCTGTTGTTGTTTTTCAATGTTCAGGTTGTTTTTGAATTTGTTGGTGTTTTTCAATGTTGAGGTTGTTGTTGTTTTTAAATGTTGAGGTTTTTGTTGAATTTGTTGGTGTTTTTAAATGTTGAGGTTATTGTTGAATTTGTTGGTGTTTTTCAATGTTGAGGTTGTTGTTGTTTTTCAATGTTGAGGTTGTTGTTGAATTTGTTGCTGTTTTTCATTGTTGGGGTTGTTGTTGTTTTTCAATGTTGAGGTTGTTGTTGAATTTGTTGGTGTTTTTCAATTTCGAGGTGTTGTTGAATTTGTTGATGTTTTTCAATTTTGAAGTTGTTGTTGAATTTGTTGGTGTTTTTCAATGTTGAGGTTGTTGTTGTTTTTCAATGTTGAGGTTGTTGTTGAATTTGTTGGTGTTTTTCAATGTCGAGGTTGTTGTTGAATTCGTTGGTGTTTTTCATTGTTGAGGTTGTTGTTGAATTTGTTGGTGTTTTTCAATGTTGAGGTTGTTGTTGTTTTTCAGTGTTGAGGTTGTTGTTGAATTTGTTGGTGTTTTTCAATGTTGAGGTTGTTGTTGTTTTTCAATTTGAAGTTGTTGTTGTTTTTCAATGTTGAGGTTGTTGTTGAATTTGTTGGTGTTTTTCAATGTTGAGGTTGTTGTTGAATTTGTTGGTGTTTTTCAATGTTGAGGTTGTTGTTGCTTTTCAATGTTGAGGTTGTTGTTGTATGTGTTGGTGTTTTTCAATGTTGAGGTTGTTGTAGTTTTTCAATGTTGAGGTTGTTGTTGAATTTGTTGGTGTTTTTCAATGTTGAGGTTGTTGTTGAATTTGTTGGTGTTTTTCAATGTTGAGGTTGTTGTTGCTTTTCAATGTTGAGGTTGTTGTTGTATGTGTTGGTGTTTTTCAATGTTGAGGTTGTTGTAGTTTTTCAATGTTGAGGTTGTTGTTGAATTTGTTGGTGTTTTTCAATGTCGAGGTTGTTGTTGAATTTGTTGGTGTTTTTCAATGTTGAAGTTGTTGTTGAATTTGTTGGTGTTTTTCAATGTTGAGGTTGTTGTTGAATTTGTTGGTGTTTTTAAATGTTGAGGTTGTTGTTGAATTTGTTGGTGTTTTTCAATGTTGAGGTTGTTCTTGTTTTTCAATGTTGAGGTTGTTGTTGAATTTGTTGGTGTTTTTCAATGTTGAGGTTGTTGTTGAATTTGTTGGTGTTTTTCAATGTTGAGGTTGTTGTTGAATTTGTTGGTGTTTTTCAATGTTGAGGTTGTTGTTGTTTTTCAATGTTGAGGTCGTTGTTGAATTTGATGGTGTTTTTCAATGTCGAGTTTGCTGTTGAATTTGTTGGTGTTTTTCAATGTTGAAGTTGTTGTTGAATTTGTTGGTGTTTATCAATGTTGAGGCTGTTGTTGTTTTTCAATGTTGAGGTTGTTTTTGAATTTGTTGGTGTTTTTCAATGTTGAGGTTGTTGTTGTTTTTAAATGTTGAGGTTGTTGTTGAATTTGTTGGTGTTTTTAAATGTTGAGGTTATTGTTGAATTTGTTGGTGTTTTTCAATGTTGAGGTTGTTGTTGTTTTTCAATGTTGAGGTTGTTGTTGAATTTGTTGCTGTTTTTCATTGTTGGGGTTGTTGTTGTTTTTCAATGTTGAGGTTGTTGTTGAATTTGTTGGTGTTTTTCAATTTCGAGGTGTTGTTGAATTTGTTGATGTTTTTCAATTTTGAAGTTGTTGTTGAATTTGTTGGTGTTTTTCAATGTTGAGGTTGTTGTTGTTTTTCAATGTTGAGGTTGTTGTTGAATTTGTTGGTGTTTTTCAATGTTGAAGGTTGTTGTTGAATTTGTTGGTGTTTTCTCAATGTTGAGGTTGTTGTTGTTTTTCAATGTTGAAGTTGTTGTTGAATTTGTTGGTGTTTTTCAATGTCGAGGTTGTTGTTGAATTTGTTGGTGTTTTTCAATGTTGATTTTGTTGTTGAATTTGTTTGCGTTTTTCAATGTTGAGGTTGTTGTTGAATTTGTTGGTGTTTTTCAATGTTGAGGTTGTTGTTGTTTTTAAATGTTGAGGTTGTTGTTGAATTTGTTGGTGTTTTTCAATGTTGAAGTTGTTGTTGAATTTGTTGGTGTTTTTCAATGTTGAGGTTGTTGTTGCTTTTCAATGTTGAGGTTGTTGTTGAATTTATTGCTGTTTTTCAATTGCGAGGTTGTTGTTGAATTTGTTGGTGTTTTTCAATGTTGAAGTTGTTGTTGAATTTGTTGGTGTTTTTCAATGTTGAGGTTGTTGTTGTTTTTCAATGTTGAGGTTGTTGTTGAATTTGTCGGTGTTTTTAAATGTTGAGGTTATTGTTGAATTTGTTGGTGTTTTTCAATGTTGAGGTTGTTGTTGTTTTTCAATGTTGAGGTTGTTGTTGAATTTGTTGGTGTTTTTCATTGTTGAGGTTGTTGTTGTTTTTCAATGTTGAGGTTGTTGTTGAATTTGTTGGTGTTTTTCAATTTCGAGGTTGTTGTTGAATTTGTTGGTGTTTTCAATTTTGAAGTTGTTGTTGAATTTGTTGGTGTTTTTCAATGTTGAGGTTGTTGTTGTTTTTCAATGTTGAGGTTGTTGTTGAATTTGCTGGTGTTTTTCATTGTTGAGGTTGCTGTTGTTTTTCAATGTTGAGGTTGTTGTTGAATTTGTTGGTGTTTTTCAATTCCGAGGTTGTTGTTGAATTTGTTGGTGTTTTTCAATTTTGAAGTTGTTGTTGAATTTGTTGGTGTTTTTCAATGTTGAGGTTGTTGTTGTTTTTCAATGTTGAGGTTGTTGTTGAATTTGTTGGTGTTTTTCAATGTTGAGGTTGTTGTTTTTTTTCAATGTTGAGGTTGTGGTTGTTTTTCAATGTTGAGGTTGTTGTTGAATTTGTTGGTGTTTTTCAATGTTGAAGGTTGTTGTTGAATTTGTTGGTGTTTTCTCAATGTTGAGGTTGTTGGTGTTTTTCAATGTTGAAGTTGTTGTTGAATTTGTTGGTGTTTGTCAATGTTGAGGTTGTTGTTGTTTTTAAATGTTGAGGTTGTTGTGAATTTGTTGGTGCTTTTAAATGTTCAGGTTATTGTTGAATTTGTTGGTGTTTTTCAATGTTGAGGTTGTTGTTGTTTTTCAATGTTGATGTTGTTGTTGAATTTGTTGGTGTTTTTCATTGTTGAGGTTGTTGTTGTTTTTCAATGTTGAGGTTGTTGTTGAATTTGTTGGTGTTTTTCAATTTCGAGGTTGTTGTTGAATTTGTTGATGTTTTTCAATTTTGAAGTTGTTGTTGAATTTGTTGGTGTTTTTCAATGTTGAGGTTGTTGTTGTTTTTCAATGTTGAGGTTGTTGTTGAATTTGTTGGTGTTTTTCAATGTTGAAGGTTGTTGTTGAATTTGTTGGTGTTTTCTCAATGTTGAGATTGTTGTTGTTTTTCAATGTTGAGGTTGTTGTTGTATTTGTTGGTGTTTTTCAATGTTGAGGTTGTTGTAGTTTTTCAATGTTGGGGTTGTTGTTGAATTGGTTGGTGTTTTTCAATGTCGAGGTTGTTGTTGAATTTGTTGGTGTATTTCAATGTTGAAGTTGTTGTTGAATTTGTTGGTGTTTTTAAATGTTGAGGTTGTTGTTGAATTTGTTGGTGTTTTTCAATGTTGAGGTTGCTGTTGTTGTTCAATGTGGAGGTTGTTGTTGAATTTGTTGGTGTTTTTCAATGTCGAGGTTGTTGTTGAATTTGTTGGTATTTTTCAATGTTGAATTTGTTGTTGAATTTGTTGGTGTTTTTCAATGTTGAGGTTGTTGTTGTTTTTCAATGTTGATGTTGTTGTTGAATTTGTTGGTGTTTTTCAATGTTGAGGTTGTTGTTGAATTTGTTGGCGTTTTTAAATGTTGAGGTTGTTGTTGAATTTGTTGGTGTTTTTCAATGTTGAGGTTGTTGTTGAATTTGTTGGTGTTTTTCAATGTTGAGGTTGTTGTTGTTTTTCAATGTTGAGGTCGTTGTTGAATTTGATGGTGTTTTTCAATGTCGAGGTTGTTGTTGAATTTGTTGGTGTTTTTCAATGTTGAAGTTGTTGTTGAATTTGTTGGTGTTTTTCAATGTTGAGGTTGTTGTTGTTTTTCAATGTTGAGGTTGTTGTTGAATTTGTTGGTGTTTTTCAATGTTGAGGTTGTTGTTGTTTTTCAATGTTGATGTTGTTGTTGAATTTGTTGGTTTTTTTCAATGTCGAGGTTGTTGTTGAATTTGTTGGTGTTTTTCAAAGTTGAAGTTGTTGTTGAATTTGTTTGTGTTTTTCAATGTTGAGGTTGTTGTTGAATTTTTTGGTGTTTTTCTATGTTGAGGTTGTTGTTGTTTTTAAATGTTGAGGTTGTTGTTGAATTTGTTGGTGTTTTTCAATTTTGAGGTTATTGTTGTTTTTCAATTTTGAGGTTATTGTTGAATTTGTTGGTGTTTTTCCATGTTGAGGTTGTTGTTGTTTTTCAAAATTGAGGTTGTTGTTAAATTTGTTGGTGTTTTTCAATGTTGAGGTTGTTGTTGAATTTGCTGGTGTTTTTCATTGTTGAGGTTGTTGTTGAATTTGTTGGTGTTTTTCAATGTTGAGGTTGTTGTTGTTTTTTAATGTTGAGGTTGTTGTTGAATTTGTTGGTGTTTTTCAATGTTGAGGTTGTTGTTGTTTTTCAATGTTGAGGTTGTTGTTGAATTTGTTGCTGTTTTTCAATTTCGAGGTTGTTGTTGAATTTGTTGGTGTTTTTCAATGTTGAAGTTGTTGTTGAATTTGTTGGTGTTTTTCAATGTTGAGGTTGTTGTTGTTTTTCAATGTTGAGGTTGTTGTTGAATTTGTTGGTGTTTTTCAATGTTGAGGTTGTTGTTGTTTTTCAATGTTGAGGTTGTTGTTGTTTTTCAATGTTGAGGTTGTTGTTGAATTTGTTGGTGTTTTTCAATGTTGAGGTTGTTGTTGTTTTTCAATGTTGAGGTTGTTGTTGAATTTGTTGGTGTTTTTCATTGTTGAGGTTGTTGTTGTTTTTCAATGTTGAGGTTGTTGTTGAATTTGTTGGTGTTTTTCAATTTCGAGGTTGTTGTTGAATTTGTTGGTGTTTTCAATTTTGAAGTTGTTGTTGAATTTGTTGGTGTTTTTCAATGTTGAGGTTGTTGTTGTTTTTCAATGTTGAGGTTGTTGTTGAATTTGCTGGTGTTTTTCATTGTTGAGGTTGCTGTTGTTTTTCAATGTTGAGGTTGTTGTTGAATTTGTTGGTGTTTTTCAATTCCGAGGTTGTTGTTGAATTTGTTGGTGTTTTTCAATTTTGAAGTTGTTGTTGAATTTGTTGGTGATTTTCAATGTTGAGGTTGTTGTTGTTTTTCAATGTTGAGGTTGTTGTTGAATTTGTTGGTGTTTTTCAATGTTGAGGTTGTTGTTTTTTTTCAATGTTGAGGTTGTGGTTGTTTTTCAATGTTGAGGTTGTTGTTGAATTTGTTGGTGTTTTTCAATGTTGAAGGTTGTTGTTGAATTTGTTGGTGTTTTCTCAATGTTGAGGTTGTTGGTGTTTTTCAATGTTGAAGTTGTTGTTGAATTTGTTGGTGTTTTTCAATGTTGAGGTTGTTGTTGTTTTTAAATGTTGAGGTTGTTGTGAATTTGTTGGTGCTTTTAAATGTTCAGGTTATTGTTGAATTTGTTGGTGTTTTTCAATGTTGAGGTTGTTGTTGTTTTTCAATGTTGATGTTGTTGTTGAATTTGTTGGTGTTTTTCATTGTTGAGGTTGTTGTTGTTTTTCAATGTTGAGGTTGTTGTTGAATTTGTTGGTGTTTTTCAATTTCGAGGTTGTTGTTGAATTTGTTGATGTTTTTCAATTTTGAAGTTGTTGTTGAATTTGTTGGTGTTTTTCAATGTTGAGGTTGTTGTTGTTTTTCAATGTTGAGGTTGTTGTTGAATTTGTTGGTGTTTTTCAATGTTGAAGGTTGTTGTTGAATTTGTTGCTGTTTTCTCAATGTTGAGATTGTTGTTGTTTTTCAATGTTGAGGTTGTTGTTGTATTTGTTGGTGTTTTTCAATGTTGAGGTTGTTGTAGTTTTTCAATGTTGGGGTTGTTGTTGAATTGGTTGGTGTTTTTCAATGTCGAGGTTGTTGTTGAATTTGTTGGTGTATTTCAATGTTGAAGTTGTTGTTGAATTTGTTGGTGTTTTTAAATGTTGAGGTTGTTGTTGAATTTGTTGGTGTTTTTCAATGTTGAGGTTGCTGTTGTTGTTCAATGTGGAGGTTGTTGTTGAATTTGTTGGTGTTTTTCAATGTCGAGGTTGTTGTTGAATTTGTTGGTATTTTTCAATGTTGAATTTGTTGTTGAATTTGTTGGTGTTTTTCAATGTTGAGGTTGTTGTTGTTTTTCAATGTTGATGTTGTTGTTGAATTTGTTGGTGTTTTTCAATGTTGAGGTTGTTGTTGAATTTGTTGGCGTTTTTAAATGTTGAGGTTGTTGTTGAATTTGTTGGTGTTTTTCAATGTTGAGGTTGTTGTTGAATTTGTTGGTGTTTTTCAATGTTGAGGTTGTTGTTGTTTTTCAATGTTGAGGTCGTTGTTGAATTTGATGGTGTTTTTCAATGTCGAGGTTGTTGTTGAATTTGTTGGTGTTTTTCAATGTTGAAGTTGTTGTTGAATTTGTTGGTGTTTTTCAATGTTGAGGTTGTTGTTGTTTTTCAATGTTGAGGTTGTTGTTGAATTTGTTGGTGTTTTTCAATGTTGAGGTTGTTGTTGTTTTTCAATGTTGATGTTGTTGTTGAATTTGTTGGTTTTTTTCAATGTCGAGGTTGTTGTTGAATTTGTTGGTGTTTTTCAAAGTTGAAGTTGTTGTTGAATTTGTTTGTGTTTTTCAATGTTGAGGTTGTTGTTGAATTTTTTGGTGTTTTTCTATGTTGAGGTTGTTGTTGTTTTTAAATGTTGAGGTTGTTGTTGAATTTGTTGGTGTTTTTCAATTTTGAGGTTATTGTTGTTTTTCAATTTTGAGGTTATTGTTGAATTTGTTGGTGTTTTTCCATGTTGAGGTTGTTGTTGTTTTTCAAAATTGAGGTTGTTGTTAAATTTGTTGGTGTTTTTCAATGTTGAGGTTGTTGTTGAATTTGCTGGTGTTTTTCATTGTTGAGGTTGTTGTTGAATTTGTTGGTGTTTTTCAATGTTGAGGTTGTTGTTGTTTTTTAATGTTGAGGTTGTTGTTGAATTTGTTGGTGTTTTTCAATGTTGAGGTTGTTGTTGTTTTTCAATGTTGAGGTTGTTGTTGAATTTGTTGCTGTTTTTCAATTTCGAGGTTGTTGTTGAATTTGTTGGTGTTTTTCAATGTTGAAGTTGTTGTTGAATTTGTTGGTGTTTTTCAATGTTGAGGTTGTTGTTGTTTTTCAATGTTGAGGTTGTTGTTGAATTTGTTGGTGTTTTTCAATGTTGAGGTTGTTGTTGTTTTTCAATGTTGAGGTTGTTGTTGTTTTTCAATGTTGAGGTTGTTGTTGAATTTGTTGGTGTTTTTCAATGTTGAGGTTGTTGTTCGTTTTCAATGTTGAGGTTGTTGTATTTGTTGGTGTTTTTCAATGTTGAGGTTGTTGTAGTTTTTCAATGTTGAGGTTGTTGTTGAATTTGTTGGTGTTTTTCAATGTCGAAGTTGTTGTTGAATTTGTTGGTGTTTTTCAATGTTGAAGTTGTTGTTGTTTTTAAATGTTGAGGTTGTTGTTGAATTTGTTGGTTTTTTCCATGTTGAGGTTTTGTTGTTTTTCAAAGTTGAGGTTGTTGTTAAATTTGTTGGTGTTTTTCAATGTTGAGGTTGTTGTTGAATTTGTTGGTGTTTTTCATTGTTGAGGTTGTTGTTGAATTTGTTGGTGTTTTTCAATGTTGAGGTTGTTGTTGTTTTTCAGTGTTGAGGTTGTTGTTGAATTTGTTGGTGTTTTTCAATGTTGAGGTTGTTGTTGTTTTTCAATTTGAAGTTGTTGTTGTTTTTCAATGTTGAGGTTGTTGTTGAATTTGTTGGTGTTTTTCAATGTTGAGGTTGTTGTTGAATTTGTTGGTGTTTTTCAATGTTGAGGTTGTTGTTGCTTTTCAATGTTGAGGTTGTTGTTGTATGTGTTGGTGTTTTTCAATGTTGAGGTTTTTTGTAGTTTTTCAATGTTGAGGTTGTTGTTGAATTTGTTGGTGTTTTTCAATGTCGAGGTTGTTGTTGAATTTGTTGGTGTTTTTCAATGTTGAAGTTGTTGTTGAATTTGTTGGTGTTTTTCAATGTTGAGGTTGTTGTTGAATTTGTTGGTGTTTTTAAATGTTGAGGTTGTTGTTGAATTTGTTGGTGTTTTTCAATGTTGAGGTTGTTCTTGTTTTTCAATGTTGAGGTTGTTGTTGAATTTGTTGGTGTTTTTCAATGTTGAGGTTGTTGTTGTTGTTCAATTTGGAGGTTGTTGTTGAATTTGTTGGTGTTTTTAAATGTTGAGGTTGTTGTTGAATTTGTTGGTGTTTTTCAATGTTGAGGTTGTTGTTGAATTTGTTGGTGTTTTTCAATGTTGAGGTTGTTGTTGTTTTTCAATGTTGAGGTCGTTGTTGAATTTGATGGTGTTTTTCAATGTCGAGTTTGCTGTTGAATTTGTTGGTGTTTTTCAATGTTGAAGTTGTTGTTGAATTTGTTGGTGTTTATCAATGTTGAGGCTGTTGTTGTTTTTCAATGTTGAGGTTGTTTTTGAATTTGTTGGTGTTTTTCAATGTTGAGGTTGTTGTTGTTTTTAAATGTTGAGGTTGTTGTTGAATTTGTTGGTGTTTTTAAATGTTGAGGTTATTGTTGAATTTGTTGGTGTTTTTCAATGTTGAGGTTGTTGTTGTTTTTCAATGTTGAGGTTGTTGTTGAATTTGTTGCTGTTTTTCATTGTTGGGGTTGTTGTTGTTTTTCAATGTTGAGGTTGTTGTTGAATTTGTTGGTGTTTTTCAATTTCGAGGTGTTGTTGAATTTGTTGATGTTTTTCAATTTTGAAGTTGTTGTTGAATTTGTTGGTGTTTTTCAATGTTGAGGTTGTTGTTGTTTTTCAATGTTGAGGTTGTTGTTGAATTTGTTGGTGTTTTTCAATGTTGAAGGTTGTTGTTGAATTTGTTGGTGTTTTCTCAATGTTGAGGTTGTTGTTGTTTTTCAATGTTGAAGTTGTTGTTGAATTTGTTGGTGTTTTTCAATGTCGAGGTTGTTGTTGAATTTGTTGGTGTTTTTCAATGTTGATTTTGTTGTTGAATTTGTTTGCGTTTTTCAATGTTGAGGTTGTTGTTGAATTTGTTGGTGTTTTTCAATGTTGAGGTTGTTGTTGTTTTTAAATGTTGAGGTTGTTGTTGAATTTGTTGGTGTTTTTCAATTTTGAGGTTGTTGTTGTTTTTCAATGTTGAGGTTGTTGTTGAATTTGTTGGTGTTTTTCCATGTTGAGGTTGTTGTTGTTTTTCAAAGTTGAGGTTGTTGTCAAATTTGGTCGTGTTTTTCAATGTTGAGGTTGTTGTTGTATTTGTTGGTGTTTTTCATTGTTGAGGTTGTTGTTGAATTTGTTGGTGTTTTTCAATGTTGAGGTTGTTGTTGTTTTTTAATGTTGAGGTTGTTGTTGATTTTCTTGGTGTTTTTCAATGTTGAGGTTGTTGTTGTTTTTCAATGTTGAGGTTGTTGTTGAATTTGTTGCTGTTTTTCAATTTCGAGGTTGTTGTTGAATTTGTTGGTGTTTTTCAATGTTGAAGTTGTTGTTGAATTTGTTGATGTTTTTCAATCTTGAGGTTGTTGTTGTTTTTCAATGTTGAGGTTGTTGTTGAATTTGTTGGTGTTTTTCAATGTTGAGGTTGTTGTTGAATTTGTTGGTTTTTTTCAATGCTGAGGTTGTTGTTGTTTTTCAATTTTGAGGTTGTTGTTGTTTGTGTTGGTGTTTTTCAATGTTGAGGTTGTTGTAGTTTTTCAATGTTGAGGTTGTTGTTGAATTTGTTGGTGTTTTTCAATGTTGAAGGTTGTCGTTGAATTTGTTGGTGTTTTCTCAATGTTGAGGTTGTTGTTGTTTTTCAATGTTGTGGTTGTTGTTGTATGTGTTGGTGTTTTTCAATGTTGAGGTTGTTGTAGTTTTTCAATGTTGAGGTTGTTGTTGAATTTGTTGTTGTTTATCAATGTCGAGGTTGTTGTTGAATTTGTTGGTGTTTTTCTAAGTTGAAGTTGTTGTTGAATTTCTTTGTGTTTTTCAATGTTGAGGTTGTTGTTGAATTTGTTGGTGCTTTTCAATGTTGAGGTTGTTGTTGTTTTTAAATGTTGAGGTTGTTGTTGAATTTGTTGGTGTTTTTCAATGTTGAGGTTGCTGTTGTTTTTCAATGTTGAGGTCGTTGTTGAATTTGATGGTGTTTTTCAATGTCGAGGTTGTTGTTGAATTTGTTGGTGTTTTTCAATGTTGAAGTTGTTGTTGAATTTGTTGGTGTTTTTCAATGTTGAAGTTGTTGTTGTTTTTCAATGTTGAGGTTGTTGTTGAATTTGTTGGTGTTTTTCAATGTTGAGGTTGTTGTTGTTTTTCAATGTTGAGGTTGTTGTTGTTTTTCAATGTTGAGGTTGTTGTTGAATTTGTTGGTGTTTTACAATGTTGAAGGTTGTCGTTGAATTTGTTGGTGTTTTCTCAATGTTGAGGTTGTTGTTGTTTTTCAATGTTGTGGTTGTTGTTGTATTTGTTGGTGTTTTTCAATGTTGAGGTTGTTGTAGTTTTTCAATGTTGAGGTTGTTGTTGAATTTGTTGGTGTTTATCAATGTCGAGGTTGTTGTTGAATTTGTTGGTGTTTTTCTAAGTTGAAGTTGTTGTTGAATTTGTTTGTTTTTTTCAATGTTGAGGTTGTTGTTGAATTTGTTGGTGCTTTTCAATGTTGAGGTTGTTGTTGTTTTTAAATGTTGAGGTTGTTGTTGAATTTGTTGGTGTTTTTCAATTTTGAGGTTGTTGTTGTTTTTCAATGTTGAGGTTGTTGTTGAATTTGTTGGTGTTTTTCCATGTTGAGGTTGTTGTTGTTTCTCAAAGTTGAGGTTGTTGTTAAATTTGTTGGTGTTTTTCAATGTCGAGGTTGTTGTTGAATTTGTTGGTGTTTTTCATTGTTGAGGTTGTTGTTGAATTAGTTGGTGTATTTCAATTTTGAGGTTGTTGTTGTTTTTTAATGTTGAGGTTGTTGTTGAATTTGTTGGTGTTTTTCAATGTTGAGGTTGTTGTTGCTTTTCAATGTTGAGGTTGTTGTTGAATTTATTGCTGTTTTTCAATTGCGAGGTTGTTGTTGAATTTGTTGGTGTTTTTCAATGTTGAAGTTGTTGTTGAATTTGTTGGTGTTTTTCAATGTTGAGGTTGTTGTTGTTTTTCAATGTTGAGGTTGTTGTTGAATTTGTCGGTGTTTTTAAATGTTGAGGTTGTTGTTGTTATTCAATGTGGAGGTTGTTGTTGAATTTGTTGGTGTTTTTCAATGTCGAGGTTGTTGTTGAATTTGTTGGTGTTTTTCAATGTTGAGGTTGTTTTTGTTTTTCAATGTTGAGGTTGTTGTTGAATTTGTTGGTGTTTTTCATTGTTGGGGTTTTTGTTGTTTTTCAATGTTGAGGTTGTTGTTGAATTTGTTGGTGTTTTTCAATGTTGAAGTTGTTGTTGAATTTGTTGATGTTTTTCAATCTTGAGGTTGTTGTTGTTTTTCAATGTTGAGGTTGTTGTTGAATTTGTTGGTGTTTTTCAATGTTGAGGTTGTTGTTGAATTTGTTGGTTTTTTTCAATGCTGAGGTTGTTGTTGTTTTTCAATTTTGAGGTTGTTGTTGTTTGTGTTGGTGTTTTTCAATGTTGAGGTTGTTGTAGTTTTTCAATGTTGAGGTTGTTGTTGAATTTGTTGGTGTTTTTCAATGTTGAAGGTTGTCGTTGAATTTGTTGGTGTTTTCTCAATGTTGAGGTTGTTGTTGTTTTTCAATGTTGTGGTTGTTGTTGTATGTGTTGGTGTTTTTCAATGTTGAGGTTGTTGTAGTTTTTCAATGTTGAGGTTGTTGTTGAATTTGTTGTTGTTTATCAATGTCGAGGTTGTTGTTGAATTTGTTGGTGTTTTTCTAAGTTGAAGTTGTTGTTGAATTTCTTTGTGTTTTTCAATGTTGAGGTTGTTGTTGAATTTGTTGGTGCTTTTCAATGTTGAGGTTGTTGTTGTTTTTAAATGTTGAGGTTGTTGTTGAATTTGTTGGTGTTTTTCAATGTTGAGGTTGCTGTTGTTTTTCAATGTTGAGGTCGTTGTTGAATTTGATGGTGTTTTTCAATGTCGAGGTTGTTGTTGAATTTGTTGGTGTTTTTCAATGTTGAAGTTGTTGTTGAATTTGTTGGTGTTTTTCAATGTTGAAGTTGTTGTTGTTTTTCAATGTTGAGGTTGTTGTTGAATTTGTTGGTGTTTTTCAATGTTGAGGTTGTTGTTGTTTTTCAATGTTGAGGTTGTTGTTGTTTTTCAATGTTGAGGTTGTTGTTGAATTTGTTGGTGTTTTACAATGTTGAAGGTTGTCGTTGAATTTGTTGGTGTTTTCTCAATGTTGAGGTTGTTGTTGTTTTTCAATGTTGTGGTTGTTGTTGTATTTGTTGGTGTTTTTCAATGTTGAGGTTGTTGTAGTTTTTCAATGTTGAGGTTGTTGTTGAATTTGTTGGTGTTTATCAATGTCGAGGTTGTTGTTGAATTTGTTGGTGTTTTTCTAAGTTGAAGTTGTTGTTGAATTTGTTTGTTTTTTTCAATGTTGAGGTTGTTGTTGAATTTGTTGGTGCTTTTCAATGTTGAGGTTGTTGTTGTTTTTAAATGTTGAGGTTGTTGTTGAATTTGTTGGTGTTTTTCAATTTTGAGGTTGTTGTTGTTTTTCAATGTTGAGGTTGTTGTTGAATTTGTTGGTGTTTTTCCATGTTGAGGTTGTTGTTGTTTCTCAAAGTTGAGGTTGTTGTTAAATTTGTTGGTGTTTTTCAATGTCGAGGTTGTTGTTGAATTTGTTGGTGTTTTTCATTGTTGAGGTTGTTGTTGAATTAGTTGGTGTATTTCAATTTTGAGGTTGTTGTTGTTTTTTAATGTTGAGGTTGTTGTTGAATTTGTTGGTGTTTTTCAATGTTGAGGTTGTTGTTGCTTTTCAATGTTGAGGTTGTTGTTGAATTTATTGCTGTTTTTCAATTGCGAGGTTGTTGTTGAATTTGTTGGTGTTTTTCAATGTTGAAGTTGTTGTTGAATTTGTTGGTGTTTTTCAATGTTGAGGTTGTTGTTGTTTTTCAATGTTGAGGTTGTTGTTGAATTTGTCGGTGTTTTTAAATGTTGAGGTTATTGTTGAATTTGTTGGTGTTTTTCAATGTTGAGGTTGTTGTTGTTTTTCAATGTTGAGGTTGTTGTTGAATTTGTTGGTGTTTTTCATTGTTGAGGTTGTTGTTGTTTTTCAATGTTGAGGTTGTTGTTGAATTTGTTGGTGTTTTTCAATTTCGAGGTTGTTGTTGAATTTGTTGGTGTTTTTCAATTTTGAAGTTGTTGTTGAATTTGTTGGTGTTTTTCAATGTTGAGGTTGTTGTTGTTTTTCAATGTTGAGGTTGTTGTTGAATTTTCTGGTGTTTTTCATTGTTGAGGTTGCTGTTGTTTTTCAATGTTGAGGTTGTTGTTGAATTTGTTGGTGTTTTTCAATTCCGAGGTTGTTGTTGAATTTGTTGGTGTTTTTCAATTTTGAAGTTGCTGTTGAAGTTGTTGGTGTTTTTCAATGTTGAGGTTGTTGTTGTTTTTCAATGTTGAGGTTGTTGTTGAATTTGTTGGTGTTTTTCAATGTTGAGGTTGTTGTTTTTTTTTCAATGTTGAGGTTGTAGTTGTTTTTCAATGTTGAGGTTGTTGTTGAATTTGTTGGTGTTTTTCAATGTTGAAGGTTGTTGTTGAATTTGTTGGTGTTTTCTCAATGTTGAGGTTGTTGGTGTTTTTCAATGTTGAAGTTGTTGTTGAATTTGTTGGTGTTCTTCAATGTTGAGGTTGTTGTTTTTAAATGTTGAGGTTGTTGTTGAATTTGTTGGTGTTTTTAAATGTTGAGGTTATTGTTGAATTTGTTGGTGTTTTTCAATGTTGAGGTTGTTGTTGTTTTTCAATGTTGAGGTTGTTGTTGAATTTGTTGGTGTTTTTCATTGTTGAGGTTGTTGTTGTTTTTCAATGTTGAGGTTGTTGTTGAATTTGTTGGTGTTTTTCAATTTCGAGGTTGTTGTTGAATTTGTTGATGTTTTTCAATTTTGAAGTTGTTGTTGAATTTCTTGGTGTTTTTCAATGTTGAGGTTGTTGTTGTTTTTCAAAGTTGAGGTTGTTGTTAAATTTGTTGGTTTTTTTCAATGTTGAGGTTGTTGTTGAATTTGTTGGTGTTTTTCATTGATGAGGTTGTTGTTGAATTAGTTGGTGTATTTCAATGTTGAGGTTGTTGTTGTTTTTTAATGTTGAGGTTGTTGTTAAATTTGTTGGTGTTTTTCAATGTTGAGGTTGTTGTTGCTTGTCAATGTTGAGGTTGTTGTTGAATTTATTGCTGTTTTTCAAATGCGAGGTTGTTGTTGAATTTGTTGGTGTTTTTCAATGTTGAAGTTGTTGTTGAATTTGTTGGTGTTTTTCAATGTTGAGGTTGTTGTTGTTTTTCAATGTTGAGGTTGTTGTTGAATTTGTCGGTGTTTTTAAATGTTGAGGTTATTGGTGAATTTGTTGGTGTTTTTCAATGTTGAGGTTGTTGTTGTTTTTCAATGTTGAGGTTGTTGTTGAATTTGTTGGTGTTTTTCATTGTTGAGGTTGTTGTTGTTTTTCAATGTTGAGGTTGTTGTTGAATTTGTTGGTGTTTTTCAATTTCGAGGTTGTTGTTGAATTTGTTGGTGTTTTTCAATTTTGAAGTTGTTGTTGAATTTGTTGGTGTTTTTCAATGTTGAGGTTGTTGTTGTTTTTCAATGTTGAGGTTGTTGTTGAATTTGCTGGTGTTTTTCATTGTTGAGGTTGCTCTTGTTTTTCAATGTTGAGGTTGTTGTTGAATTTGTTGGTGTTTTTCAATTCCGAGGTTGTTGTTGAATTTGCTGGTGTTTTTCAATTTTGAAGTTGTTGTTGAATTTGTTGGTGTTTTTCAATGTTGAGGTTGTTGTTGTTTTTCAATGTTGAGGTTGTTGTTGAATTTGTAGGTGTTTTTCAATGTTGAGGTTGTTGTTTTTTTTCAATGTTGAGGTTGTGGTTGTTTTTCAATGTTGAGGTTGTTGTTGAATTTGTTGGTGTTTTTCAATGTTGAAGGTTGTTGTTGAATTTGTTGGTGTTTTCTCAATGTTGAGGTTGTTGGTGTTTTTCAATGTTGAAGTTGTTGTTGAATTTGTTGGTGTTTTTCAATGTTGAGGTTGTTGTTGTTTTTAAATGTTGAGGTTGTTGTTGAATTTGTTGGTGCTTTTAAATGTTGAGGTTATTGTTGAATTTGTTGGTGTTTTTCAATGTTGAGGTTGTTGTTGTTTTTCAATGTTGATGTTGTTGTTGAATTTGTTGGTGTTTTTCATTGTTGAGGTTGTTGTTGTTTTTCAATGTTGAGGTTGTTGTTGAATTTGTTGGTGTTTTTCAATTTCGAGGTTGTTGTTGAATTTGTTGATGTTTTTCAATTTTCAAGTTGTTGTTGAATTTGTTGGTGTTTTTCAATGTTGAGGTTGTTGTTGTTTTTCAA
Organism: Isurus oxyrinchus; assembly: GCA_026770705.1. Taxonomy (NCBI): domain Eukaryota; kingdom Metazoa; phylum Chordata; class Chondrichthyes; order Lamniformes; family Lamnidae; genus Isurus; species Isurus oxyrinchus. The sequence continues at coordinate 883,941 of JANJGN010000199.1, forward strand.
TGTTGAGGTTGTTGTTGAATTTGTTGGTGTTTTTCAATGTTGAAGGTTGTTGTTGAATTTGTTGGTGTTTTCTCAATGTTGAGATTGTTGTTGTTTTTCAATGTTGAGGTTGTTGTTGTATTTGTTGGTGTTTTTCAATGTTGAGGTTGTTGTAGTTTTTCAATGTTGGGGTTGTTGTTGAATTTGTTGGTGTTTTTCAATGTTGAGGTTGTTGTTGAATTTGTTGGTGCTTTTCAATGTTGAGGTTGTTGTTGTTTTTAAATGTTGAGGTTGTTGTTGAATTTGTTGGTGTTTTTCAATGTTGAGGTTGTTGTTGTTTTTCAATGTTGAGGTCGTTGTTGAATTTGATGGTGTTTTTCAATGTCGAGGTTGTTGTTGAATTTGTTGGTGTTTTTCAATGTTGAAGTTGTTGTTGAATTTGTTGGTGTTTTTCAATGTTGAGGTTGTTGTTGTTTTTCAATGTTGAGGTTGTTGTTGAATTTGTTGGTGTTTTTCAATGTTGAGGTTGTTGTTGTTTTTCAATGTTGAGGTTGTTGTTGTTTTTCAATGTTGAGGTTGTTGTTGAATTTGTTGGTGTTTTACAATGTTGAAGGTTGTCGTTGAATTTGTTGGTGTTTTCTCAATGTTGAGGTTGTTGTTGTTTTTCAATGTTGTGGTTGTTGTTGTATTTGTTGGTGTTTTTCAATGTTGAGGTTGTTGTAGTTTTTCAATGTTGAGGTTGTTGTTGAATTTGTTGGTGTTTATCAATGTCGAGGTTGTTGTTGAATTTGTTGGTATTTTTCTAAGTTGAAGTTGTTGTTGAATTTGTTTGTTTTTTTCAATGTTGAGGTTGTTGTTGAATTTGTTGGTGCTTTTCAATGTTGAGGTTGTTGTTGTTTTTAAATGTTGAGGTTGTTGTTGAATTTGTTGGTGTTTTTCAATTTTGAGGTTGTTGTTGTTTTTCAATGTTGAGGTTGTTGTTGAATTTATTGCTGTTTTTCAAATGCGAGGTTGTTGTTGAATTTGTTGGTGTTTTTCAATGTTGAAGTTGTTGTTGAATTTGTTGGTGTTTTTCAATGTTGAGGTTGTTGTTGTTTTTCAATGTTGAGGTTGTTGTTGAATTTGTCGGTGTTTTTAAATGTTGAGGTTATTGGTGAATTTGTTGGTGTTTTTCAATGTTGAGGTTGTTGTTGTTTTTCAATGTTGAGGTTGTTGTTGAATTTGTTGGAGTTTTTCATTGTTGAGGTTGTTGTTGTTTTTCAATGTTGAGGTTGTTGTTGAATTTGTTGGTGTTTTTCAATTTCGAGGTTGTTGTTGAATTTGTTGGTGTTTTTCAATTTTGAAGTTGTTGTTGAATTTGTTGGTGTTTTTCAATGTTGAGGTTGTTGTTGTTTTTCAATGTTGAGGTTGTTGTTGAATTTGCTGGTGTTTTTCATTGTTGAGGTTGCTCTTGTTTTTCAATGTTGAGGTTGTTGTTGAATTTGTTGGTGTTTTTCAATTCCAAGGTTGTTGTTGAATTTGCTGGTGTTTTTCAATTTTGAAGTTGTTGTTGAATTTGTTGGTGTTTTTCAATGTTGAGGTTGTTGTTGTTTTTCAATGTTGAGGTTGTTGTTGAATTTGTTGGTGTTTTTCAATGTTGAGGTTGTTGTTTTTTTTCAATGTTGAGGTTGTGGTTGTTTTTCAATGTTGAGGTTGTTGTTGAATTTGTTGGTGTTTTTCAATGTTGAAGGTTGTTGTTGAATTTGTTGGTGTTTTCTCAATGTTGAGGTTGTTGGTGTTTTTCAATGTTGAAGTTGTTGTTGAATTTGTTGGTGTTTTTCAATGTTGAGGTTGTTGTTGTTTTTAAATGTTGAGGTTGTTGTTGAATTTGTTGGTGCTTTTAAATGTTGAGGTTATTGTTGAATTTGTTGGTGTTTTTCAATGTTGAGGTTGTTGTTGTTTTTCAATGTTGATGTTGTTGTTGAATTTGTTGGTGTTTTTCATTGTTGAGGTTGTTGTTGTTTTTCAATGTTGAGGTTGTTGTTGAATTTGTTGGTGTTTTTCAATTTCGAGGTTGTTGTTGAATTTGTTGATGTTTTTCAATTTTCAAGTTGTTGTTGAATTTGTTGGTGTTTTTCAATGTTGAGGTTGTTGTTGTTTTTCAATGTTGAGGTTGTTGTTGAATTTGTTGGTGTTTTTCAATGTTGAAGGTTGTTGTTGAATTTGTTGGTGTTTTCTCAATGTTGAGATTGTTGTTGTTTTTCAATGTTGAGGTTGTTGTTGTATTTGTTGGTGTTTTTCAATGTTGAGGTTGTTGTAGTTTTTCAATGTTGGGGTTGTTGTTGAATTTGTTGGTGTTTTTCAATGTTGAGGTTGTTGTTGAATTTGTTGGTGCTTTTCAATGTTGAGGTTGTTGTTGTTTTTAAATGTTGAGGTTGTTGTTGAATTTGTTGGTGTTTTTCAATGTTGAGGTTGTTGTTGTTTTTCAATGTTGAGGTCGTTGTTGAATTTGATGGTGTTTTTCAATGTCGAGGTTGTTGTTGAATTTGTTGGTGTTTTTCAATGTTGAAGTTGTTGTTGAATTTGTTGGTGTTTTTCAATGTTGAGGTTGTTGTTGTTTTTCAATGTTGAGGTTGTTGTTGAATTTGTTGGTGTTTTTCAATGTTGAGGTTGTTGTTGTTTTTCAATGTTGAGGTTGTTGTTGTTTTTCAATGTTGAGGTTGTTGTTGAATTTGTTGGTGTTTTACAATGTTGAAGGTTGTCGTTGAATTTGTTGGTGTTTTCTCAATGTTGAGGTTGTTGTTGTTTTTCAATGTTGTGGTTGTTGTTGTATTTGTTGGTGTTTTTCAATGTTGAGGTTGTTGTAGTTTTTCAATGTTGAGGTTGTTGTTGAATTTGTTGGTGTTTATCAATGTCGAGGTTGTTGTTGAATTTGTTGGTATTTTTCTAAGTTGAAGTTGTTGTTGAATTTGTTTGTTTTTTTCAATGTTGAGGTTGTTGTTGAATTTGTTGGTGCTTTTCAATGTTGAGGTTGTTGTTGTTTTTAAATGTTGAGGTTGTTGTTGAATTTGTTGGTGTTTTTCAATTTTGAGGTTGTTGTTGTTTTTCAATGTTGAGGTTGTTGTTGAATTTGTTGGTGTTTTTCCATGTTGAGGTTGTTGTTGTTTTTCAAAGTTGAGGTTGTTGTTAAATTTGTTGGTGTTTTTCAATGTCGAGGTTGTTGTTGAATTTGTTGGTGTTTTTCATTGTTGAGGTTGTTGTTGAATTAGTTGGTGTATTTCAATTTTGAGGTTGTTGTTGCTTTTTAATGTTGAGGTTGTTGTTGAATTTGTTGGTGTTTTTCAATGTTGAGGTTGTTGTGGCTTTTCAATGTTGAGGTTGTTGTTGAATTTATTGCTGTTTTTCAATTGCGAGGTTGTTGTTGAATTTGTTGGTGTTTTTCAATGTTGAAGTTGTTGTTGAATTTGTTGGTGTTTTTCAATGTTGAGGTTGTTGTTGTTTTTCAATGTTGAGGTTGTTGTTGAATTTGTCGGTGTTTTTAAATGTTGAGGTTATTGTTGAATTTGTTGGTGTTTTTCAATGTTGAGGTTGTTGTTGTTTTTCAATGTTGAGGTTGTTGTTGAATTTGTTGGTGTTTTTCATTGTTGAGGTTGTTGTTGTTTTTCAATGTTGAGGTTGTTGTTGAATTTGTTGGTGTTTTTCAATTTCGAGGTTGTTGTTGAATTTGTTGGTGTTTTTCAATTTTGAAGTTGTTGTTGAATTTGTTGGTGTTTTTCAATGTTGAGGTTGTTGTTGTTTTTCAATGTTGAAGTTGTTGTTGAATTTTCTGGTGTTTTTCATTGTTGAGGTTGCTGTTGTTTTTCAATGTTGAGGTTGTTGTTGAATTTGTTGGTGTTTTTCAATTCCGAGGTTGTTGTTGAATTTGTTGGTGTTTTTCAATTTTGAAGTTGCTGTTGAAGTTGTTGGTGTTTTTCAATGTTGAGGTTGTTGTTGTTTTTCAATGTTGAGGTTGTTGTTGAATTTGTTGGTGTTCTTCAATGTTGAGGTTGTTGTTTTTAAATGTTGAGGTTGTTGTTGAATTTGTTGGTGTTTTTAAATGTTGAGGTTATTGTTGAATTTTTTGGTGTTTTTCAATGTTGAGGTTGTTGTTGTTTTTCAATGTTGAGGTTGTTGTTGAATTTGTTGGTGTTTTTCATTGTTGAGGTTGTTGTTGTTTTTCAATGTTGAGGTTGTTGTTGAATTTGTTGGTGTTTTTCAATTTCGAGGTTGTTGTTGAATTTGTTGATGTTTTTCAATTTTGAAGTTGTTGTTGAATTTCTTGGTGTTTTTCAATGTTGAGGTTGTTGTTGTTTTTCAAAGTTGAGGTTGTTGTTAAATTTGTTGGTGTTTTTCAATGTTGAGGTTGTTGTTGAATTTGTTGGTGTTTTTCATTGTTGAGGTTGTTGTTGAATTAGTTGGTGTATTTCAATGTTGAGGTTGTTGTTGTTTTTTAATGTTGAGGTTGTTGTTAAATTTGTTGGTGTTTTTCAATGTTGAGGTTGTTGTTGCTTGTCAATGTTGAGGTTGTTGTTGAATTTATTGCTGTTTTTCAATTGCGAGGTTGTTGTTGAATTTGTTGGTGTTTTTCAATGTTGAAGTTGTTGTTGAATTTGTTGGTGTTTTTCAATGTTGAGGTTGTTGTTGTTTTTCAATGTTGAGGTTGTTGTTGAATTTGTCGGTGTTTTTAAATGTTGAGGTTATTGGTGAATTTGTTGGTGTTTTTCAATGTTGAGGTTGTTGTTGTTTTTCAATGTTGAGGTTGTTGTTGAATTTGTTGGTGTTTTTCATTGTTGAGGTTGTTGTTGTTTTTCAATGTTGAGGTTGTTGTTGAATTTGTTGGTGTTTTTCAATTTCGAGGTTGTTGTTGAATTTGTTGGTGTTTTTCAATTTTGAAGTTGTTGTTGAATTTGTTGGTGTTTTTCAATGTTGAGGTTGTTGTTGTTTTTCAATGTTGAGGTTGTTGTTGAATTTGCTGGTGTTTTTCATTGTTGAGGTTGCTCTTGTTTTTCAAAGTTGAGGTTGTTGTTGAATTTGTTTGTTTTTTTCAATGTTGAGGTTGTTGTTGAATTTGTTGGTGCTTTTCAATGTTGAGGTTGTTGTCGTTTTTAAATGTTGAGGTTGTTGTTGAATTTGTTGGTGTTTTTCAATTTTGAGGTTGTTGTTGTTTTTCAATGTTGAGGTTGTTGTTGAATTTATTGCCGTTTTTCAAATGCGAGGTTGTTGTTGAATTTGTTGGTGTTTTTCAATGTTGAAGTTGTTGTTGAATTTGTTGGTGTTTTTCAATGTTGAGGTTGTTGTTGTTTTTCAATGTTGAGGTTGTTGTTGAATTTGTCGGTGTTTTTAAATGTTGAGGTTATTGGTGAATTTGTTGGTGTTTTTCAATGTTGAGGTTGTTGTTGTTTTTCAATGTTGAGGTTGTTGTTGAATTTGTTGGTGTTTTTCATTGTTGAGGTTGTTGTTGTTTTTCAATGTTGAGGTTGTTGTTGAATTTGTTGGTGTTTTTCAATTTCGAGGTTGTTGTTGAATTTGTTGGTGTTTTTCAATTTTGAAGTTGTTGTTGAATTTGTTGGTGTTTTTCAATGTTGAGGTTGTTGTTGTTTTTCAATGTTGAGGTTGTTGTTGAATTTGCTGGTGTTTTTCATTGTTGAGGTTGCTCTTGTTTTTCAATGTTGAGGTTGTTGTTGAATTTGTTGGTGTTTTTCAATTCCAAGGTTGTTGTTGAATTTGCTGGTGTTTTTCAATTTTGAAGTTGTTGTTGAATTTGTTGGTGTTTTTCAATGTTGAGGTTGTTGTTGTTTTTCAATGTTGAGGTTGTTGTTGAATTTGTTGGTGTTTTTCAATGTTGAGGTTGTTGTTTTTTTTCAATGTTGAGGTTGTGGTTGTTTTTCAATGTTGAGGTTGTTGTTGAATTTGTTGGTGTTTTTCAATGTTGAAGGTTGTTGTTGAATTTGTTGGTGTTTTCTCAATGTTGAGGTTGTTGGTGTTTTTCAATGTTGAAGTTGTTGTTGAATTTGTTGGTGTTTTTCAATGTTGAGGTTGTTGTTGTTTTTAAATGTTGAGGTTGTTGTTGAATTTGTTGGTGCTTTTAAATGTTGAGGTTATTGTTGAATTTGTTGGTGTTTTTCAATGTTGAGGTTGTTGTTGTTTTTCAATGTTGATGTTGTTGTTGAATTTGTTGGTGTTTTTCATTGTTGAGGTTGTTGTTGTTTTTCAATGTTGAGGTTGTTGTTGAATTTGTTGGTGTTTTTCAATTTCGAGGTTGTTGTTGAATTTGTTGATGTTTTTCAATTTTCAAGTTTTTGTTGAATTTGTTGGTGTTTTTCAATGTTGAGGTTGTTGTTGTTTTTCAATGTTGAGGTTGTTGTTGAATTTGTTGGTGTTTTTCAATGTTGAAGGTTGTTGTTGAATTTGTTGGTGTTTTCTCAATGTTGAGATTGTTGTTGTTTTTCACTGTTGAGGTTGTTGTTGTATTTGTTGGTGTTTTTCAATGTTGAGGTTGTTGTAGTTTTTCAATGTTGGGGTTGTTGTTGAATTTGTTGGTGTTTTTCAATGTTGAGGTTGTTGTTGAATTTGTTGGTGCTTTTCAATGTTGAGGTTGTTGTTGTTTTTAAATGTTGAGGTTGTTGTTGAATTTGTTGGTGTTTTTCAATGTTGAGGTTGTTGTTGTTTTTCAATGTTGAGGTCGTTGTTGAATTTGATGGTGTTTTTCAATGTCGAGGTTGTTGTTGAATTTGTTGGTGTTTTTCAATGTTGAAGTTGTTGTTGAATTTGTTGGTGTTTTTCAATGTTGAGGTTGTTGTTGTTTTTCAATGTTGAGGTTGTTGTTGAATTTGTTGGTGTTTTTCAATGTTGAGGTTGTTGTTGTTTTTCAATGTTGAGGTTGTTGTTGTTTTTCAATGTTGAGGTTGTTGTTGAATTTGTTGGTGTTTTACAATGTTGAAGGTTGTCGTTGAATTTGTTGGTGTTTTCTCAATGTTGAGGTTGTTGTTGTTTTTCAATGTTGTGGTTGTTGTTGTATTTGTTGGTGTTTTTCAATGTTGAGGTTGTTGTAGTTTTTCAATGTTGAGGTTGTTGTTGAATTTGTTGGTGTTTATCAATGTCGAGGTTGTTGTTGAATTTGTTGGTATTTTTCTAAGTTGAAGTTGTTGTTGAATTTGTTTGTTTTTTTCAATGTTGAGGTTGTTGTTGAATTTGTTGGTGCTTTTCAATGTTGAGGTTGTTGTTGTTTTTAAATGTTGAGGTTGTTGTTGAATTTGTTGGTGTTTTTCAATTTTGAGGTTGTTGTTGTTTTTCAATGTTGAGGTTGTTGTTGAATTTGTTGGTGTTTTTCCATGTTGAGGTTGTTGTTGTTTTTCAAAGTTGAGGTTGTTGTTAAATTTGTTGGTGTTTTTCAATGTCGAGGTTGTTGTTGAATTTGTTGGTGTTTTTCATTGTTGAGGTTGTTGTTGAATTAGTTGGTGTATTTCAATTTTGAGGTTGTTGTTGTTTTTTAATGTTGAGGTTGTTGTTGAATTTGTTGGTGTTTTTCAATGTTGAGGTTGTTGTTGCTTTTCAATGTTGAGGTTGTTGTTGAATTTATTGCTGTTTTTCAATTGCGAGGTTGTTGTTGAATTTGTTGGTGTTTTTCAATGTTGAAGTTGTTGTTGAATTTGTTGGTGTTTTTCAATGTTGAGGTTGTTGTTGTTTTTCAATGTTGAGGTTGTTGTTGAATTTGTCGGTGTTTTTAAATGTTGAGGTTATTGTTGAATTTGTTGGTGTTTTTCAATGTTGAGGTTGTTGTTGTTTTTCAATGTTGAGGTTGTTGTTGAATTTGTTGGTGTTTTTCATTGTTGAGGTTGTTGTTGTTTTTCAATGTTGAGGTTGTTGTTGAATTTGTTGGTGTTTTTCAATTTCGAGGTTGTTGTTGAATTTGTTGGTGTTTTTCAATTTTGAAGTTGTTGTTGAATTTGTTGGTGTTTTTCAATGTTGAGGTTGTTGTTGTTTTTCAATGTTGAAGTTGTTGTTGAATTTTCTGGTGTTTTTCATTGTTGAGGTTGCTGTTGTTTTTCAATGTTGAGGTTGTTGTTGAATTTGTTGGTGTTTTTCAATTCCGAGGTTGTTGTTGAATTTGTTGGTGTTTTTCAATTTTGAAGTTGCTGTTGAAGTTGTTGGTGTTTTTCAATGTTGAGGTTGTTGTTGTTTTTCAATGTTGAGGTTGTTGTTGAATTTGTTGGTGTTTTTCAATGTTGAGGTTGTTGTTTTTTTTTCAATGTTGAGGTTGTAGTTGTTTTTCAATGTTGAGGTTGTTGTTGAATTTGCTGGTGTTTTTCATTGTTGAGGTTGCTCTTGTTTTTCAATGTTGAGGTTGTTGTTGAATTTGTTGGTGTTTTTCAATTCCAAGGTTGTTGTTGAATTTGCTGGTGTTTTTCAATTTTGAAGTTGTTGTTGAATTTGTTGGTGTTTTTCAATGTTGAGGTTGTTGTTGTTTTTCAATGTTGAGGTTGTTGTTGAATTTGTTGGTGTTTTTCAATGTTGAGGTTGTTGTTTTTTTTCAATGTTGAGGTTGTGGTTGTTTTTCAATGTTGAGGTTGTTGTTGAATTTGTTGGTGTTTTTCAATGTTGAAGGTTGTTGTTGAATTTGTTGGTGTTTTCTCAATGTTGAGGTTGTTGGTGTTTTTCAATGTTGAAGTTGTTGTTGAATTTGTTGGTGTTTTTCAATGTTGAGGTTGTTGTTGTTTTTAAATGTTGAGGTTGTTGTTGAATTTGTTGGTGCTTTTAAATGTTGAGGTTATTGTTGAATTTGTTGGTGTTTTTCAATGTTGAGGTTGTTGTTGTTTTTCAATGTTGATGTTGTTGTTGAATTTGTTGGTGTTTTTCATTGTTGAGGTTGTTGTTGTTTTTCAATGTTGAGGTTGTTGTTGAATTTGTTGGTGTTTTTCAATTTCGAGGTTGTTGTTGAATTTGTTGATGTTTTTCAATTTTCAAGTTGTTGTTGAATTTGTTGGTGTTTTTCAATGTTGAGGTTGTTGTTGTTTTTCAATGTTGAGGTTGTTGTTGAATTTGTTGGTGTTTTTCAATGTTGAAGGTTGTTGTTGAATTTGTTGGTGTTTTCTCAATGTTGAGATTGTTGTTGTTTTTCAATGTTGAGGTTGTTGTTGTATTTGTTGGTGTTTTTCAATGTTGAGGTTGTTGTAGTTTTTCAATGTTGGGGTTGTTGTTGAATTTGTTGGTGTTTTTCAATGTTGAGGTTGTTGTTGAATTTGTTGGTGCTTTTCAATGTTGAGGTTGTTGTTGTTTTTAAATGTTGAGGTTGTTGTTGAATTTGTTGGTGTTTTTCAATGTTGAGGTTGTTGTTGTTTTTCAATGTTGAGGTCGTTGTTGAATTTGATGGTGTTTTTCAATGTCGAGGTTGTTGTTGAATTTGTTGGTGTTTTTCAATGTTGAAGTTGTTGTTGAATTTGTTGGTGTTTTTCAATGTTGAGGTTGTTGTTGTTTTTCAATGTTGAGGTTGTTGTTGAATTTGTTGGTGTTTTTCAATGTTGAGGTTGTTGTTGTTTTTCAATGTTGAGGTTGTTGTTGTTTTTCAATGTTGAGGTTGTTGTTGAATTTGTTGGTGTTTTACAATGTTGAAGGTTGTCGTTGAATTTGTTGGTGTTTTCTCAATGTTGAGGTTGTTGTTGTTTTTCAATGTTGTGGTTGTTGTTGTATTTGTTGGTGTTTTTCAATGTTGAGGTTGTTGTAGTTTTTCAATGTTGAGGTTGTTGTTGAATTTGTTGGTGTTTATCAATGTCGAGGTTGTTGTTGAATTTGTTGGTATTTTTCTAAGTTGAAGTTGTTGTTGAATTTGTTTGTTTTTTTCAATGTTGAGGTTGTTGTTGAATTTGTTGGTGCTTTTCAATGTTGAGGTTGTTGTTGTTTTTAAATGTTGAGGTTGTTGTTGAATTTGTTGGTGTTTTTCAATTTTGAGGTTGTTGTTGTTTTTCAATGTTGAGGTTGTTGTTGAATTTGTTGGTGTTTTTCCATGTTGAGGTTGTTGTTGTTTTTCAAAGTTGAGGTTGTTGTTAAATTTGTTGGTGTTTTTCAATGTCGAGGTTGTTGTTGAATTTGTTGGTGTTTTTCATTGTTGAGGTTGTTGTTGAATTAGTTGGTGTATTTCAATTTTGAGGTTGTTGTTGCTTTTTAATGTTGAGGTTGTTGTTGAATTTGTTGGTGTTTTTCAGTGTTGAGGTTGTTGTTGCTTTTCAATGTTGAGGTTGTTGTTGAATTTATTGCTGTTTTTCAATTGCGAGGTTGTTGTTGAATTTGTTGGTGTTTTTCAATGTTGAAGTTGTTGTTGAATTTGTTGGTGTTTTTCAATGTTGAGGTTGTTGTTGTTTTTCAATGTTGAGGTTGTTGTTGAATTTGTCGGTGTTTTTAAATGTTGAGGTTATTGTTGAATTTGTTGGTGTTTTTCAATGTTGAGGTTGTTGTTGTTTTTCAATGTTGAGGTTGTTGTTGAATTTGTTGGTGTTTTTCATTGTTGAGGTTGTTGTTGTTTTTCAATGTTGAGGTTGTTGTTGAATTTGTTGGTGTTTTTCAATTTCGAGGTTGTTGTTGAATTTGTTGGTGTTTTTCAATTTTGAAGTTGTTGTTGAATTTGTTGGTGTTTTTCAATGTTGAGGTTGTTGTTGTTTTTCAATGTTGAAGTTGTTGTTGAATTTTCTGGTGTTTTTCATTGTTGAGGTTGCTGTTGTTTTTCAATGTTGAGGTTGTTGTTGAATTTGTTGGTGTTTTTCAATTCCGAGGTTGTTGTTGAATTTGTTGGTGTTTTTCAATTTTGAAGTTGCTGTTGAAGTTGTTGGTGTTTTTCAATGTTGAGGTTGTTGTTGTTTTTCAATGTTGAGGTTGTTGTTGAATTTGTTGGTGTTCTTCAATGTTGAGGTTGTTGTTTTTAAATGTTGAGGTTGTTGTTGAATTTGTTGGTGTTTTTAAATGTTGAGGTTATTGTTGAATTTTTTGGTGTTTTTCAATGTTGAGGTTGTTGTTGTTTTTCAATGTTGAGGTTGTTGTTGAATTTGTTGGTGTTTTTCATTGTTGAGGTTGTTGTTGTTTTTCAATGTTGAGGTTGTTGTTGAATTTGTTGGTGTTTTTCAATTTCGAGGTTGTTGTTGAATTTGTTGATGTTTTTCAATTTTGAAGTTGTTGTTGAATTTCTTGGTGTTTTTCAATGTTGAGGTTGTTGTTGTTTTTCAAAGTTGAGGTTGTTGTTAAATTTGTTGGTGTTTTTCAATGTTGAGGTTGTTGTTGAATTTGTTGGTGTTTTTCATTGTTGAGGTTGTTGTTGAATTAGTTGGTGTATTTCAATGTTGAGGTTGTTGTTGTTTTTTAATGTTGAGGTTGTTGTTAAATTTGTTGGTGTTTTTCAATGTTGAGGTTGTTGTTGCTTGTCAATGTTGAGGTTGTTGTTGAATTTATTGCTGTTTTTCAATTGCGAGGTTGTTGTTGAATTTGTTGGTGTTTTTCAATGTTGAAGTTGTTGTTGAATTTGTTGGTGTTTTTCAATGTTGAGGTTGTTGTTGTTTTTCAATGTTGAGGTTGTTGTTGAATTTGTCGGTGTTTTTAAATGTTGAGGTTATTGGTGAATTTGTTGGTGTTTTTCAATGTTGAGGTTGTTGTTGTTTTTCAATGTTGAGGTTGTTGTTGAATTTGTTGGTGTTTTTCATTGTTGAGGTTGTTGTTGTTTTTCAATGTTGAGGTTGTTGTTGAATTTGTTGGTGTTTTTCAATTTCGAGGTTGTTGTTGAATTTGTTGGTGTTTTTCAATTTTGAAGTTGTTGTTGAATTTGTTGGTGTTTTTCAATGTTGAGGTTGTTGTTGTTTTTCAATGTTGAGGTTGTTGTTGAATTTGCTGGTGTTTTTCATTGTTGAGGTTGCTCTTGTTTTTCAAAGTTGAGGTTGTTGTTGAATTTGTTTGTTTTTTTCAATGTTGAGGTTGTTGTTGAATTTGTTGGTGCTTTTCAATGTTGAGGTTGTTGTTGTTTTTAAATGTTGAGGTTGTTGTTGAATTTGTTGGTGTTTTTCAATTTTGAGGTTGTTGTTGTTTTTCAATGTTGAGGTTGTTGTTGAATTTATTGCTGTTTTTCAAATGCGAGGTTGTTGTTGAATTTGTTGGTGTTTTTCAATGTTGAAGTTGTTGTTGAATTTGTTGGTGTTTTTCAATGTTGAGGTTGTTGTTGTTTTTCAATGTTGAGGTTGTTGTTGAATTTGTCGGTGTTTTTAAATGTTGAGGTTATTGGTGAATTTGTTGGTGTTTTTCAATGTTGAGGTTGTTGTTGTTTTTCAATGTTGAGGTTGTTGTTGAATTTGTTGGTGTTTTTCATTGTTGAGGTTGTTGTTGTTTTTCAATGTTGAGGTTGTTGTTGAATTTGTTGGTGTTTTTCAATTTCGAGGTTGTTGTTGAATTTGTTGGTGTTTTTCAATTTTGAAGTTGTTGTTGAATTTGTTGGTGTTTTTCAATGTTGAGGTTGTTGTTGTTTTTCAATGTTGAGGTTGTTGTTGAATTTGCTGGTGTTTTTCATTGTTGAGGTTGCTCTTGTTTTTCAATGTTGAGGTTGTTGTTGAATTTGTTGGTGTTTTTCAATTCCAAGGTTGTTGTTGAATTTGCTGGTGTTTTTCAATTTTGAAGTTGTTGTTGAATTTGTTGGTGTTTTTCAATGTTGAGGTTGTTGTTGTTTTTCAATGTTGAGGTTGTTGTTGAATTTGTTGGTGTTTTTCAATGTTGAGGTTGTTGTTTTTTTTCAATGTTGAGGTTGTGGTTGTTTTTCAATGTTGAGGTTGTTGTTGAATTTGTTGGTGTTTTTCAATGTTGAAGGTTGTTGTTGAATTTGTTGGTGTTTTCTCAATGTTGAGGTTGTTGGTGTTTTTCAATGTTGAAGTTGTTGTTGAATTTGTTGGTGTTTTTCAATGTTGAGGTTGTTGTTGTTTTTAAATGTTGAGGTTGTTGTTGAATTTGTTGGTGCTTTTAAATGTTGAGGTTATTGTTGAATTTGTTGGTGTTTTTCAATGTTGAGGTTGTTGTTGTTTTTCAATGTTGATGTTGTTGTTGAATTTGTTGGTGTTTTTCATTGTTGAGGTTGTTGTTGTTTTTCAATGTTGAGGTTGTTGTTGAATTTGTTGGTGTTTTTCAATTTCGAGGTTGTTGTTGAATTTGTTGATGTTTTTCAATTTTCAAGTTGTTGTTGAATTTGTTGGTGTTTTTCAATGTTGAGGTTGTTGTTGTTTTTCAATGTTGAGGTTGTTGTTGAATTTGTTGGTGTTTTTCAATGTTGAAGGTTGTTGTTGAATTTGTTGGTGTTTTCTCAATGTTGAGATTGTTGTTGTTTTTCAATGTTGAGGTTGTTGTTGTATTTGTTGGTGTTTTTCAATGTTGAGGTTGTTGTAGTTTTTCAATGTTGGGGTTGTTGTTGAATTTGTTGGTGTTTTTCAATGTTGAGGTTGTTGTTGAATTTGTTGGTGCTTTTCAATGTTGAGGTTGTTGTTGTTTTTAAATGTTGAGGTTGTTGTTGAATTTGTTGGTGTTTTTCAATGTTGAGGTTGTTGTTGTTTTTCAATGTTGAGGTCGTTGTTGAATTTGATGGTGTTTTTCAATGTCGAGGTTGTTGTTGAATTTGTTGGTGTTTTTCAATGTTGAAGTTGTTGTTGAATTTGTTGGTGTTTTTCAATGTTGAGGTTGTTGTTGTTTTTCAATGTTGAGGTTGTTGTTGAATTTGTTGGTGTTTTTCAATGTTGAGGTTGTTGTTGTTTTTCAATGTTGAGGTTGTTGTTGTTTTTCAATGTTGAGGTTGTTGTTGAATTTGTTGGTGTTTTACAATGTTGAAGGTTGTCGTTGAATTTGTTGGTGTTTTCTCAATGTTGAGGTTGTTGTTGTTTTTCAATGTTGTGGTTGTTGTTGTATTTGTTGGTGTTTTTCAATGTTGAGGTTGTTGTAGTTTTTCAATGTTGAGGTTGTTGTTGAATTTGTTGGTGTTTATCAATGTCGAGGTTGTTGTTGAATTTGTTGGTATTTTTCTAAGTTGAAGTTGTTGTTGAATTTGTTTGTTTTTTTCAATGTTGAGGTTGTTGTTGAATTTGTTGGTGCTTTTCAATGTTGAGGTTGTTGTTGTTTTTAAATGTTGAGGTTGTTGTTGAATTTGTTGGTGTTTTTCAATTTTGAGGTTGTTGTTGTTTTTCAATGTTGAGGTTGTTGTTGAATTTGTTGGTGTTTTTCCATGTTGAGGTTGTTGTTGTTTTTCAAAGTTGAGGTTGTTGTTAAATTTGTTGGTGTTTTTCAATGTCGAGGTTGTTGTTGAATTTGTTGGTGTTTTTCATTGTTGAGGTTGTTGTTGAATTAGTTGGTGTATTTCAATTTTGAGGTTGTTGTTGTTTTTTAATGTTGAGGTTGTTGTTGAATTTGTTGGTGTTTTTCAATGTTGAGGTTGTTGTTGCTTTTCAATGTTGAGGTTGTTGTTGAATTTATTGCTGTTTTTCAATTGCGAGGTTGTTGTTGAATTTGTTGGTGTTTTTCAATGTTGAAGTTGTTGTTGAATTTGTTGGTGTTTTTCAATGTTGAGGTTGTTGTTGTTTTTCAATGTTGAGGTTGTTGTTGAATTTGTCGGTGTTTTTAAATGTTGAGGTTATTGTTGAATTTGTTGGTGTTTTTCAATGTTGAGGTTGTTGTTGTTTTTCAATGTTGAGGTTGTTGTTGAATTTGTTGGTGTTTTTCATTGTTGAGGTTGTTGTTGTTTTTCAATGTTGAGGTTGTTGTTGAATTTGTTGGTGTTTTTCAATTTCGAGGTTGTTGTTGAATTTGTTGGTGTTTTTCAATTTTGAAGTTGTTGTTGAATTTGTTGGTGTTTTTCAATGTTGAGGTTGTTGTTGTTTTTCAATGTTGAAGTTGTTGTTGAATTTTCTGGTGTTTTTCATTGTTGAGGTTGCTGTTGTTTTTCAATGTTGAGGTTGTTGTTGAATTTGTTGGTGTTTTTCAATTCCGAGGTTGTTGTTGAATTTGTTGGTGTTTTTCAATTTTGAAGTTGCTGTTGAAGTTGTTGGTGTTTTTCAATGTTGAGGTTGTTGTTGTTTTTCAATGTTGAGGTTGTTGTTGAATTTGTTGGTGTTTTTCAATGTTGAGGTTGTTGTTTTTTTTTCAATGTTGAGGTTGTAGTTGTTTTTCAATGTTGAGGTTGTTGTTGAATTTGTTGGTGTTTTTCAATGTTGAAGGTTGTTGTTGAATTTGTTGGTGTTTTCTCAATGTTGAGGTTGTTGGTGTTTTTCAATGTTGAAGTTGTTGTTGAATTTGTTGGTGTTCTTCAATGTTGAGGTTGTTGTTTTTAAATGTTGAGGTTGTTGTTGAATTTGTTGGTGTTTTTAAATGTTGAGGTTATTGTTGAATTTTTTGGTGTTTTTCAATGTTGAGGTTGTTGTTGTTTTTCAATGTTGAGGTTGTTGTTGAATTTGTTGGTGTTTTTCATTGTTGAGGTTGTTGTTGTTTTTCAATGTTGAGGTTGTTGTTGAATTTGTTGGTGTTTTTCAATTTCGAGGTTGTTGTTGAATTTGTTGATGTTTTTCAATTTTGAAGTTGTTGTTGAATTTCTTGGTGTTTTTCAATGTTGAGGTTGTTGTTGTTTTTCAAAGTTGAGGTTGTTGTTAAATTTGTTGGTGTTTTTCAATGTTGAGGTTGTTGTTGAATTTGTTGGTGTTTTTCATTGTTGAGGTTGTTGTTGAATTAGTTGGTGTATTTCAATGTTGAGGTTGTTGTTGTTTTTTAATGTTGAGGTTGTTGTTAATTTTGTTGGTGTTTTTCAATGTTGAGGTTGTTGTTGCTTGTCAATGTTGAGGTTGTTGTTGAATTTATTGCTGTTTTTCAATTGCGAGGTTGTTGTTGAATTTGTTGGTGTTTTTCAATGTTGAAGTTGTTGTTGAATTTGTTGGTGTTTTTCAATGTTGAGGTTGTTGTTGTTTTTCAATGTTGAGGTTGTTGTTGAATTTGTCGGTGTTTTTAAATGTTGAGGTTATTGGTGAATTTGTTGGTGTTTTTCAATGTTGAGGTTGTTGTTGTTTTTCAATGTTGAGGTTGTTGTTGAATTTGTTGGTGTTTTTCATTGTTGAGGTTGTTGTTGTTTTTCAATGTTGAGGTTGTTGTTGAATTTGTTGGTGTTTTTCAATTTCGAGGTTGTTGTTGAATTTGTTGGTGTTTTTCAATTTTGAAGTTGTTGTTGAATTTGTTGGTGTTTTTCAATGTTGAGGTTGTTGTTGTTTTTCAATGTTGAGGTTGTTGTTGAATTTGCTGGTGTTTTTCATTGTTGAGGTTGCTCTTGTTTTTCAAAGTTGAGGTTGTTGTTGAATTTGTTGGTGTTTTTCAATTCCGAGGTTGTTGTTGAATTTGTTGGTGTTTTTCAATTTTGAAGTTGTTGTTGAATTTGTTGGTGTTTTTCAATGTTGAGGTTGTTGTTGTTTTTCAATGTTGAGGTTGTTGTTGAATTTGTTGGTGTTTTTCAATGTTGAGGTTGTTGTTTTTTTTCATAGTTGAGGTTGTGGTTGTTTTTCAATGTTGAGGTTGTTGTTGAATTTGTTGGTGTTTTTCAATGTTGAAGGTTGTTGTTGAATTTGTTGGTGTTTTCTCAATGTTGAGGTTGTTGGTGTTTTTCAATGTTGAAGTTGTTGTTGAATTTGTTGGTGTTTTTCAATGTTGAGGTTGTTGTTGTTTTTAAATGTTGAGGTTGTTGTTGAATTTGTTGGTGCTTTTAAATGTTGAGGTTATTGTTGAATTTGTTGGTGTTTTTCAATGTTGAGGTTGTTGTTGTTTTTCAATGTTGATGTTGTTGTTGAATTTGTTGGTGTTTTTCATTGTTGAGGTTGTTGTTGTTTTTCAATGTTGAGGTTGTTGTTGAATTTGTTGGTGTTTTTCAATTTCGAGGTTGTTGTTGAATTTGTTGATGTTTTTCAATTTTGAAGTTGTTGTTGAATTTGTTGGTGTTTTTCAATGTTGAGGTTGTTGTTGTTTTTCAATGTTGAGGTTGTTGTTGAATTTGTTGGTGTTTTTCAATGTTGAAGGTTGTTGTTGAATTTGTTGGTGTTTTCTCAATGTTGAGATTGTTGTTGTTTTTCAATGTTGAGGTTGTTGTTGTATTTGTTGGTGTTTTTCAATGTTGAGGTTGTTGTAGTTTTTCAATGTTGGGGTTGTTGTTGAATTTGTTGGTGTTTTTCAATGTCGAGGTTGTTGTTGAATTTGTTGGTGTATTTCAATGTTGAAGTTGTTGTTGAATTTGTTGGTGTTTTTAAATGTTGAGGTTGTTGTTGAATTTGTTGGTGTTTTTCAATGTTGAGGTTGCTGTTGTTGTTCAATGTGGAGGTTGTTGTTGAATTTGTTGGTGTTTTTCAATGTCGAGGTTGTTGTTGAATTTGTTGGTATTTTTCAATGTTGAATTTGTTGTTGAATTTGTTGGTGTTTTTCAATGTTGAGGTTGTTGTTATTTTTCAATGTTGATGTTGTTGTTGAATTTGTTGGTGTTTTTCAATGTTGAGGTTGTTGTTGAATTTGTTGGCGTTTTTAAATGTTGAGGTTGTTGTTGAATTTGTTGGTGTTTTTCAATGTTGAGGTTGTTGTTGAATTTGTTGGTGTTTTTCAATGTTGAGGTTGTTGTTGTTTTTCAATGTTGAGGTCGTTGTTGAATTTGATGGTGTTTTTCAATGTCGAGGTTGTTGTTGAATTTGTTGGTGTTTTTCAATGTTGAAGTTGTTGTTGAATTTGTTGGTGTTTTTCAATGTTGAGGTTGTTGTTGTTTTTCAATGTTGAGGTTGTTGTTGAATTTGTTGGTGTTTTTCAATGTTGAGGTTGTTGTTGTTTTTCAATGTTGAGGTTGTTGTTGAATTTGTTGGTGTTTATCAATGTCGAGGTTGTTGTTGAATTTGTTGGTGTTTTTCAAAGTTGAAGTTGTTGTTGAATTTGTTTGTGTTTTTCAATGTTGAGGTTGTTGTTGAATTTTTTGGTGTTTTTCAATGTTGAGGTTGTTGTTGTTTTTAAATGTTGAGGTTGTTGTTGAATTTGTTGGTGTTTTTCAATTTTGAGGTTATTGTTGTTTTTCAATGTTGAGGTTATTGTTGAATTTGTTGGTGTTTTTCCATGTTGAGGTTGTTGTTGTTTTTCAAAATTGAGGTTGTTGTTAAATTTGTTGGTGTTTTTCAATGTTGAGGTTGTTTTTGAATTTGCTGGTGTTTTTCATTGTTGAGGTTGTTGTTGAATTTGTTGGTGTTTTTCAATGTTGAGGTTGTTGTTGTTTTTTAATGTTGAGGTTGTTGTTGAATTTGTTGGTGTTTTTCAATGTTGAGGTTGTTGTTGTTTTTCAATGTTGAGGTTGTTGTTGAATTTGTTGCTGTTTTTCAATTTCGAGGTTGTTGTTGAATTTGTTGGTGTTTTTCAATGTTGAAGTTGTTGTTGAATTTGTTGGTGTTTTTCAATGTTGAGGTTGTTGTTGTTTTTCAATGTTGAGGTTGTTGTTGAATTTGTTGGTGTTTTTCAATGTTGAGGTTGTTGTTGTTTTTCAATGTTGAGGTTGTTGTTGTTTTTCAATGTTGAGGTTGTTGTTGAATTTGTTGGTGTTTTTCAATGTTGAGGTTGTTGTAGTTTTTCAATGTTGAGGTTGTTGTTGAATTTGTTGGTGTTTTTCAATGTCGAAGTTGTTGTTGAATTTGTTGGTGTTTTTCAATGTTGAAGTTGTTGTTGAATTTGTTGGTGTTTTTCAATGTTGAGGTTGTTGTTGAATTTGTTGGTGTTTTTCAATGTTGAGGTTGTTGTTGTTTTTAAATGTTGAGGTTGTTGTTGAATTTGTTGGTTTTTTCCATGTTGAGGTTTTGTTGTTTTTCAAAGTTGAGGTTGTTGTTAAATTTGTTGGTGTTTTTCAATGTTGAGGTTGTTGTTGAATTTGTTGTTGTTTTTCATTGTTGAGGTTGTTGTTGAATTTGTTGGTGTTTTTCAATGTTGAGGTTGTTGTTGTTTTTCAGTGTTGAGGTTGTTGTTGAATTTGTTGGTGTTTTTCAATGTTGAGGTTGTTGTTGAATTTGTTGGTGTTTTTCAATGTTGAGGTTGTTGTTGCTTTTCAATGTTGAGGTTGTTGTTGTATGTGTTGGTGTTTTTCAATGTTGAGGTTGTTGTAGTTTTTCAATGTTGAGGTTGTTGTTGAATTTGTTGGTGTTTTTCAATTTCGAGGTTGTTGTTTAATTTGTTGGTGTTTTTCAATGTTGAAGTTGTTGTTGAATTTGTTGGTGTTTTTCAATGTTGAGGTTGTTGTTGAATTTGTTGGTGTTTTTCAATGTTGAGGTTGTTGTTGAATTTGTTGGTATTTTTCAATGTTGAGGTTGTTCTTGTTTTTCAATGTTGAGGTTGTTGTTGAATTTGTTGGTGTTTTTCAATGCTGAGGTTGTTGTTGTTGTTCAATTTGGAGGTTGTTGTTGAATTTGTTGGTGTTTTTAAATGTTGAGGTTGTTGTTGAATTTGTTGGTGTTTTTCAATGTTGAGGTTGTTGTTGAATTTGTTGGTGTTTTTCAATGTTGAGGTTGTTGTTGTTTTTCAATGTTGAGGTCGTTGTTGAATTTGATGGTGTTTTTCAATGTCGAGTTTGCTGTTGAATTTGTTGGTGTTTTTCAATGTTGAAGTTGTTGTTGAATTTGTTGGTGTTTATCAATGTTGAGGCTGTTGTTGTTTTTCAATGTTGAGGTTGTTTTTGAATTTGTTGGTGTTTTTCAATGTTGAGGTTGTTGTTGTTTTTAAATGTTGAGGTTGTTGTTGAATTTGTTGGTGTTTTTAAATGTTGAGATTATTGTTGAATTTGTTGGTGTTTTTCAATGTTGAGGTTGTTGTTGTTTTTCAATGTTGAGGTTGTTGTTGAATTTGTTGGTGTTTTTCATTGTTGGGGTTGTTGTTGTTTTTCAATGTTGAGGTTGTTGTTGAATTTGTTGGTGTTTTTCAATTTCGAGGTGTTGTTGAATTTGTTGATGTTTTTCAATTTTGAAGTTGTTGTTGAATTAGTTGGTGTTTTTCAATGTTGAGGTTGTTGTTGTTTTTCAATGTTGAGGTTGTTGTTGAATTTGTTGGTGTTTTTCAATGTTGATGGTTGTTGTTGAATTTGTTGGTGTTTTCTCAATGTTGAGGTTGTTGTTGTTTTTCACGTTGAAGTTGTTGTTGAATTTGTTGGTGTTTTTCAATGTCGAGGTTGTTGTTGAATTTGTTGGTGTTTTTCAATGTTGATTTTGTTGTTGAATTTGTTTGTGTTTTTCAATGTTGAGGTTGTTGTTGAATTTGTTGGTGTTTTT
Organism: Isurus oxyrinchus; assembly: GCA_026770705.1. Classification (NCBI taxonomy): domain Eukaryota; kingdom Metazoa; phylum Chordata; class Chondrichthyes; order Lamniformes; family Lamnidae; genus Isurus; species Isurus oxyrinchus. The sequence goes on from JANJGN010000199.1 coordinate 904,238, forward strand.
CAATGTTGAGGTTGTTGTTGTTTTTAAATGTTGAGGTTGTTGTTGAATTTGTTGGTGTTTTTCAATTTTGAGGTTGTTGTTGTTTTTCAATGTTGAGGTTGTTGTTGAATTTGTTGGTGTTTTTCCATGTTGAGGTTGTTGTTGTTTTTCAAAGTTGAGGTTGTTGTCAAATTTGGTCGTGTTTTTCAATGTTGAGGTTGTTGTTGTATTTGTTGGTGTTTTTCATTGTTGAGGTTGTTGTTGAATTTGTTGGTGTTTTTCAATGTTGAGGTTGTTGTTGTTTTTTAATGTTGAGGTTGTTGTTGATTTTCTTGGTGTTTTTCAATGTTGAGGTTGTTGTTGTTTTTCAATGTTGAGGTTGTTGTTGAATTTGTTGCTGTTTTTCAATTTCGAGGTTGTTGTTGAATTTGTTGGTGTTTTTCAATGTTGAAGTTGTTGTTGAATTTGTTGATGGTTTTCAATCTTGAGGTTGTTGTTGTTTTTCAATGTTGAGGTTGTTGTTGAATTTGTTGGTGTTTTTCAATGTTGAGGTTGTTGTTGTTTGTGTTGGTGTTTTTCAATGTTGAGGTTGTTGTAGTTTTTCAATGTTGAGGTTGTTGTTGAATTTGTTGGTGTTTTTCAATGTCGAGGTTGTTGTTGAATTTGTTGGTGTTTTTCAATGTTGAAGTTGTTGTTGAATTTGTTGGTGTTTTTCAATGTTGAGGTTGTTGTTGAATTTGTTGGTGTTTTTAAATGTTTAGGTTGTTGTTGAATTTGTTGGTGTTTTTCAATGTTGAGGTTGTTCTTGTTTTTCAATGTTGAGGTTGTTGTTGAATTTGTTGGTGTTTTTCAATGTTGAGGTTGTTGTTGTTATTCAATGTGGAGGTTGTTGTTGAATTTGTTGGTGTTTTTCAATGTCGACGTTGTTGTTGAATTTGTTGGTGTTTTTCAATGTTGAAGGTTGTTGTTGAATTTGTTGGTGTTTTCTCAATGTTGAGGTTGTTGGTGTTTTTCAATGTTGAAGTTGTTGTTGAATTTGTTGGTGTTTTTCAATGTTGAGGTTGTTGTTGTTTTTAAATGTTGAGGTTGTTGTTGAATTTGTTGGTGCTTTTAAATGTTGAGGTTATTGTTGAATTTGTTGGTGTTTTTCAATGTTGAGGTTGTTGTTGTTTTTCAATGTTGATGTTGTTGTTGAATTTGTTGGTGTTTTTCATTGTTGAGGTTGTTGTTGTTTTTCAATGTTGAGGTTGTTGTTGAATTTGTTGGTGTTTTTCAATTTCGAGGTTGTTGTTGAATTTGTTGATGTTTTTCAATTTTGAAGTTGTTGTTGAATTTGTTGGTGTTTTTCAATGTTGAGGTTGTTGTTGTTTTTCAATGTTGAGGTTGTTGTTGAATTTGTTGGTGTTTTTCAATGTTGAAGGTTGTTGTTGAATTTGTTGGTGTTTTCTCAATGTTGAGATTGTTGTTGTTTTTCAATGTTGAGGTTGTTGTTGTATTTGTTGGTGTTTTTCAATGTTGAGGTTGTTGTAGTTTTTCAATGTTGGGGTTGTTGTTGAATTTGTTGGTGTTTTTCAATGTCGAGGTTGTTGTTGAATTTGTTGGTGTATTTCAATGTTGAAGTTGTTGTTGAATTTGTTGGTGTTTTTAAATGTTGAGGTTGTTGTTGAATTTGTTGGTGTTTTTCAATGTTGAGGTTGCTGTTGTTGTTCAATGTGGAGGTTGTTGTTGAATTTGTTGGTGTTTTTCAATGTCGAGGTTGTTGTTGAATTTGTTGGTATTTTTCAATGTTGAATTTGTTGTTGAATTTGTTGGTGTTTTTCAATGTTGAGGTTGTTGTTGTTTTTCAATGTTGATGTTGTTGTTGAATTTGTTGGTGTTTTTCAATGTTGAGGTTGTTGTTGAATTTGTTGGCGTTTTTAAATGTTGAGGTTGTTGTTGAATTTGTTGGTGTTTTTCAATGTTGAGGTTGTTGTTGAATTTGTTGGTGTTTTTCAATGTTGAGGTTGTTGTTGTTTTTCAATGTTGAGGTCGTTGTTGAATTTGATGGTTTTTTTCAATGTCGAGGTTGTTGTTGAATTTGTTGGTGTTTTTCAATGTTGAAGTTGTTGTTGAATTTGTTGGTGTTTTTCAATGTTGAGGTTGTTGTTGTTTTTCAATGTTGAGGTTGTTGTTGAATTTGTTGGTGTTTTTCAATGTTGAGGTTGTTGTTGTTTTTCAATGTTGAGGTTGTTGTTGAATTTGTTGGTGTTTATCAATGTCGAGGTTGTTGTTGAATTTGTTGGTGTTTTTCAAAGTTGAAGTTGTTGTTGAATTTGTTTGTGTTTTTCAATGTTGAGGTTGTTGTTGAATTTTTTGGTGTTTTTCAATGTTGAGGTTGTTGTTGTTTTTAAATGTTGAGGTTGTTGTTGAATTTGTTGGTGTTTTTCAATTTTGAGGTTATTGTTGTTTTTCAATGTTGAGGTTATTGTTGAATTTGTTGGTGTTTTTCCATGTTGAGGTTGTTGTTGTTTTTCAAAATTGAGGTTGTTGTTAAATTTGTTGGTGTTTTTCAATGTTGAGGTTGTTGTTGAATTTGCTGGTGTTTTTCATTGTTGAGGTTGTTGTTGAATTTGTTGGTGTTTTTCAATGTTGAGGTTGTTGTTGTTTTTTAATGTTGAGGTTGTTGTTGAATTTGTTGGTGTTTTTCAATGTTGAGGTTGTTGTTGTTTTTCAATGTTGAGGTTGTTGTTGAATTTGTTGCTGTTTTTCAATTTCGAGGTTGTTGTTGAATTTGTTGGTGTTTTTCAATGTTGAAGTTGTTGTTGAATTTGTTGGTGTTTTTCAATGTTGAGGTTGTTGTTGTTTTTCAATGTTGAGGTTGTTGTTGAATTTGTTGGTGTTTTTCAATGTTGAGGTTGTTGTTGTTTTTCAATGTTGAGGTTGTTGTTGTTTTTCAATGTTGAGGTTGTTGTTGAATTTGTTGGTGTTTTTCAATGTTGAGGTTGTTGTAGTTTTTCAATGTTGAGGTTGTTGTTGAATTTGTTGGTGTTTTTCAATGTCGAAGTTGTTGTTGAATTTGTTGGTGTTTTTCAATGTTGAAGTTGTTGTTGAATTTGTTGGTGTTTTTCAATGTTGAGGTTGTTGTTGAATTTGTTGGTGTTTTTCAATGTTGAGGTTGTTGTTGTTTTTAAATGTTGAGGTTGTTGTTGAATTTGTTGGTTTTTTCCATGTTGAGGTTTTGTTGTTTTTCAAAGTTGAGGTTGTTGTTAAATTTGTTGGTGTTTTTCAATGTTGAGGTTGTTGTTGAATTTGTTGTTGTTTTTCATTGTTGAGGTTGTTGTTGAATTTGTTGGTGTTTTTCAATGTTGAGGTTGTTGTTGTTTTTCAGTGTTGAGGTTGTTGTTGAATTTGTTGGTGTTTTTCAATGTTGAGGTTGTTGTTGAATTTGTTGGTGTTTTTCAATGTTGAGGTTGTTGTTGCTTTTCAATGTTGAGGTTGTTGTTGTATGTGTTGGTGTTTTTCAATGTTGAGGTTGTTGTAGTTTTTCAATGTTGAGGTTGTTGTTGAATTTGTTGGTGTTTTTCAATTTCGAGGTTGTTGTTTAATTTGTTGGTGTTTTTCAATGTTGAAGTTGTTGTTGAATTTGTTGGTGTTTTTCAATGTTGAGGTTGTTGTTGAATTTGTTGGTGTTTTTCAATGTTGAGGTTGTTGTTGAATTTGTTGGTATTTTTCAATGTTGAGGTTGTTCTTGTTTTTCAATGTTGAGGTTGTTGTTGAATTTGTTGGTGTTTTTCAATGCTGAGGTTGTTGTTGTTGTTCAATTTGGAGGTTGTTGTTGAATTTGTTGGTGTTTTTAAATGTTGAGGTTGTTGTTGAATTTGTTGGTGTTTTTCAATGTTGAGGTTGTTGTTGAATTTGTTGGTGTTTTTCAATGTTGAGGTTGTTGTTGTTTTTCAATGTTGAGGTCGTTGTTGAATTTGATGGTGTTTTTCAATGTCGAGTTTGCTGTTGAATTTGTTGGTGTTTTTCAATGTTGAAGTTGTTGTTGAATTTGTTGGTGTTTATCAATGTTGAGGCTGTTGTTGTTTTTCAATGTTGAGGTTGTTTTTGAATTTGTTGGTGTTTTTCAATGTTGAGGTTGTTGTTGTTTTTAAATGTTGAGGTTGTTGTTGAATTTGTTGGTGTTTTTAAATGTTGAGATTATTGTTGAATTTGTTGGTGTTTTTCAATGTTGAGGTTGTTGTTGTTTTTCAATGTTGAGGTTGTTGTTGAATTTGTTGGTGTTTTTCATTGTTGGGGTTGTTGTTGTTTTTCAATGTTGAGGTTGTTGTTGAATTTGTTGGTGTTTTTCAATTTCGAGGTGTTGTTGAATTTGTTGATGTTTTTCAATTTTGAAGTTGTTGTTGAATTTGTTGGTGTTTTTCAATGTTGAGGTTGTTGTTGTTTTTCAATGTTGAGGTTGTTGTTGAATTTGTTGGTGTTTTTCAATGTTGATGGTTGTTGTTGAATTTGTTGGTGTTTTCTCAATGTTGAGGTTGTTGTTGTTTTTCAATGTTGAAGTTGTTGTTGAATTTGTTGGTGTTTTTCAATGTCGAGGTTGTTGTTGAATTTGTTGGTGTTTTTCAATGTTGATTTTGTTGTTGAATTTGTTTGTGTTTTTCAATGTTGAGGTTGTTGTTGAATTTGTTGGTGTTTTTCAATGTTGAGGTTGTTGTTGTTTTTAAATGTTGAGGTTGTTGTTGAATTTGTTGGTGTTTTTCAATTTTGAGGTTGTTGTTGTTTTTCAATGTTGAGGTTGTTGTTGAATTTGTTGGTGTTTTTCCATGTTGAGGTTGTTGTTGTTTTTCAAAGTTGAGGTTGTTGTCAAATTTGGTCGTGTTTTTCAATGTTGAGGTTGTTGTTGTATTTGTTGGTGTTTTTCATTGTTGAGGTTGTTGTTGAATTTGTTGGTGTTTTTCAATGTTGAGGTTGTTGTTGTTTTTTAATGTTGAGGTTGTTGTTGATTTTCTTGGTGTTTTTCAATGTTGAGGTTGTTGTTGTTTTTCAATGTTGAGGTTGTTGTTGAATTTGTTGCTGTTTTTCAATTTCGAGGTTGTTGTTGAATTTGTTGGTGTTTTTCAATGTTGAAGTTTTTGTTGAATTTGTTGATGGTTTTCAATCTTGAGGTTGTTGTTGTTTTTCAATGTTGAGGTTGTTGTTGAATTTGTTGGTGTTTTTCAATGTTGAGGTTGTTGTTGTTTGTGTTGGTGTTTTTCAATGTTGAGGTTGTTGTAGTTTTTCAATGTTGAGGTTGTTGTTGAATTTGTTGGTGTTTTTCAATGTCGAGGTTGTTGTTGAATTTGTTGGTGTTTTTCAATGTTGAAGTTGTTGTTGAATTTGTTGGTGTTTTTCAATGTTGAGGTTGTTGTTGAATTTGTTGGTGTTTTTAAATGTTGAGGTTGTTGTTGAATTTGTTGGTGTTTTTCAATGTTGAGGTTGTTCTTGTTTTTCAATGTTGAGGTTGTTGTTGAATTTGTTGGTGTTTTTCAATGTTGAGGTTGTTGTTGTTATTCAATGTGGAGGTTGTTGTTGAATTTGTTGGTGTTTTTCAATGTCGACGTTGTTGTTGAATTTGTTGGTGTTTTTCAATGTTGAAGGTTGTTGTTGAATTTGTTGGTGTTTTCTGAATGTTGAGGTTGTTGTTGTTTTTCAATGTTGAGGTTGTTGTAGTATTTGTTGGTGTTTTTCAATGTTGAGGTTGTTGTGGTTTTTCAATGTTGAGGTTGTTGTTGAATTTGTTGGTGTTTAACAATGTCGAGGTTGTTGTTGAATTTGTTGGTGTTTTTCAAAGTTGAAGTTGTTGTTGAATTTGTTTGTGTTTTTCAATGTTGAGGTTGTTGTTGAATTTGTTGGTGTTTTTCAATGTTGAGGTTGTTGTTGAATTTGTCGGTGTTTTTAAATGTTGAGGTTATTGTTGAATTTGTTGGTGTTTTTCAATGTTGAGGTTTTTGTTGTTTTTCAATGTTGAGGTTGTTGTTGAATTTGTTGGTGTTTTTCCATGTTGAGGTTGTTGTTGTTTTTCAATGTTGAGGTTGTTGTTGAATTTGTTGGTGTTTTTCAATTTCGAGGTTGATGTTGAATTTGTTGGTGTTTTTCAATTTTGAAGTTGTTGTTGAATTTGTTGGTGTTTTTCAATGTTGAGGTTGTTGTTGTTTTTCAATGTTGAGGTTGTTGTTGAATTTGCTGGTGTTTTTCATTGTTGAGGTTGCTGTTGTTTTTCAATGTTGAGGTTGTTGTTGAATTTGTTGGTGTTTTTCAATTCCGAGGTTGTTGTTGAATTTGTTGGTGTTTTTCAATTTTGAAGTTGTTGTTGAAGTTGTTGGTGTTTTTCAATGTTGAGGTTGTTGTTGTTTTTCAATGTTGAGGTTGTTGTTGAATTTGTTGGTGTTTTTCAATGTTGAGGTTGTTGTTTTTTTTCAATGTTGAGGTTGTAGTTGTTTTTCAATGTTGAGGTTGTTGTTGAATTTGTTGGTGTTTTTCAATGTTGAAGGTTGTTGTTGAATTTGTTGGTGTTTTCTCAATGTTGAGGTTGTTGGTGTTTTTCAATGTTGAGGTTGTTGTTGAATTTGTTGGTGTTTTTCAATGTTGAGGTTGTTCTTGTTTTTCAATGTTGAGGTTGTTGTTGAATTTGTTGGTGTTTTTCAATGTTGAGGTTGTTGTTGTTTTTCAATGTTGAGGTCGTTGTTGAATTTGATGGTGTTTTTCAATGTCGAGTTTGCTGTTGAATTTGTTGGTGTTTTTCAATGTTGAAGTTGTTGTTGAATTTGTTGGTGTTTATCAATGTTGAGGCGGTTGTTGTTTTTCGATGTTGAGGTTGTTTTTGAATTTGTTGGTGTTTTTCAATGTTGAGGTTGTTGTTGTTTTTCAATGTTGAGGTTGTTGTTGAATTTGTTGGTGTTTTTAAATGTTGAGGTTATTGTTGAATTTGTTGGTGTTTTTCAATGTTGAGGTTGTTTTTGTTTTTCAATGTTGAGGTTGTTGTTGAATTTGTTGGTGTTTTTCATTGTTGGGGTTGTTGTTGTTTTTCAATGTTGAGGTTGTTGTTGAATTTGTTGGTGTTTTTCAATTTCGAGGTTGTTGTTGAATTTGTTGATGTTTTTCAATTTTGAAGTTGTTGTTGAATTTGTTGGTGTTTTTCAATGTTGAGGTTGTTGTTGTTTTTCAATGTTGAGGTTGTTGTTGAATTTGTTGGTGTTTTTCAATGTTGAAGGTTGTTTTTGAATTTGTTGGTGTTTTCTCAATGTTGAGGTTGTTGTTGTTTTTCAATGTTGAAGTTGTTGTTGAATTTGTTGGTGTTTTTCAATGTCGAGGTTGTTGTTGAATTTGTTGGTGTTTTTCAATGTTGATTTTGTTGTTGAATTTGTTTGTGCTTTTCAATGTTGAGGTTGTTGTTGAATTTGTTGGTGTTTTTCAATGTTGAGGTTGTTGTTGTTTTTAAATGTTGAGGTTATTGTTGAATTTGTTGGTGTTTTTCAATTTTGAGGATGTTGTTGTTTTTCAATGTTGAGGTTGTTGTTGAATTTGTTGGTGTTTTTCCATGTTGAGGTTGTTGTTGTTTTTCAAAGTTGAGGTTGTTGTCAAATTTGGTCGTGTTTTTCAATGTAGAGGTTGTTGTTGTATTTGTTGGTGTTTTTCATTGTTGAGGTTGTTGTTGAATTTGTTGGTGTTTTTCAATGTTGAGGTTGTTGTTGTTTTTTAATGTTGAGGTTGTTATTGATTTTCTTGGTGTTTTTCAATGTTGAGGTTGTTGTTGTTTTTCAATGTTGAGGTTGTTGTTGAATTTGTTGCTGTTTTTCAATTTCGAGGTTGTTGTTGAATTTATTGGTGTTTTTCCTTTTTGAAGTTGTTGTTGAATTTGTTGATGTTTTTCAATCTTGAGGTTGTTGTTGTTTTTCAATGTTGAGGTTGTTGTTGAATTTGTTGGTGTTTTTCAATGTTGAGGTTGTTGTTGAATTTGTTGGTTTTTTTCAATGCTGAGGTTGTTGTTGTTTTTCAATTTTGAGGTTGTTGTTGTATGTGTTGGTGTTTTTCAATGTTGAGGTTGTTGTAGTTTTTCAATGTTGAGGTTGTTGTTGAATTTGTTGGTGTTTTTCAATGTCGAGGTTGTTGTTGAATTTGTTGGTGTTTTTCAATGTTGAAGTTGTTGTTGAATTTGTTGGTGTTTTTCAATGTTGAGGTTGTTGTTGAATTTGTTGGTGTTTTTAAATGTTGAGGTTGTTGTTGAATTTGTCGGTGTTTTCCAATGTTGAGGTTGTTCTTGTTTTTCAATGTTGAGGTTGTTGTTGAATTTTTTGGTGTTTTTCAATGTTGAGGTTGTTGTTGTTATTCAATGTGGAGGTTGTTGTTGAATTTGTTGGTGTTTTTCAATGTCGAGGTTGTTGTTGAATTTGTTGGTGTTTTTCAATGTTGAGGTTGTTTTTGTTTTTCAATGTTGAGGTTGTTGTTGAATTTGTTGGTGTTTTTCATTGTTGGGGTTGTTGTTGTTTTTCAATGTTGAGGTTGTTGTTGAATTTGTTGGTGTTTTTCAATTTCGAGGTTGTTGTTGAATTTGTTGATGTTTTTCAATTTTGAAGTTGTTGTTGAATTTGTTGGTGTTTTTCAATGTTGAGGTTGTTGTTGTTTTTCAATGTTGAGGTTGTTGTTGAATTTGTTGGTGTTTTTCAATGTTGAAGGTTGTTGTTGAATTTGTTGGTGTTTTCTCAATGTTGAGGTTGTTGTTGTTTTTCAATGTTGAAGTTGTTGTTGAATTTGTTGGTGTTTTTCAATGTCGAGGTTGTTGTTGAATTTGTTGGTGTTTTTCAATGTTGATTTTGTTGTTGAATTTGTTTGTGCTTTTCAATGTTGAGGTTGTTGTTGAATTTGTTGGTGTTTTTCAATGTTGAGGTTGTTGTTGTTTTTAAATGTTGAGGTTATTGTTGAATTTGTTGGTGTTTTTCAAATTTGAGGTTGTTGTTGTTTTTCAATGTTGAGGTTGTTGTTGAATTTGTTGGTGTTTTTCCATGTTGAGGTTGTTGTTGTTTTTCAAAGTTGAGGTTGTTTTCAAATTTGGTCGTGTTTTTCAATGTAGAGGTTGTTGTTGTATTTGTTGGTGTTTTTCATTGTTGAGGTTGTTGTTGAATTTGTCGGTGTTTTTCAATGTTGAGGTTGTTGTTGTTTTTTAATGTTGAGGTTGTTGTTGATTTTCTTGGTGTTTTTCAATGTTGAGGTTGTTGTTGTTTTTCAATGTTGAGGTTGTTGTTGAATTTGTTGCTGTTTTTCAATTTCGAGGTTGTTGTTGAATTTATTGGTGTTTTTCAATGTTGAAGTTGTTGTTGAATTTGTTGATGTTTTTCAATCTTGAGGTTGTTGTTGTTTTTCAATGTTGAGGTTGTTGTTGAATTTGTTGGTGTTTTTCAATGTTGAGGTTGTTGTTGAATTTGTTGGTTTTTTTCAATGCTGAGGTTGTTGTTGTTTTTCAATTTTGAGGTTGTTGTTGTATGTGTTGGTGTTTTTCAATGTTGAGGTTGTTGTAGTTTTTCAATGTTGAGGTTGTTGTTGAATTTGTTGGTGTTTTTCAATGTCGAGGTTGTTGTTGAATTTGTTGGTGTTTTTCAATGTTGAAGTTGTTGTTGAATTTGTTGGTGTTTTTCAATGTTGAGGTTGTTGTTGAATTTGTTGGTGTTTTTAAATGTTGAGGTTGTTGTTGAATTTGTTGGTGTTTTTCAATGTTGAGGTTGTTCTTGTTTTTCAATGTTGAGGTTGTTGTTGAATTTTTTGGTGTTTTTCAATGTTGAGGTTGTTGTTGTTATTCAATGTGGAGGTTGTTGTTGAATTTGTTGGTGTTTTTCAATGTCGACGTTGTTGTTGAATTTGTTGGTGTTTTTCAATGTTGAAGGTTGTTGTTGAATTTGTTGGTGTTTTCTGAATGTTGAGGTTGTTGTTGTTTTTCAATGTTGAGGTTGTTGTAGTATTTGTTGGTGTTTTTCAATGTTGAGGTTGTTGTGGTTTTTCAATGTTGAGGTTGTTGTTGAATTTGTTGGTGTTTAACAATGTCGAGGTTGTTGTTGAATTTGTTGGTGTTTTTCAAAGTTGAAGTTGTTGTTGAATTTGTTTGTGTTTTTCAATGTTGAGGTTGTTGTTGAATTTGTTGGTGTTTTTCAATGTTGAGGTTGTTGTTGAATTTGTCGGTGTTTTTAAATGTTGAGGTTATTGTTGAATTTGTTGGTGTTTTTCAATGTTGAGGTTTTTGTTGTTTTTCAATGTTGAGGTTGTTGTTGAATTTGTTGGTGTTTTTCCATGTTGAGGTTGTTGTTGTTTTTCAATGTTGAGGTTGTTGTTGAATTTGTTGGTGTTTTTCAATTTCGAGGTTGATGTTGAATTTGTTGGTGTTTTTCAATTTTGAAGTTGTTGTTGAATTTGTTGGTGTTTTTCAATGTTGAGGTTGTTGTTGTTTTTCAATGTTGAGGTTGTTGTTGAATTTGCTGGTGTTTTTCATTGTTGAGGTTGCTGTTGTTTTTCAATGTTGAGGTTGTTGTTGAATTTGTTGGTGTTTTTCAATTCCGAGGTTGTTGTTGAATTTGTTGGTGTTTTTCAATTTTGAAGTTGTTGTTGAAGTTGTTGGTGTTTTTCAATGTTGAGGTTGTTGTTGTTTTTCAATGTTGAGGTTGTTGTTGAATTTGTTGGTGTTTTTCAATGTTGAGGTTGTTGTTTTTTTTCAATGTTGAGGTTGTAGTTGTTTTTCAATGTTGAGGTTGTTGTTGAATTTGTTGGTGTTTTTCAATGTTGAAGGTTGTTGTTGAATTTGTTGGTGTTTTCTCAATGTTGAGGTTGTTGGTGTTTTTCAATGTTGAGGTTGTTGTTGAATTTGTTGGTGTTTTTCAATGTTGAGGTTGTTCTTGTTTTTCAATGTTGAGGTTGTTGTTGAATTTGTTGGTGTTTTTCAATGTTGAGGTTGTTGTTGTTTTTCAATGTTGAGGTCGTTGTTGAATTTGATGGTGTTTTTCAATGTCGAGTTTGCTGTTGAATTTGTTGGTGTTTTTCAATGTTGAAGTTGTTGTTGAATTTGTTGGTGTTTATCAATGTTGAGGCGGTTGTTGTTTTTCGATGTTGAGGTTGTTTTTGAATTTGTTGGTGTTTTTCAATGTTGAGGTTGTTGTTGTTTTTCAATGTTGAGGTTGTTGTTGAATTTGTTGGTGTTTTTAAATGTTGAGGTTATTGTTGAATTTGTTGGTGTTTTTCAATGTTGAGGTTGTTTTTGTTTTTCAATGTTGAGGTTGTTGTTGAATTTGTTGGTGTTTTTCATTGTTGGGGTTGTTGTTGTTTTTCAATGTTGAGGTTGTTGTTGAATTTGTTGGTGTTTTTCAATTTCGAGGTTGTTGTTGAATTTGTTGATGTTTTTCAATTTTGAAGTTGTTGTTGAATTTGTTGGTGTTTTTCAATGTTGAGGTTGTTGTTGTTTTTCAATGTTGAGGTTGTTGTTGAATTTGTTGGTGTTTTTCAATGTTGAAGGTTGTTGTTGAATTTGTTGGTGTTTTCTCAATGTTGAGGTTGTTGTTGTTTTTCAATGTTGAAGTTGTTGTTGAATTTGTTGGTGTTTTTCAATGTCGAGGTTGTTGTTGAATTTGTTGGTGTTTTTCAATGTTGATTTTGTTGTTGAATTTGTTTGTGCTTTTCAATGTTGAGGTTGTTGTTGAATTTGTTGGTGTTTTTCAATGTTGAGGTTGTTGTTGTTTTTAAATGTTGAGGTTATTGTTGAATTTGTTGGTGTTTTTCAATTTTGAGGATGTTGTTGTTTTTCAATGTTGAGGTTGTTGTTGAATTTGTTGGTGTTTTTCCATGTTGAGGTTGTTGTTGTTTTTCAAAGTTGAGGTTGTTGTCAAATTTGGTCGTGTTTTTCAATGTAGAGGTTGTTGTTGTATTTGTTGGTGTTTTTCATTGTTGAGGTTGTTGTTGAATTTGTTGGTGTTTTTCAATGTTGAGGTTGTTGTTGTTTTTTAATGTTGAGGTTGTTATTGATTTTCTTGGTGTTTTTCAATGTTGAGGTTGTTGTTGTTTTTCAATGTTGAGGTTGTTGTTGAATTTGTTGCTGTTTTTCAATTTCGAGGTTGTTGTTGAATTTATTGGTGTTTTTCAATTTTGAAGTTGTTGTTGAATTTGTTGATGTTTTTCAATCTTGAGGTTGTTGTTGTTTTTCAATGTTGAGGTTGTTGTTGAATTTGTTGGTGTTTTTCAATGTTGAGGTTGTTGTTGAATTTGTTGGTTTTTTTCAATGCTGAGGTTGTTGTTGTTTTTCAATTTTGAGGTTGTTGTTGTATGTGTTGGTGTTTTTCAATGTTGAGGTTGTAGTAGTTTTTCAATGTTGAGGTTGTTGTTGAATTTGTTGGTGTTTTTCAATGTCGAGGTTGTTGTTGAATTTGTTGGTGTTTTTCAATGTTGAAGTTGTTGTTGAATTTGTTGGTGTTTTTCAATGTTGAGGTTGTTGTTGAATTTGTTGGTGTTTTTAAATGTTGAGGTTGTTGTTGAATTTGTCGGTGTTTTCCAATGTTGAGGTTGTTCTTGTTTTTCAATGTTGAGGTTGTTGTTGAATTTTTTGGTGTTTTTCAATGTTGAGGTTGTTGTTGTTATTCAATGTGGAGGTTGTTGTTGAATTTGTTGGTGTTTTTCAATGTCGAGGTTGTTGTTGAATTTGTTGGTGTTTTTCAATGTTGAGGTTGTTTTTGTTTTTCAATGTTGAGGTTGTTGTTGAATTTGTTGGTGTTTTTCATTGTTGGGGTTTTTGTTGTTTTTCAATGTTGAGGTTGTTGTTGAATTTGTTGGTGTTTTTCAATTTCGAGGTTGTTGTTGAATTTGTTGATGTTTTTCAATTTTGAAGTTGTTGTTGAATTTGTTGGTGTTTTTCAATGTTGAGGTTGTTGTTGTTTTTCAATGTTGAGGTTGTTGTTGAATTTGTTGGTGTTTTTCAATGTTGAAGGTTGTTGTTGAATTTGTTGGTGTTTTCTCAATGTTGAGGTTGTTGTTGTTTTTCAATGTTGAAGTTGTTGTTGAATTTGTTGGTGTTTTTCAATGTCGAGGTTGTTGTTGAATTTGTTGGTGTTTTTCAATGTTGATTTTGTTGTTGAATTTGTTTGTGCTTTTCAATGTTGAGGTTGTTGTTGAATTTGTTGGTGTTTTTCAATGTTGAGGTTGTTGTTGTTTTTAAATGTTGAGGTTATTGTTGAATTTGTTGGTGTTTTTCAAATTTGAGGTTGTTGTTGTTTTTCAATGTTGAGGTTGTTGTTGAATTTGTTGGTGTTTTTCCATGTTGAGGTTGTTGTTGTTTTTCAAAGTTGAGGTTGTTTTCAAATTTGGTCGTGTTTTTCAATGTAGAGGTTGTTGTTGTATTTGTTGGTGTTTTTCATTGTTGAGGTTGTTGTTGAATTTGTCGGTGTTTTTCAATGTTGAGGTTGTTGTTGTTTTTTAATGTTGAGGTTGTTGTTGATTTTCTTGGTGTTTTTCAATGTTGAGGTTGTTGTTGTTTTTCAATGTTGAGGTTGTTGTTGAATTTGTTGCTGTTTTTCAATTTCGAGGTTGTTGTTGAATTTATTGGTGTTTTTCAATGTTGAAGTTGTTGTTGAATTTGTTGATGTTTTTCAATCTTGAGGTTGTTGTTGTTTTTCAATGTTGAGGTTGTTGTTGAATTTGTTGGTGTTTTTCAATGTTGAGGTTGTTGTTGAATTTGTTGGTTTTTTTCAATGCTGAGGTTGTTGTTGTTTTTCAATTTTGAGGTTGTTGTTGTATGTGTTGGTGTTTTTCAATGTTGAGGTTGTTGTAGTTTTTCAATGTTGAGGTTGTTGTTGAATTTGTTGGTGTTTTTCAATGTCGAGGTTGTTGTTGAATTTGTTGGTGTTTTTCAATGTTGAAGTTGTTGTTGAATTTGTTGGTGTTTTTCAATGTTGAGGTTGTTGTTGAATTTGTTGGTGTTTTTAAATGTTGAGGTTGTTGTTGAATTTGTTGGTGTTTTTCAATGTTGAGGTTGTTCTTGTTTTTCAATGTTGAGGTTGTTGTTGAATTTTTTGGTGTTTTTCAATGTTGAGGTTGTTGTTGTTATTCAATGTGGAGGTTGTTGTTGAATTTGTTGGTGTTTTTCAATGTCGACGTTGTTGTTGAATTTGTTGGTGTTTTTCAATGTTGAAGGTTGTTGTTGAATTTGTTGGTGTTTTCTGAATGTTGAGGTTGTTGTTGTTTTTCAATTTTGAGGTTGTTGTTGTATTTCTTGGTGTTTTTCAATGTTGAGGTTGTTGTAGTTTTTCAATTTTGAGGTTGTTGTTGAATTTGTTGGTGTTTATCAATGTCGAGGTTGTTGTTGAATTTGTTGGTGTTTTTCAAAGTTGAAGTTGTTGTTGAATTTGTTTGTGTTTTTCAATGTTGAGGTTGTTGTTGAATTTGTTGGTGTTTTTCAATGTTGAGGTTGTTGTTGAATTTGTCGGTGTTTTTAAATGTTGAGGTTATTGTTGAATTTGTTGGTGTTTTTCAATGTTGAGGTTGTTGTTGTTTTTCAATGTTGAGGTTGTTGTTGAATTTGCTGGTGTTTTTCATTGTTGAGGTTGCTGTTGTTTTTCAATGTTGAGGTTGTTGTTGAATTTGTTGGTGTTTTTCAATTCCGAGGTTGTTGTTGAATTTGTTGGTGTTTTTCAATTTTGAAGTTCTTGTTGAAGTTGTTGGTGTTTTTCAATGTTGAGGTTGTTGTTGTTTTTCAATGTTGAGGTTGTTGTTGAATTTGTTGGTGTTTTTCAATGTTGAGGTTGTTGTTGAATTTGTTGGTGTTTTTCAATGTTGAGGTTGTTGTTGTTTTTCAATGTTGAGGTCGTTGTTGAATTTGATGGTGTTTTTCAATGTCGAGTTTGCTGTTGAATTTGTTGGTGTTTTTCAATGTTGAAGTTGTTGTTCAATTTGTTGGTGTTTATCAATGTTGAGGCTGTTGTTGTCTTTCGATGTTGAGGTTGTTTTTGAATTTGTTGGTGTTTTTCAATGTCGAGGTTGTTGTTGTTTTTAAATGTTGAGGTTGTTGTTGAATTTGTTGGTGTTTTTAAATGTTGAGGTTATTGTTGAATTTGTTGGTGTTTTTCAATGTTGAGGTTGTTTTTGTTTTTCAATGTTGAGGTTGTTGTTGAATTTGTTGGTGTTTTTCATTGTTGGGGTTGTTGTTGTTTTTCAATGTTGAGGTTGTTGTTGAATTTGTTGGTGTTTTTCAATTTCGAGGTTGTTGTTGAATTTGTTGATGTTTTTCAATTTTGAAGTTGTTGTTGAATTTGTTGGTGTTTTTCAATGTTGAGGTTGTTGTTGTTTTTCAATGTTGAGGTTGTTGTTGAATTTGTTGGTGTTTTTCAATGTTGAAGGTTGTTGTTGAATTTGTTGGTGTTTTCTCAATGTTGAGGTTGTTGTTGTTTTTCAATGTTGAGGTTGTTGTTGAATTTGTTGGTGTTTTTCAATGTTGAAGGTTGTTGTTGAATTTGTTGGTGTTTTCTCAATGTTGAGGTTGTTGTTGTTTTTCAATGTTGAAATTGTTGTTGAATTTGTTGGTGTTTTTCAATGTCGAGGTTGTTGTTGAATTTGTTGGTGTTTTTCAATGTTGAAGTTGTTGTTGAATTTGTTGGTGTTTTTCAATGTTGAGGTTGTTGTTGAATTTGTTGGTGTTTTTAAATGTTGAGGTTGTTGTTGAATTTGTTGGTGTTTTTCAATGTTGAGGTTGTTCTTGTTTTTCAATGTTGAGGTTGTTGTTGAATTTTTTGGTGTTTTTCAATGTTGAGGTTGTTGTTGTTATTCAATGTGGAGGTTGTTGTTGAATTTGTTGGTGTTTTTCAATGTCGACGTTGTTGTTGAATTTGTTGGTGTTTTTCAATGTTGAAGGTTGTTGTTGAATTTGTTGGTGTTTTCTGAATGTTGAGGTTGTTGTTGTTTTTCAATTTTGAGGTTGTTGTTGTATTTCTTGGTGTTTTTCAATGTTGAGGTTGTTGTAGTTTTTCAATTTTGAGGTTGTTGTTGAATTTGTTGGTGTTTTTCAATGTCGACGTTGTTGTTGAATTTGTTGGTGTTTTTCAATGTTGAAGGTTGTTGTTGAATATGTTGGTGTTTTCTGAATGTTGAGGTTGTTGTTGTTTTTCAATTTTGAGGTTGTTGTTGTATTTCTTGGTGTTTTTCAATGTTGAGGTTGTTGTAGTATTTCAATTTTGAGGTTGTTGTTGAATTTGTTGGTGTTTATCAATGTCGAGGTTGTTGTTGAATTTGTTGGTGTTTTTCAAAGTTGAAGTTGTTGTTGAATTTGTTTGTGTTTTTCAATGTTGAGGTTGTTGTTGAATTTGTTGGTGTTTTTCAATGTTGAGGTTGTTGTTGAATTTGTCGGTGTTTTTAAATGTTGAGGTTATTGTTGAATTTGTTGGTGTTTTTCAATGTTGAGGTTGTTGTTGTTTTTCAATGTTGAGGTTGTTGTTGAATTTGTTGGTGTTTTTCATTGTTGAGGTTGTTGTTGTTTTTCAATGTTGAGGTTGTTGTTGAATTTGTTGGTGTTTTTCAATTTCGAGGTTGTTGTTGAATTTGTTGGTGTTTTTCAATTTTGAAGTTGTTGTTGAATTTGTTGGTGTTTTTCAATGTTGAGGTTGTTGTTGTTTTTCAATGTTGAGGTTGTTGTTGAATTTGCTGGTGTTTTTCATTGTTGAGGTTGCTGTTGTTTTTCAATGTTGAGGTTGTTGTTGAATTTGTTGGTGTTTTTCAATTCCGAGGTTGTTGTTGAATTTGTTGGTGTTTTTCAATTTTGAAGTTCTTGTTGAAGTTGTTGGTGTTTTTCAATGTTGAGGTTGTTGTTGTTTTTCAATGTTGAGGTTGTTGTTGAATTTGTTGGTGTTTTTCAATGTTGAGGTTGTTGTTGAATTTGTTGGTGTTTTTCAATGTTGAGGTTGTTGTTGTTTTTCAATGTTGAGGTCGTTGTTGAATTTGATGGTGTTTTTCAATGTCGAGTTTGCTGTTGAATTTGTTGGTGTTTTTCAATGTTGAAGTTGTTGTTCAATTTGTTGGTGTTTATCAATGTTGAGGCTGTTGTTGTCTTTCGATGTTGAGGTTGTTTTTGAATTTGTTGGTGTTTTTCAATGTCGAGGTTGTTGTTGTTTTTAAATGTTGAGGTTGTTGTTGAATTTGTTGGTGTTTTTAAATGTTGAGGTTATTGTTGAATTTGTTGGTGTTTTTCAATGTTGAGGTTGTTTTTGTTTTTCAATGTTGAGGTTGTTGTTGAATTTGTTGGTGTTTTTCATTGTTGGGGTTGTTGTTGTTTTTCAATGTTGAGGTTGTTGTTGAATTTGTTGGTGTTTTTCAATTTCGAGGTTGTTGTTGAATTTGTTGATGTTTTTCAATTTTGAAGTTGTTGTTGAATTTGTTGGTGTTTTTCAATGTTGAGGTTGTTGTTGTTTTTCAATGTTGAGGCTGTTGTTGAATTTGTTGGTGTTTTTCAATGTTGAAGGTTGTTGTTGAATTTGTTGGTGTTTTCTCAATGTTGAGGTTGTTGTTGTTTTTCAATGTTGAGGTTGTTGTTGAATTTGTTGGTGTTTTTCAATGTTGAAGGTTGTTGTTGAATTTGTTGGTGTTTTCTCAATGTTGAGGTTGTTGTTGTTTTGCAATGTTGAAATTGTTGTTGAATTTGTTGGTGTTTTTAAATGTCGAGGTTGTTGTTGAATTTGTTGGTGTTTTTCAATGTTGAAGTTGTTGTTGAATTTGTTGGTGTTTTTCAATGTTGAGGTTGTTGTTGAATTTGTTGGTGTTTTTAAATGTTGAGGTTGTTGTTGAATTTGTTGGTGTTTTTCAATGTTGAGGTTGTTCTTGTTTTTCAATGTTGAGGTTGTTGTTGAATTTTTTGGTGTTTTTCAATGTTGAGGTTGTTGTTGTTATTCAATGTGGAGGTTGTTGTTGAATTTGTTGGTGTTTTTCAATGTCGACGTTGTTGTTGAATTTGTTGGTGTTTTTCAATGTTGAAGGTTGTTGTTGAATTTGTTGGTGTTTTCTGAATGTTGAGGTTGTTGTTGTTTTTCAATTTTGAGGTTGTTGTTGTATTTCTTGGTGTTTTTCAATGTTGAGGTTGTTGTAGTTTTTCAATTTTGAGGTTGTTGTTGAATTTGTTGGTGTTTTTCAATTTCGAGGTTGTTGTTGAATTTATTGGTGTTTTTCAATGTTGAGGTTGTTGTTGAATTTGTTGATGTTTTTCAATCTTGAGGTTGTTGTTGTTTTTCAATGTTGAGGTTGTTGTTGAATTTGTTGGTGTTTTTCAATGTTGAGGTTGTTGTTGAATTTGTTGGTTTTTTTCAATGCTGAGGTTGTTGTTGTTTTTCAATTTTGAGGTTGTTGTTGTATGTGTTGGTGTTTTTCAATGTTGAGGTTGTTGTAGTTTTTCAATGTTGAGGTTGTTGTTGAATTTGTTGGTGTTTTTCAATGTCGAGGTTGTTGTTGAATTTGTTGGTGTTTTTCAATGTTGAAGTTGTTGTTGAATTTGTTGGTGTTTTTCAATGTTGAGGTTGTTGTTGAATTTGTTGGTGTTTTTAAATGTTGAGGTTGTTGTTGAATTTGTTGGTGTTTTTCAATGTTGAGGTTGTTCTTGTTTTTCAATGTTGAGGTTGTTGTTGAATTTTTTGGTGTTTTTCAATGTTGAGGTTGTTGTTGTTATTCAATGTGGAGGTTGTTGTTGAATTTGTTGGTGTTTTTCAATGTCGACGTTGTTGTTGAATTTGTTGGTGTTTTTCAATGTTGAAGGTTGTTGTTGAATTTGTTGGTGTTTTCTGAATGTTGAGGTTGTTGTTGTTTTTCAATTTTGAGGTTGTTGTTGTATTTCTTGGTGTTTTTCAATGTTGAGGTTGTTGTAGTTTTTCAATTTTGAGGTTGTTGTTGAATTTGTTGGTGTTTATCAATGTCGAGGTTGTTGTTGAATTTGTTGGTGTTTTTCAAAGTTGAAGTTGTTGTTGAATTTGTTTGTGTTTTTCAATGTTGAGGTTGTTGTTGAATTTGTTGGTGTTTTTCAATGTTGAGGTTGTTGTTGAATTTGTCGGTGTTTTTAAATGTTGAGGTTATTGTTGAATTTGTTGGTGTTTTTCAATGTTGAGGTTGTTGTTGTTTTTCAATGTTGAGGTTGTTGTTGAATTTGTTGGTGTTTTTCATTGTTGAGGTTGTTGTTGTTTTTCAATGTTGAGGTTGTTGTTGAATTTGTTGGTGTTTTTCAATTTCGAGGTTGTTGTTGAATTTGTTGGTGTTTTTCAATTTTGAAGTTGTTGTTGAATTTGTTGGTGTTTTTCAATGTTGAGGTTGTTGTTGTTTTTCAATGTTGAGGTTGTTGTTGAATTTGCTGGTGTTTTTCATTGTTGAGGTTGCTGTTGTTTTTCAATGTTGAGGTTGTTGTTGAATTTGTTGGTGTTTTTCAATTCCGAGGTTGTTGTTGAATTTGTTGGTGTTTTTCAATTTTGAAGTTCTTGTTGAAGTTGTTGGTGTTTTTCAATGTTGAGGTTGTTGTTGTTTTTCAATGTTGAGGTTGTTGTTGAATTTGTTGGTGTTTTTCAATGTTGAGGTTGTTGTTGAATTTGTTGGTGTTTTTCAATGTTGAGGTTGTTGTTGAATTTGTTGGTGTTTTTCAATGTTGAGGTTGTTCTTGTTTTTCAATGTTGAGGTTGTTGTTGAATTTTTTGGTGTTTTTCAATGTTGAGGTTGTTGTTGTTATTCAATGAGGAGGTTGTTGTTGAATTTGTTGGTGTTTTTCAATGTCGACGTTGTTGTTGAATTTGTTGGTGTTTTTCAATGTTGAAGGTTGTTGTTGAATTTGTTGGTGTTTTCTGAATGTTGAGGTTGTTGTTGTTTTTCAATTTTGAGGTTGTTGTTGTATTTCTTGGTGTTTTTCAATGTTGAGGTTGTTGTAGTTTTTCAATTTTGAGGTTGTTGTTGAATTTGTTGGTGTTTTTCAATTTCGAGGTTGTTGTTGAATTTGTTGGTGTTTTTCAATGTTGAAGGTTGTTGTTGAATTTGTTGGTGTTTTCTCAATGTTGAGGTTGTTGTTGTTTTTCAATGTTGAAATCGTTGTTGAATTTGTTGGTGTTTTTCAATGTCGAGGTTGTTGTTGAATTTGTTGGTGTTTTTCAATGTTGAAGTTGTTGTTGAATTTGTTGGTGTTTTTCAATGTTGAGGTTGTTGTTGAATTTGTTGGTGTTTTTAAATGTTGAGGTTGTTGTTGAATTTGTTGGTGTTTTTCAATGTTGAGGTTGTTCTTGTTTTTCAATGTTGAGGTTGTTGTTGAATTTTTTGGTGTTTTTCAATGTTGAGGTTGTTGTTGTTATTCAATGTGGAGGTTGTTGTTGAATTTGTTGGTGTTTTTCAATGTCGACGTTGTTGTTGAATTTGTTGGTGTTTTTCAATGTTGAAGGTTGTTGTTGAATTTGTTGGTGTTTTCTGAATGTTGAGGTTGTTGTTGTTTTTCAATTTTGAGGTTGTTGTTGTATTTCTTGGTGTTTTTCAATGTTGAGGTTGTTGTAGTTTTTCAATTTTGAGGTTGTTGTTGAATTTGTTGGTGTTT
Organism: Isurus oxyrinchus; assembly: GCA_026770705.1. Lineage (NCBI taxonomy): Eukaryota > Metazoa > Chordata > Chondrichthyes > Lamniformes > Lamnidae > Isurus > Isurus oxyrinchus. The sequence continues at coordinate 924,780 of JANJGN010000199.1, forward strand.
TTCAATTTCGAGGTTGTTGTTGAATTTATTGGTGTTTTTCAATGTTGAAGTTGTTGTTGAATTTGTTGATGTTTTTCAATCTTGAGGTTGTTGTTGTTTTTCAATGTTGAGGTTGTTGTTGAATTTGTTGGTGTTTTTCAATGTTGAGGTTGTTGTTGAATTTGTTGGTTTTTTTCAATGCTGAGGTTGTTGTTGTTTTTCAATTTTGAGGTTGTTGTTGTATGTGTTGGTGTTTTTCAATGTTGAGGTTGTTGTAGTTTTTCAATGTTGAGGTTGTTGTTGAATTTGTTGGTGTTTTTCAATGTCGAGGTTGTTGTTGAATTTGTTGATGTTTTTCAATCTTGAGGTTGTTGTTGTTTTTCAATGTTGAAGTTGTTGTTGAATTTGTTGGTGTTTTTCAATGTTGAGGTTGTTGTTGAATTTGTTGGTGTTTTTCAATTTTGAAGTTGTTGTTGAATTTGTTGGTGTTTTTCAATGTTGAGGTTGTTGTTGTTTTTCAATTTCGAGGTTGTTGTTGAATTTGTTGGTGTTTTTCAATTTTGAAGTTGTTGTTGAATTTGTTGGTGTTTTTCAATGTTGAGGTTGTTGTTGTTTTTCAATGTTGAGGTTGTTGTTGAATTTGCTGGTGTTTTTCATTGTTGAGGTTGCTGTTGTTTTTCAAAGTTGAGGTTGTTGTTGAATTTGTTGGTGTTTTTCAATTCCGAGGTTGTTGTTGAATTTGTTGGTGTTTTTCAATTTTGAAGTTCTTGTTGAAGTTGTTGGTGTTTTTCAATGTTGAGGTTGTTGTTGTTTTTCAATGTTGAGGTTGTTGTTGAATTTGTTGGTGTTTTTCAATGTTGAGGTTGTTGTTGAATTTGTTGGTGTTTTTCAATGTTGAGGTTGTTGTTGAATTTGTTGGTGTTTTTCAATGTTGAGGTTGTTCTTGTTTTTCAATGTTGAGGTTGTTGTTGAATTTTTTGGTGTTTTCAATGTTGAGGTTGTTGTTGTTATTCAATGTGGAGGTTGTTGTTGAATTTGTTGGTGTTTTTCAATGTCGACGTTGTTGTTGAATTTGTTGGTGTTTTTCAATGTTGAAGGTTGTTGTTGAATTTGTTGGTGTTTTCTGAATGTTGAGGTTGTTGTTGTTTTTCAATTTCGAGGTTGTTGTTGAATTTGTTGATGTTTTTCAATTTTGAAGTTGTTGTTGAATTTGTTGGTGTTTTTCAATGTTGAGGTTGTTGTTGTTTTTCAATGTTGAGGTTGTTGTTGAATTTGTTGGTGTTTTTCAATGTTGAAGGTTGTTGTTGAATTTGTTGGTGTTTTCTCAATGTTGAGGTTGTTGTTGTTTTTCAATGTTGAGGTTGTTGTTGAATTTGTTGGTGTTTTTCAATGTTGAGGTTGTTGTTGAATTTGTTGGTGTTTTTCAATGTTGAGGTTGTTGTTGAATTTGTTGGTGTTTTTCAATGTTGAGGTTGTTTCTTGTTTTTCAATGTTGAGGTTGTTGTTGAATTTTTTGGTGTTTTTCAATGTTGAGGTTGTTGTTGTTATTCAATGTGGAGGTTGTTGTTGAATTTGTTGGTGTTTTTCAATGTCGACGTTGTTGTTGAATTTGTTGGTGTTTTTCAATGTTGAAGGTTGTTGTTGAATTTGTTGGTGTTTTCTGAATGTTGAGGTTGTTGTTGTTTTTCAATTTTGAGGTTGTTGTTGTATTTCTTGGTGTTTTTCAATGTTGAGGTTGTTGTAGTTTTTCAATTTTGAGGTTGTTGTTGAATTTGTTGGTGTTTTTTCAATTTCGAGGTTGTTGTTGAATTTGTTGGTGTTTTTCAATGTTGAAGGTTGTTGTTGAATTTGTTGGTGTTTTCTCAATGTTGAGGTTGTTGTTGTTTTTCAATGTTGAAATCGTTGTTGAATTTGTTGGTGTTTTTCAATGTCGAGGTTGTTGTTGAATTTGTTGGTGTTTTTCAATGTTGAAGTTGTTGTTGAATTTGTTGGTGTTTTTCAATGTTGAGGTTGTTGTTGAATTTGTTGGTGTTTTTAAATGTTGAGGTTGTTGTTGAATTTGTTGGTGTTTTTCAATGTTGAGGTTGTTCTTGTTTTTCAATGTTGAGGTTGTTGTTGAATTTTTTGGTGTTTTTCAATGTTGAGGTTGTTGTTGTTATTCAATGTGGAGGTTGTTGTTGAATTTGTTGGTGTTTTTCAATGTCGACGTTGTTGTTGAATTTGTTGGTGTTTTTCAATGTTGAAGGTTGTTGTTGAATTTGTTGGTGTTTTCTGAATGTTGAGGTTGTTGTTGTTTTTCAATTTTGAGGTTGTTGTTGTATTTCTTGGTGTTTTTCAATGTTGAGGTTGTTGTAGTTTTTCAATTTTGAGGTTGTTGTTGAATTTGTTGGTGTTTTTCAATTTCGAGGTTGTTGTTGAATTTATTGGTGTTTTTCAATGTTGAAGTTGTTGTTGAATTTGTTGATGTTTTTCAATCTTGAGGTTGTTGTTGTTTTTCAATGTTGAGGTTGTTGTTGAATTTGTTGGTGTTTTTCAATGTTGAGGTTGTTGTTGAATTTGTTGGTTTTTTTCAATGCTGAGGTTGTTGTTGTTTTTCAATTTTGAGGTTGTTGTTGTATGTGTTGGTGTTTTTCAATGTTGAGGTTGTTGTAGTTTTTCAATGTTGAGGTTGTTGTTGAATTTGTTGGTGTTTTTCAATGTCGAGGTTGTTGTTGAATTTGTTGATGTTTTTCAATCTTGAGGTTGTTGTTGTTTTTCAATGTTGAAGTTGTTGTTGAATTTGTTGGTGTTTTTCAATGTTGAGGTTGTTGTTGAATTTGTTGGTGTTTTTCAATTTTGAAGTTGTTGTTGAATTTGTTGGTGTTTTTCAATGTTGAGGTTGTTGTTGTTTTTCAATTTCGAGGTTGTTGTTGAATTTGTTGGTGTTTTTCAATTTTGAAGTTGTTGTTGAATTTGTTGGTGTTTTTCAATGTTGAGGTTGTTGTTGTTTTTCAATGTTGAGGTTGTTGTTGAATTTGCTGGTGTTTTTCATTGTTGAGGTTGCTGTTGTTTTTCAAAGTTGAGGTTGTTGTTGAATTTGTTGGTGTTTTTCAATTCCGAGGTTGTTGTTGAATTTGTTGGTGTTTTTCAATTTTGAAGTTCTTGTTGAAGTTGTTGGTGTTTTTCAATGTTGAGGTTGTTGTTGTTTTTCAATGTTGAGGTTGTTGTTGAATTTGTTGGTGTTTTTCAATGTTGAGGTTGTTGTTGAATTTGTTGGTGTTTTTCAATGTTGAGGTTGTTGTTGAATTTGTTGGTGTTTTTCAATGTTGAGGTTGTTCTTGTTTTTCAATGTTGAGGTTGTTGTTGAATTTTTTGGTGTTTTTCAATGTTGAGGTTGTTGTTGTTATTCAATGTGGAGGTTGTTGTTGAATTTGTTGGTGTTTTTCAATGTCGACGTTGTTGTTGAATTTGTTGGTGTTTTTCAATGTTGAAGGTTGTTGTTGAATTTGTTGGTGTTTTCTGAATGTTGAGGTTGTTGTTGTTTTTCAATTTCGAGGTTGTTGTTGAATTTGTTGATGTTTTTCAATTTTGAAGTTGTTGTTGAATTTGTTGGTGTTTTTCAATGTTGAGGTTGTTGTTGTTTTTCAATGTTGAGGTTGTTGTTGAATTTGTTGGTGTTTTTCAATGTTGAAGGTTGTTGTTGAATTTGTTGGTGTTTTCTCAATGTTGAGGTTGTTGTTGTTTTTCAATGTTGAGGTTGTTGTTGAATTTGTTGGTGTTTTTCAATGTTGAAGGTTGTTGTTGAATTTGTTGGTGTTTTCTCAATGTTGAGGTTGTTGTTGTTTTTCAATGTTGAAATTGTTGTTGAATTTGTTGGTGTTTTTCAATGTCGAGGTTGTTGTTGAATTTGTTGGTGTTTTTCAATGTTGAAGTTGTTGTTGAATTTGTTGGTGTTTTTCAATGTTGAGGTTGTTGTTGAATTTGTTGGTGTTTTTAAATGTTGAGGTTGTTGTTGAATTTGTTGGTGTTTTTCAATGTTGAGGTTGTTCTTGTTTTTCAATGTTGAGGTTGTTGTTGAATTTTTTGGTGTTTTTCAATGTTGAGGTTGTTGTTGTTATTCAATGTGGAGGTTGTTGTTGAATTTGTTGGTGTTTTTCAATGTCGACGTTGTTGTTGAATTTGTTGGTGTTTTTCAATGTTGAAGGTTGTTGTTGAATTTGTTGGTGTTTTCTGAATGTTGAGGTTGTTGTTGTTTTTCAATTTTGAGGTTGTTGTTGTATTTCTTGGTGTTTTTCAATGTTGAGGTTGTTGTAGTTTGTCAATTTTGAGGTTGTTGTTGAATTTGTTGGTGTTTTTCAATGTCGACGTTGTTGTTGAATTTGTTGGTGTTTTTCAATGTTGAAGGTTGTTGTTGAATTTGTTGGTGTTTTCTGAATGTTGAGGTTGTTGTTGTTTTTCAATTTTGAGGTTGTTGTTGTATTTCTTGGTGTTTTTCAATGTTGAGGTTGTTGTAGTTTTTCAATTTTGAGGTTGTTGTTGAATTTGTTGGTGTTTATCAATGTCGAGGTTGTTGTTGAATTTGTTGGTGTTTTTCAAAGTTGAAGTTGTTGTTGAATTTGTTTGTGTTTTTCAATGTTGAGGTTGTTGTTGAATTTGTTGGTGTTTTTTAATGTTGAGGTTGTTGTTGAATTTGTCGGTGTTTTTAAATGTTGAGGTTATTGTTGAATTTGTTGGTGTTTTTCAATGTTGAGGTTGTTGTTGTTTTTCAATGTTGAGGTTGTTGTTGAATTTGTTGGTGTTTTTCATTGTTGAGGTTGTTGTTGTTTTTTCAATGTTGAGGTTCTTGTTGAATTTGTTGGTGTTTTTCAATTTCGAGGTTGTTGTTGAATTTGTTGGTGTTTTTCAATTTTGAAGTTGTTGTTGAATTTGTTGGTGTTTTTCAATGTTGAGGTTGTTGTTGTTTTTCAATGTTGAGGTTGTTGTTGAATTTGCTGGTGTTTTTCATTGTTGAGGTTGCTGTTGTTTTTCAATGTTGAGGTTGTTGTTGAATTTGTTGGTGTTTTTCAATTCCGAGGTTGTTGTTGAATTTGTTGGTGTTTTTCAATTTTGAAGTTCTTGTTGAAGTTGTTGGTGTTTTTCAATGTTGAGGTTGTTGTTGTTTTTCAATGTTGAGGTTGTTGTTGAATTTGTTGGTGTTTTTCAATGTTGAGATTGTTGTTGAATTTGTTGGTGTTTTTCAATGTTGAGGTTGTTGTTGTTTTTCAATGTTGAGGTCGTTGTTGAATTTGATGGTGTTTTTCAATGTCGAGTTTGCTGTTGAATTTGTTGGTGTTTTTCAATGTTGAAGTTGTTGTTCAATTTGTTGGTGTTTATCAATGTTGAGGCTGTTGTTGTCTTTCGATGTTGAGGTTGTTTTTGAATTTGTTGGTGTTTTTCAATGTCGAGGTTGTTGTTGTTTTTAAATGTTGAGGTTGTTGTTGAATTTGTTGGTGTTTTTAAATGTTGAGGTTATTGTTGAATTTGTTGGTGTTTTTCAATGTTGAGGTTGTTTTTGTTTTTCAATGTTGAGGTTGTTGTTGAATTTGTTGGTGTTTTTCATTGTTGGGGTTGTTGTTGTTTTTCAATGTTGAGGTTGTTGTTGAATTTGTTGGTGTTTTTCAATTTCGAGGTTGTTGTTGAATTTGTTGATGTTTTTCAATTTTGAAGTTGTTGTTGAATTTGTTGGTGTTTTTCAATGTTGAGGTTGTTGTTGTTTTTCAATGTTGAGGTTGTTGTTGAATTTGTTGGTGTTTTTCAATGTTGAAGGTTGTTGTGGAATTTGTTGGTGTTTTCTCAATGTTGAGGTTGTTGTTGTTTTTCAATGTTGAGGTTGTTGTTGAATTTGTTGGTGTTTTTCAATGTTGAAGGTTGTTGTTGAATTTGTTGGTGTTTTCTCAATGTTGAGGTTGTTGTTGTTTTTCAATGTTGAAATTGTTGTTGAATTTGTTGGTGTTTTTCAATGTCGAGGTTGTTGTTGAATTTGTTGGTGTTTTTCAATGTTGAAGTTGTTGTTGAATTTGTTGGTGTTTTTCAATGTTGAGGTTGTTGTTGAATTTGTTGGTGTTTTTAAATGTTGAGGTTGTTGTTGAATTTGTTGGTGTTTTTCAATGTTGAGGTTGTTCTTGTTTTTCAATGTTGAGGTTGTTGTTGAATTTTTTGGTGTTTTTCAATGTTGAGGTTGTTGTTGTTATTCAATGTGGAGGA